>JBBDGP010003658.1:0-53135 GCA_037952835.1 Lithobates septentrionalis | reverse complement strand
ACTACAAGTCCCAGAACACCTTTTAAGTGTTTATTGCTGTCTGATGCCCAATGAGGAAATCCCCCCCCCCCCCCCGAGACAGGAAGTGAATAAAATCTCTATAATGGGGACACAAAGTAAAGCGGAGCGGGGAAGAGCGAGGACCTCCGCCTATTTACACTGCTGTGTCCCCAAAGAGGGAGGTTTTTTTCCCTTACTTCCTCTGTGGTCACTGAGACAGGAAGTAAACTGACAGACGTACCAACCCTTCCCTAGAAAGGGACATTGGCAATGCAAGCGTTAAATCCCCATTTTTGTCTACAGCTCCTGCAGACTCAACCTTTCTGGGGCCCCCGCTGTCTCTTCCCGTCAGCACTCTGATGTCATCGCATACACCGCAGGACCAGGAGTCAGACATTGTAGGCGAGGTCACCAAGAACCCGCCCACAGCCGGGAGTATCAGAGGATTGTAACATTTTTAATAAAAATTCTTTGTTTCTGTTATACAATTTAGCAAAACAGTAATTTTTCTTCGGCACTGATGCACACGGATGGGGCGGCACTGATGCACACGGATGGGGCGGCACTGATGCACATGGATGGGGCGGCACTGATGATCAGTGTAAATGTCCCCCTGTAACTGGAAAGCCGCTTATCAGCTTTCCTTTCCTCACATAAATGACAGCGCTCAGAAAAGAAAATGTTGATAACTGGCATTTCAGCAAGAGGCCGCCGTCACCAGGACAAAAAGGCGACAGGCCGCCGTCACCAGGACATAAAAGGCGACAGGCCGCCGTCACCAGGACATAAAAGGCGACTTTTATATTCTTGTTGAATTACTACAGTTCGCGGCAAAACACAATTACTTTTGGTTTAACCATAATTTCTACCTCCAACAACGGGGAGTGGCCATGGGGGCGAAATTCGCGCCTAGTCTCGCAAACCTGTTCATGGCCAAATGGGAGGAGGATGTCGTCTACGTCCACGAAGCCAGTTCTCTGGTGTTGTGGACCCGGTACATAGACGACATCCTTCTCCTATGGAATGGTACCATGGAAACATTGGATGAGTTCTTTGTGGGTTTGAATACTAATGACAGGGGTATATCCTTGACTTATCAAGCCAGTAAAACCAAAATCCACTTCTTAGATTTACAGATAGAGATCATCAATAATGAATTTAGATTCAGTACTTATTTCAAACCCACAGACCGTAACGGGTTCATTCCTGTCGACAGTTGTCATCATGTCTCGTGGTTAAAGAGAACCTGACGGGAAGTTCAGGTGGGCCTTGTTAACCTCTTTCTCAACACAGCACAGACAAATTAAAAACATCATGAGGAAACATTGGGGTGTCCTGAAGCATGACAGTATTCTGGGCCCACTCATCCCAGAAGAAGCCAATGTTATCTTCAGGGGTGTACCTTCCTTAAAAGGACAGATAGCCCCCAATATCATAAACCCCCCCACCCGTCCCTTGTTCTTTCACGACTGGACAGGCTTTTTTCCATGCAAGAAATGTACGGTATGCCAGCATAATGCCGTTAGAACACGTAAAGTTTACGAATTTACCTCTACAGTGACGGGAAAGAGATACACGATAAAACCATTCTGCACATGCAGCACGAGATTTGTAGTGTATCTCATAACTTGTCCATGCCTTAAACAGTATATAGGCCGCACTACCAGGACATTTTCGATTAGGGTGGGGGAACATATCGCCTTAATTAAAAGCAGAGACCCCAAACATACGGTCCCTAGACACTACAAGGAATTCCATGGTGGGAATCCGGAGGGATCACAGTTTGTCATTATTGATAAATACACACCACCCTGGAGAGGGGGTGCTAAAACAAGGGGAGTATCCCGCCTCGAAATGTTCTGGGCATATGAGTTGCAGACTTTTGCCCCGTCAGGGCTCAATGTAGAGGTTGACGTTAATGCCTTTTTGGATGAATCATAAGGGATACAATGTTTGTCCCCAATTGTGTATTCCTATGTATTTTCCATCTCTATGTTTCATATGTCTGTATTTTAGATGTACTTACATACGGCTATTACCTTTTGTAAAATTATATAGGTCACACATGCAAAAAATGGGCACACTTATGTGAATCCAGCTCATTGAATTCTTTTTAATTAAAACACATGGGTTTACAGACATACATCTTTTGCTTCCTCCCAGCTATAATATTTTAACATGCGACTGGGCTATACCAGGTTACTTACACCACTATCACATTGCCCCCATAGGGTGCATGTTACGTGAGGAATCACTGGCTTCCGGTTCTTTACTTAGTAACTGACACACAAGCCATTTAAAGTGAAGCTAGTTTCAACCCGTTGTTTCACTGTGGACCTTCGGTTAACCACCAGTGGAACGCAAGCGGTTGATCCACACAACCAATTCCGTGTTCGCGCCGTGACGTTACAGCGTCACATCGCGCAATAAGCTGAGATCCGGGACCTTCTGGTTAACCACCAGTGGAACGCAAGCAAAGTACTCCATGTGAGTATTTCCGTCTTAGCGGCGTGACGCCATAGCGTCACATCGCGAGATGTGCTGAAGATCTCGCTGGTTCATAATGTGGGACACGAACCGACGCTGACTATCTTTACAAATCAAACACTCTAATCTAAGAGCGACTTTTAACGCTTCATTATAATAAGATAATGGCTTTTAATATTAGATACACGGGGAACATCGGACTTCCGTTTTGGAGGGTGGAACGCATGAACACACCCACCAAAACGAGGTCTGGAACGCACGCGGGTCCGCCATCTTGGACAACCCGGAAGTGCTGTTTTTGGAATTGAACGGGCTGGAGTCACATCAGGATGAACACAGTTCCTATATTAGGGAGTCGGGCTGCAGTGGAGGGTACCCCAGGACGAAGTCTACTCAGACGAAACGCGTCGGGAGGACTCCACTGCCGCCCCTTTTATGTACAAGCGCTTTTTTACTAACTTCATCATGTAAGTGTATTTCTTTGATTTTTAATAAATACGGTGTCTACGGTATCACACTATGTAGTCCCTTTTGTACCCTTTATGAACCCTACGTGGAGAGATCCAATAATATGTGTGGAGAAGATACGCCTCTAGAAAAGCCCCTCTTAATATCCTCAGGCTGCCAAGATCTTCTCACCATTGCCAGGGTGCAATAAAAGCTGGTTTGACCCTCACAGTATACGCTGTTTTGGGTTCAAACCCTCCGGTAAGCCCCCATCTGCAACATCTAAGTGCACTGCATGTTTTTGAAGACACAGTGGTGTGATATAAGAATTTGGTTTATATATGGAGTATCCAATATAGTGATGAGACTTTTTTAAGTGACTGCAGAACATCATCCTTTAAGACTTTTCTGCTGTATGTTGGTGAAGGCGCTCCTCACCTCACTTTTGGGTAGCGACCCATTCAGTTCCAACTCACTGACTGTCCATTTGAACCACTTTTTATTTTCATTCTGAATTTTTATAGGTGATACGTTTTTATGTGTACATTACATTTTGGTATAGGCCTTCCAAACTTATTAGTTTTAAGGTATCTTGTTGTTTTAGCGCTACACATTTTTTGTATATTACATAAAAGGCGACAGGCCGCCGTCACCAGGACATAAAAAGGCGACAGGCCGCCGTCACCAGGACATAAAAGGCGACAGGCCGTCGTCACCAGGACATAAAAGGCGACAGGCCGCCGTCACCAGGACATAAAAGGCGACAGGCCGCCGTCACCAGGACATAAAAGGCGACAGGCCGCCGTCACCTGGACATAAAGGCGAGAGGCCGCCGTCACCAGGACATAAAAAGGAGAGAGGCCGCCGTCACCAGGACATAAAAAGGAGAGAGGCCGCCGTCACCAGGACATAAAAGGAGAGAGGCCGCCGTCACCAGGACATAAAAGGAGAGAGGCCGCCGTCACCAGGACATAAAAAGGAGAGAGGCCGCCGTCACCAGGACATAAAAGGAGAGAGGCCGCCGTCACCAGGACATAAAAGGAGAGAGGCCGCCGTCACCAGGACATAAAAGGAGAGAGGCCGCCGTCACCAGGACATAAAAGGAGAGAGGCCGCCGTCACCAGGACATAAAAGGAGAGAGGCCGCCGTCACCAGGACATAAAAGGAGAGAGGCCGCCGTCACCAGGACATAAAAGGAGAGAGGCCGCCGTCACCAGGACATAAAAGGAGAGAGGCCGCCGTCACCTGGAGTAGCCGGGGTTCGGCTTGTATCTCAGGTAAAAACTAAATATGCCAGGAAGAAAGTGCCAGCCGCAGATCATGCAGATATACTTCTGTCTGTAATACTGTATTATAAAAATCTGACACGTTTCGGGGGCCCTGGGGTCCCCTTCATTGGTGCATTCTGGACAGCAGAAATCCTGATTAGCATTTGATCACCAAGCAAAAGATCACCGCAGACATCGATCCCGGCCTCTTGCACACTGTCCTCCAGATTGGATAAAATGTTACAATGTTGCAGTCTGATCCCAAGATGGACGATTTGTTGTGTTTTTAGATGTCATTTTGTTAAAATAAAGAGTCTTGTGCCGCCTCTGTTCTTCAAGTGTACTATGGGGGGAGATGGTTGGTGGTAGAGACCCCGTTACCAACTTAAAAAAAAAAAAAAAAACAAAGCTGGGGGTCACTACTGCCCCCCCCCCCCGACACTAAAGCTGGGGGTCACTACTGCCCCCCCCACAACAAAGCTGGGGGTCACTACTGCCCCCCCCCCCCGACACCAAAGCTGGGGGTCACTACTGCCCACCCCCCCCCCCCGACACCAAAGCTGGGGGTCACTACTGCCCCCCCCCCCCGACACCAAAGCTGGGGGTCACTACTGCCCACCCCCCCCCCCGACACCAAAGCTGGGGGTCACTACTGCCCCCCCCCCCCGACAACAAAGCTGGGGGTCACTACTGCCCACCCCCCCCCCCCCCCCCGACACCAAAGCTGGGGGTCACTACTGCCCCCCCCCGACAACAAAGCTGGGGGTCACTACTGCCCCCCCCCCCGACAACAAAGCTGGGGGTCACTACTGCCCCCCGACACTAAAGCTGGGGGTCACTACTGCCCCCCGACACTAAAGCTGGGGGTCACTACTGCCCCCCCGACACCAAAGCTGGGGGTCACTACTGCCCCCCCCCGACACCAAACTGGGGGTCACTACTGCCCCCCCGACACCAAAGCTGGGGGTTACTACTGCCCACCCCCCCGACACCAAAGCTGGGGGTCACTACTGCCCACCCCCCCGACACCAAAGCTGGGGGTCACTACTGCCCACCCCCCCGACACCAAAGCTGGGGGTCACTACTGCCCACCCCCCCACACCAAAGCTGGGGGTCACTACTGCCCACCCCCCCCACACCAAAGCTGGGGGTCACTACTGCCCCCCCAGCCAAAGAAGGGGGTCATTACTGCCCCCTCCAGACACCAAAGCTGGGGGTCATCACTGCCCCCTCCAGACACCAAAGCTGGGGGTCATTACTGCCCCCCCCAGACACCAAAGCTGGGGGTCATTACTGCCCCCCCAGACACCAAAGCTGGGGGTCATTACTGCCCCCCCCAGACACCAAAGAAGGGGGTCATTACTGCCCCCGCCAGACACCAAAGCTGGGGGTCATCACTGCCCCCTCCAGACACCAAAGCTGGGGGTCATTACTCCCCCCCCCCCCCCCCAGACACCAATGCTGGAGGTTATTTTACTCCAACTTCAGTGCAACTGCAATACTCTGCAAAAAATGCAGCAGGACCAAAATATTGGGGTGTGAAAATTTGCTGCTATTGTGCCCCCCCCCCCCCGGAAGTGTCAGGGGGTGCACATGAGGCCCCTCTATCATTCTCAAGTTAACCACCACTGGCTATAAAGTGTCACTTGAATGACATCTCCAAGTCCGCTGGGGCCCCCGACATCACATCCAAGATGGCGGCACCCAGCAGCAGTCTTGGGGCTTTTAGAGGTCTACACATGGGGGGGGATTTTAATCTGGCCTTGCACCTGTAAAACGATAAAATATTGTTCATCCGACCGTTCGATGACGCCTTCACAGACCCGAATCATTCAGAACCACTTTTCCATTGAATACTCCGTTTCGATTTTAATAGAACGAACATTCTGCTTCCGGATGAACGTTGACCAGCGCGTGCGCAAAACACCGGAAATGTTCGTTCCGATCAGAGGCAACGAATAAAAAAAAAAAAAAAAAAAAAAAAAAAAAACTCTATCCCCGTCCTTCGTTTTGTTTTTTTTGCTCACTCTGGATAAAACGAGAAGCTGGATACACACTATACAATTTTCTTTAGATTTACCAAAACCATCTAATATGAGGTCACACCTCAACACTCTCAATGTGTATACAATCAGGCCGGCCCTTCTACTACACAGCTGATGGTAAATCTAATATCTAATAAAAAGTTGTATAGTGTGTATCCAGCTCATCTGTCCAATCCTCCGATATAACTGTTAGTTAACAGATCGAACATCAATTTCTAATGATATCCACCCCCACCCCCCCCCCCCCCCCCAGGCCTTTTCCGACGCATTTAACAATCAGTATTTTTTGCTAGAAAATGACTTATAACCCCCAAACATTATTTATATGTTTTTTTAAAGCAGAGGCCCTAGAGAATAAAATGGGGGGGTTGCAATTTTTTATGTCACACGGTATTTGCACAGCGTTTTTCAAACAATTTTCTATTGGGAAAAATACACTTTTCTGAATTTGAATGCAAAAAAAAAAAAAAAATTATACCCAATTGTTTGGTAAAATATAAAAGATGATGTTACGCCAAATAGATACTAAACACGTCACGCTGTAAAATTGCGCAACCCGAGTGTTTCCCCGAAAATAAGCCCTAGTTTAAAATGCTTGTAAAGTCCTATAACCCGCTCTATTACAGGAGTATATAGTGTACACTGTGTGCGTTTGTTATATAATTGCGGGGGGAGGGGAGAGCTCCGGCGGGTCACAGAAGCTCAGAGCGGCGTTATAACCAATGTATTTGGCACAATTATATTACAGAAACACACACATTGTACATTATATAATACTGTAATAAAGGGGATTGTACGATTTTACAAACATTTTAACTCAGTTCACACTGGGCTGGGAGAGAGAGGAGGAGAGAAGACCGCACATTACATGGTAAGACCTACCCCGAAAATAAGCCCTACTGTGTCTTTTGTTGCCAAAATGAATATAAGACCCAGGCTTATTTTCAGGGAATATACAGGCAACGCTTTAAAAGCCTATACAGCAGGGGTCTCAAACTGGCGTCCCCCCCCCCCCCCGCAGAACTACAAGTCCCATCATGCCTCTGCCTGTGGGAGTCATGCTTGTAACTGTCAGCCTTGCAATGCCTCATGGGACTTGTACTTTCACAACAGCTGGAGGGCCGCCAGTTTGAGACCCCTGCTTTACAGGTTACCACCATTGGCGCCTGGTGGTATATATTTTTTTGTTGGGGGGGGGGGATCCAACAATCCACACAAACCCCTGCAGCCCCCCCAGTTGGTCACCAGCCCTGCACTTGCCCCATCTAGATCGCAGGCAGTGGCTTCACCCTGCGTCTCCTGCTCCTCGGCTTCTCCCCTCAGCCAATCGGGTGACGGGTCTAAGGACCTTAATAATAATTTGCTATTGTCGCACAACGGGGTGGGCTCGGGTGCAATTCTCAGCGCCCCAAGCCCACCCTTTTTTTGAAAAAAAAAATGCATGTAGATTAGGAGCAGGGCGCATGGACTGGGGGGGGGGGGGGGGGGGAGCCCTTGCGCCCCGTATGGAGGGGCCACCACTGGTTACCATTTTATATGTACAGAGGTCTGGTGCTAGAATTACTGCCCATAATCTGATGTTTGCTGTGATAACTTACATGCGCCCGAGCACAGGGGGGATGGGGGCAGTTTACAGTTTGTTTGTTTTTTATCACTTATTGCAGTCACAAGTAATGTAAACATCCCATGTGACAGTAATAGGAGGTGACAGGTCCTCTTTATGGAGAGATCTGGGGTCTATAATGAATGTAAACATCCCATGTGACAGTAATAGACGGTGACAGGTCCTCTTTATGGAGAGATCTGGGGTCTATAATGAATGTAAACATCCCATGTGACAGTAATAGGAGGTGACAGGTCCTCTTTATGGAGAGATCTGGGGTCTATAATGAATGTAAACATCCCATGTGACAGTAATAGACGGTGACAGGTCCTCTTTATGGAGAGATCTGGGGTCTATAATGAATGTAAACATCCCATGTGACAGTAATAGGAGGTGACAGGTCCTCTTTATGGAGAGATCTGGGGTCTATAATGAATGTAAACATCCCATGTGACAGTAATAGGTGGTGACAGGTCCTCTTTATGGAGAGATCTGGGGTCTATAATGAATGTAAACATCCCATGTGACAGTAATAGGTGGTGACGGGTCCTCTTTATGGAGAGATCTGGGGTCTATAATGAATGTAAACATCCCATGTGACAGTAATAGACGGTGACAGGTCCTCTTTATGGAGAGATCTGGGGTCTATAATGAATGTAAACATCCCATGTGACAGTAATAGGAGGAGACAGGTCCTCTTTATGGAGAGATCTGGGGTCTATAATAAATGTAAACATCCCATGTGACAGTAATAGGAGGGAACAGGTCCTCTTTATGGAGAGATCTGGGGTCTATAATGAATGTAAACATCTCATGTGACAGTAATAGGTGGTGACAGGTCCTCTTTATGGAGAGATCTGGGGTCTATAATGAATGTAAACATCCCATGTGACAGGTCCTCTTTATGGAGAGATTTGGGGTCTATAATGAATGTAAACATCCCATGTGACAGCAATAGGGGGTGACAGGTCCTCTTTATGGAGAGATCTGGGGTCTATAATGAATTTAAACATACCATGTGACAGTAATAGATGGTGACAGGTCCTCTTTATGGAGAGATCTGGGGTCTATAATGAATGTAAACATCCCATGTGACAGTAATAGGAGGTGACAGGTCCTCTTTATGGAGAGATCTGGGGTCTATAATGAATGTAAACATCCCATGTGACAGTAATAGGTGGTGACAGGTCCTCTTTATGGAGAGATCTGGGGTCTATAATGAATGTAAACATCCCATGTGACAGTAATAGGAGGTGACAGGTCCTCTTTATGGAGAGATCTGGGGTCTATAATAAATGTAAACATCCCATGTGACAGTAATAGACGGTGACAGGTCCTCTTTATGGAGAGATCTGGGGTCTATAATGAATGTAAACATCCCATGTGACAGTAATAGGAGGTGACAGGTCCTCTTTATGGAGAGATCTGGGGTCTATAATGAATGTAAACATCCCATGTGACAGTAATAGGAGGTGACAGGTCCTCTTTATGGAGGGATCTGGGGTCTATAATGAATGTAAACATCCCATGTGACAGTAATAGGAGGTGACAGGTCCTCTTTATGGAGGGATCTGGGGTCTATAATAAATGTAAACATCCCATGTGACAGTAATAGACGGTGACAGGTCCTCTTTATGGAGAGATCTGGGGTCTATAATGAATGTAAACATCCCATGTGACAGTAATAGGAGGTGACAGGTCCTCTTTATGGAGAGATCTGGGGTCTATAATGAATGTAAACATCCCATGTGACAGTAATAGGAGGTGACAGGTCCTCTTTATGGAGAGATCTGGGGTCTATAATGAATGTAAACATCCCATGTGACAGTAATAGGAGGGGACAGGTCCTCTTTATGGAGAGATCTGGGGTCTATAATGAATGTAAACATCCCATGTGACAGTAATAGGAGGTGACAGGTCCTCTTAATGGAGAGATCTGGGGTCTATAATGAATGTAAACATCCCATGTGACAGTAATAGGAGGGGACAGGTCCTCTTTATGGAGAGAACTGAGGTCTATAATGAATGTAAACATCCCATGTGACAGTAATAGACGGTGACAGGTCCTCTTTATGGAGAGATCTGGGGTCTATAATGAATGTAAACATCCCATGTGACAGTAATAGGTGGTGACAGGTCCTCTTTATGGAGAGATCTGGGGTCTATAATGAATGTAAACATCCCATGTGACAGTAATAGGAGGGGACAGGTCCTCTTTATGGAGAGATCTGGGGTCTATAATGAATGTAAACATCTCATGTGACAGTAATAGGTGGTGACAGGTCCTCTTTATGGAGAGATCTGGGGTCTATAATGAATGTAAACATTCCATGTGACAGTAATAGATGGTGACAGGTCCTCTTTATGGAGAGATCTGGGGTCTATAATGAATGTAAACATCCCATGTGACAGTAATAGGAGGTGACAGGTCCTCTTTATGGAGAGATCTGGGGTCTATAATGAATGTAAACATCCCATGTGACAGTAATAGATGGTGACAGGTCCTCTTTATGGAGAGATCTGGGGTCTATAATGAATGTAAACATCCCATGTGACAGTAATAGGAGGTGACAGGTCCTCTTTATGGAGAGATCTGGGGTCTATAATGAATGTAAACATCCCATGTGACAGTAATAGGTGGTGACAGGTCCTCTTTATGGAGAGATCTGGGGTCTATAATGAATGTAAACATCCCATGTGACAGTAATAGACGGTGACAGGTCCTCTTTATGGAGAGATCTGGGGTCTATAATGAATGTAAACATCCCATGTGACAGTAATAGGAGGGGACAGGTCCTCTTTATGGAGAGATCTGGGGTCTATAATGAATGTAAACATCCCATGTGACAGTAATAGGAGGTGACAGGTCCTCTTAATGGAGAGATCTGGGGTCTATAATGAATGTAAACATCCCATGTGACAGTAATAGGAGGTGACAGGTCCTCTTTATGGAGAGATCTGGGGTCTATAATGAATGTAAACATCCCATGTGACAGTAATAGGAGGGGACAGGTCCTCTTTATGGAGAGATCTGGGGTCTATAATGAATGTAAACATCCCATGTGACAGTAATAGGAGGTGACAGGTCCTCTTAATGGAGAGATCTGGGGTCTATAATGAATGTAAACATCCCATGTGACAGTAATAGGAGGGGACAGGTCCTCTTTATGGAGAGATCTGGGGTCTATAATGAATGTAAACATCTCATGTGACAGTAATAGGTGGTGACAGGTCCTCTTTATGGAGAGATCTGGGGTCTATAATGAATGTAAACATGCCATGTGACAGTAATGGATGGTGACAGGTCCTCTTTATGGAGAGATCTGGGGTCTATAATGAATGTAAACATCCCATGTGAGAGTAATAGGAGGTGACAGGTCCTCTTTATGGAGAGAACTGAGGTCTATAATGAATGTAAACATCCCATGTGACAGTAATAGACGGTGACAGGTCCTCTTTATGGAGAGATCTGGGGTCTATAATGAATGTAAACATCCCATGTGACAGTAATAGGTGGTGACAGGTCCTCTTTATGGAGAGATCTGGGGTCTATAATGAATGTAAACATCCCATGTGACAGTAATAGGAGGTGACAGGTCCTCTTTATGGAGAGATCTGGGGTCTATAATGAATGTAAACATCCCATGTGACAGTAATAGGAGGGGACAGGTCCTCTTTATGGAGAGATCTGGGGTCTATAATGAATGTAAACATCTCATGTGACAGTAATAGGTGGTGACAGGTCCTCTTTATGGAGAGATCTGGGGTCTATAATGAATGTAAACATTCCATGTGACAGTAATAGATGGTGACAGGTCCTCTTTATGGAGAGATCTGGGGTCTATAATGAATGTAAACATCCCATGTGACAGTAATAGGAGGTGACAGGTCCTCTTTATGGAGAGATCTGGGGTCTATAATGAATGTAAACATCCCATGTGACAGTAATAGATGGTGACAGGTCCTCTTTATGGAGAGATCTGGGGTCTATAATGAATGTAAACATCCCATGTGACAGTAATAGGAGGTGACAGGTCCTCTTTATGGAGAGATCTGGGGTCTATAATGAATGTAAACATCCCATGTGACAGTAATAGGTGGTGACAGGTCCTCTTTATGGAGAGATCTGGGGTCTATAATGAATGTAAACATCCCATGTGACAGTAATAGACGGTGACAGGTCCTCTTTATGGAGAGATCTGGGGTCTATAATGAATGTAAACATCCCATGTGACAGTAATAGGAGGTGACAGGTCCTCTTTATGGAGAGATCTGGGGTCTATAATGAATGTAAACATCCCATGTGACAGTAATAGGAGGTGACAGGTCCTCTTTATGGAGAGATCTGGGGTCTATAATGAATGTAAACATCCCATGTGACAGTAATAGGAGGTGACAGGTCCTCTTTATGGAGGGATCTGGGGTCTATAATAAATGTAAACATCCCATGTGACAGTAATAGACGGTGACAGGTCCTCTTTATGGAGAGATCTGGGGTCTATAATGAATGTAAACATCCCATGTGACAGTAATAGGAGGTGACAGGTCCTCTTTATGGAGAGATCTGGGGTCTATAATGAATGTAAACATCCCATGTGACAGTAATAGGAGGTGACAGGTCCTCTTTATGGAGAGATCTGGGGTCTATAATGAATGTAAACATCCCATGTGACAGTAATAGGAGGGGACAGGTCCTCTTTATGGAGAGATCTGGGGTCTATAATGAATGTAAACATCTCATGTGACAGTAATAGGTGGTGACAGGTCCTCTTTATGGAGAGATCTGGGGTCTATAATGAATGTAAACATGCCATGTGACAGTAATAGATGGTGACAGGTCCTCTTTATGGAGAGATCTGGGGTCTATAATGAATGTAAACATCCCATGTGAGAGTAATAGGAGGTGACAGGTCCTCTTTATGGAGAGAACTGAGGTCTATAATGAATGTAAACATCCCATGTGACAGTAATAGGAGGTGACAGGTCCTCTTTATGGAGAGATCTGGGGTCTATAATGAATGTAAACATCCCATGTGACAGTAATAGGAGGTGACAGGTCCTCTTTATGGAGAGATCTGGGGTCTATAATGAATGTAAACATCCCATGTGACAGTAATAGGAGGTGACAGGTCCTCTTTATGGAGAGATCTGGGGTCTATAATGAATGTAAACATCCCATGTGACAGTAATAGGAGGTGACAGGTCCTCTTTATGGAGGGATCTGGGGTCTATAATAAATGTAAACATCCCATGTGACAGTAATAGACGGTGACAGGTCCTCTTTATGGAGAGATCTGGGGTCTATAATGAATGTAAACATCCCATGTGACAGTAATAGGAGGTGACAGGTCCTCTTTATGGAGAGATCTGGGGTCTATAATGAATGTAAACATCCCATGTGACAGTAATAGGAGGTGACAGGTCCTCTTTATGGAGAGATCTGGGGTCTATAATGAATGTAAACATCCCATGTGACAGTAATAGGAGGGGACAGGTCCTCTTTATGGAGAGATCTGGGGTCTATAATGAATGTAAACATCTCATGTGACAGTAATAGGTGGTGACAGGTCCTCTTTATGGAGAGATCTGGGGTCTATAATGAATGTAAACATGCCATGTGACAGTAATAGATGGTGACAGGTCCTCTTTATGGAGAGATCTGGGGTCTATAATGAATGTAAACATCCCATGTGAGAGTAATAGGAGGTGACAGGTCCTCTTTATGGAGAGAACTGAGGTCTATAATGAATGTAAACATCCCATGTGACAGTAATAGGTGGTGACAGGTCCTCTTTATGGAGAGATCTGGGGTCTATAATGAATGTAAACATCCCATGTGACAGTAATAGGTGGTGACAGGTCCTCTTTATGGAGAGATCCAGGGTCTATAATGAATGTAAACATCCCATGTGACAGTAATAGGAGGTGACAGGTCCTCTTTATGGAGAGATCTGGGGTCTATAATGAATGTAAACATCCCATGTGACAGTAATAGGAGGTGACAGGTCCTCTTTATGGAGAGATCGGGGGTCTATAATGAATGTAAGCCCCCCCCCCCACTGCTTGTAATAGCGATTGGGTGGCTAGTTAGGCGCTAGGATTGATTTTACAAGAGACGACCGCCGGCTCTGAGGACGGTATCGGGGGGATATCGGCCCGCAGCTACAAGCGGGGAAAGTCCAGAGATGTCCTGGAATGGAGTGGATGTTGGAAAGGCGTTCGGTCAGCTCTCCAGGTCGTTGATCATCTTATGGGAAGATGGGGGTTGTAGTGAACGATCACATGGGGTACAATGAAGGGATTAGTAGATCGATCGTTGTACTGATCATCTCACCTGCAGACTGCCGTGTGTTATTCAATACCAGCCAGGAGGGGGCCCTTTATTCCCCCCCCCCCCCCCCCCGATGCACTCTGCAGGGTTGGCATTGCCCGCTGTACCCGGCTGGCAGGTCTCCCTGGCACAGCGGTCTCATACAATACCGGTTTGTCCGGATCTGTGTTGATTAAAGGGGCGGATCACGTTCCAGGACGAGCCGCGTGCGGGAGGTCACCCTCACAGGTACTGTATACAGGAGCACGGGGCAAAGTGCAATGAGGATATATACAGGAAGGGGGAGGGGGGGTAACACATAACAACCAGCTTAGAGCAGCCTGGACAGCGATCTGCTTGCCGACTGGTTGCCATGGGATAATGCACCACTCAAATAAAGGGGTGGAGCCCCCATGCACCTCTCGGGTCCCCAGGGGGGGTGGAGCCCCATGCACTTCTCGGGTCCCCGGGAGGGTGGAGCCCCATGCACCTCTCGGGTCCCCGGGAGGGTGGAGCCCCCATGCCTCTCAGGGCCCGGGGGGGTGGAGCCCCCATGCACCTCTCGGGTCCCCGGGGGGTGGAGCCCCCACGCACCCCTCGGGTCCCCGGGGGGGCCCCCATGCCTTTTAGGGCCCGGGGGTGGAGCCTCCATGCACCTCTCTGGTCCTCGGGGGGGGGGTGGAGCCCCATGCACCTCTCAGGTCCCCGGGGGGGTGGAGCCCCATGCACCTCTTGGGTCCCCGGGGGGGGTGGAGCCCCATGCACCTCTCGGGTCCCCGTGTGCCCAGTGACAGCTCTACTGACAGGTGCCCCCTGGTGTCACCCAGGAGAATAGCGCACACTGATCTCTATGGGGCTGTACACACAGCGATTGCTTCTAGTTCTCCGACCCTTGAAAGCGGCTTCCAGCTCTCCATAAATACTAACTTCCAGAGTAAATAAGTGTACTGGGGGAGACTACCAGCCCCATCCGCACCCCGGAGAAGGGGGGAGACTCGCCCCCCCCTAATCCGTACCCCGGAGAAGAGGGGAGACTCGCCCCCCCCCCAAAATCCGTACCCCGGAGAAGAGGGGAGACTCGCCCCCCCCCCCCAAAATCCGTACCCCGGAGAAGAGGGGAGACTCGCCCCCCCCCAAAATCCGTACCCCGGAGAAGAGGGGAGACTCGCCCCCCCCCCAAATCCGTACCCAGGGGGGAGACTCGCCCCCCCAATCCGTACCCCGGAGAAGGGGGGAGACTCGCCCCCCCAATCCGTACCCCGGAGAGGGGGGGAGACTCGCCCCCCCAATCCGTACCCCGGAGAAGGGGGGAGACTCGCCCCCCCAATCCGTACCCCGGAGAAGGGGGGAGACTCGCCCCCCCCTAAACCGTACCCCGGAGAAGGGGGGAGACTCGCCCCCCCCTAAACCGTACCCCGGAGAAGGGGGGGAGACTCGCCCCCCCCTAAACCGTACCCCAGAGAAGGGGGGGAGACTCGCCCCCCCCTAAACCGTACCCCGGAGAAGGGGGGAGACTCGCCCCCCCCTAAACCGTACCCCAGAGAAGGGGGGAGACTCGCCCCCCCCTAAACCGTACCCCGGAGAAGGGGGGAGACTCGCCCCCCCCTAAACCGTACCCCGGAGAAGGGGGGAGACTCGCCCCCCCCTAAACCGTACCCCGGAGAAGGGGGGAGACTCGCTCCCCCCTAATCCGTACCCCGGAGAAGGGGGGAGACTCGCCCCCCCAATCCGTACCCCGGAGAAGGGGGGAGACTCGCCCCCCCCTAATCCGTACCCCGGAGAAGGGGGGAGACTCGCTCCCCCCTAATCCGTACCCCGGAGAAGGGGGGAGACTCGCCCCCCTAATCCGTACCCCGGAGAAGGGGGGAGACTCGCTCCCCCCTAATCCGTACCCCGGAGAAGGGGGGAGACTCGCCCCCCCAATCCGTAACTCGGAGAAGGGGGGAGACTCGCCCCCCCAATCCGTACCTCGGAGAAGGGGGGAGACTCGCCCCCCCCCTAATCCGTACCCCGGAGAAGGGGGGAGACTCGCCCCCCTAATCCGTACCCCGGAGAAGGGGGGAGACTCCCCCCCCCTAATCCGTACCCCGGAGAAGGGGGGAGACTCGCCCCCCCCCCTAATCCGTACCCCGGAGAAGGGGGGAGACTCGCCCCCCCCCTAATCCGTACCCCGGAGAAAGGGGGAGACTCGCCCCCCCCCCTAATCCGTACCCCGGAGAAGGGGGGAGACTCGCCCCCCCCCTAATCCGTACCCCGGAGAAGGGGGGAGACTCGCCCCCCCAATCCGTACCCCGGAGAAGGAGGGAGACTCGCCCCCCCTAATCCGTACCCCGGAGAAGGGGGGAGACTCGCCCCCCCCCTATTCCGTACCCCGGAGAAGGGGGGAGACTCGCCCCCCCCTAATCCGTACCCCAGAGAAGGGGGGAGACTCGCCCCCCCTAATCCGTACCCCGGAGAAGGGGGGAGACTCGCCCCCCCCCCCAATCCGTACCCCGGAGAAGGGGGGGGGAGACTCGCCCCCCCCAATATCCGTACCCCGGAGAAGGGGGGGGAGACTCGCCCCCCCCCCCAATCCGTACCCCGGAGAAGGGGGGGGAGACTCGCCCCCCCCCCCCAATCCGTACCCCGGAGAAGGGGGGAGACTCGCCCCCCCCCCAATCCGTACCCCGGAGAAGGGGGGAGACTCGCCCCCCCAATCCGTACCCCGGAGAAGGGGGGAGACTCGCCCCCCCAATCCGTACCCCGGAGAAGGAGGGAGACTCGCCCCCCCCTAATCCGTACCCCGGAGAAGGGGGGAGACTCGCCCCCCCCCTATTCCGTACCCCGGAGAAGGGGGGAGACTCGCCCCCCCCTAATCCGTACCCCAGAGAAGGGGGGGAGACTCGCCCCCCCCCCAATATCCGTACCCCGGAGAAGGGGGGGGAGACTCCCCCCCCCCAATCCGTACCCCGGAGAAGGGGGGGAGACTCGCCCCCCCCAATATCCGTACCCCGGAGAAGGGGGGGGAGACTCGCCCCCCCCCCAATCCGTACCCCGGAGAAGGGGGGAGACTCGCCCCCCCCAATCCGTACCCTGGAGAAGGGGGGAGACTCGCCCCCCCCCAAATCCGTACCCCGGAGAAGGGGGAGACTCGCCCCCCCCCCAATCCGTACCCCGGAGAAGGGGGGAGACTCGCCCCCCCCCCCAATCCGTCCCCCGGAGAAGGGGGAGACCCTGGGTTTGGGGGTCACCGAGATGGAGCAGAAAAATGCAATGCAATATCAGCACCATATAGCAGAGCGCAGTACAATCCAATCATCAATCTCCATCATCAGAATACAGCAAGCCAATATATATCACCAACCTATACCAGAGCGTAGTACAATCCACAATACCAATATATATCACCAACCTATACCAGAGCGTAGTACAATCCACAATACCAATATATATCACCAACCTATACCAGAGCGCAGTACAACCCCAGTGTGGGCCCCCCCCCCCCCGGTAGAGCAGTGTGGCCCCCCCCCCCCCGGTAGAGCAGTGTGGGCCCCCCCCCCCCGGTAGAGCAGTGTGGGCCCCCCCCCCGGTAGAGCAGTGTGGGCCCCCCCCGGTAGAGCAGTGTGGGCCCCCCCCCGGTAGAGCAGTGTGGGCCCCCCCCGGTAGAGCAGTGTGGGCCCCCCCCCCCGGTAGAGCAGTGTGGGCCCCCCCCGGTAGAGCAGTGTGGGCCCCCCCCCCGGTAGAGCAGTGTGGGCCCCCCCCCCGGTAGAGCAGTGTGGGCCCCCCCCCGGTAGAGCAGTGTGGGCCCCCCCCCCCCGGTAGAGCAGTGTGGGCCCCCCCCCGGTAGAGCAGTGTGGGCCCCCCCCCCCCGGTAGAGCAGTGTGGGCCCCCCCCCCCGGTAGAGCAGTGTGGGCCCCCCCCCCGGTAGAGCAGTGTGGGCCCCCCCCCCCGGTAGAGCAGTGTGGGCCTCCCCCCCGGTAGAGCAGTGTGGGCCTCCCCCCCTGGTAGAGCAGTGTGGGCCCCCCCCCCCGGTAGAGCAGTGTGGGCCCCCCCCCGGTAGAGCAGTGTGGGCCCCCCCCCGGTAGAGCAGTGTGGGCCCCCCCCCCGGTAGAGCAGTGTGGGCCCCCCCCCCGGTAGAGCAGTGTGGCCCCCCCCCGGTAGAGCAGTGTGGGCCCCCCCCCGGTAGAGCAGTGTGGGCCCCCCCCCCCGGTAGAGCAGTGTGGGCCCCCCCCCGGTAGAGCAGTGTGGGCCCCCCCCCGGTAGAGCAGTGTGGGCCCCCCCCCCGGTAGAGCAGTGTGGGCCCCCCCCCGTAGAGTAGTGTGGCCCCCCCCGGTAGAGTAGTGTGGCCCCCCCCCCGGTAGAGTAGTGTGGCCCCCCCCCCGGTAGAGTAGTGTGGCCCCCCCCGGTAGAGTAGTGTGGCCCCCCCCCGGTAGAGTAGTGTGGCCCCCCCCCGGTAGAGTAGTGTGGCCCCCCCCCCGGTAGAGTAGTGTGGCCCCCCCCCCGGTAGAGTAGTGTGGCCCCCCCCCCGGTAGAGTAGTGTGGCCCCCCCCCCGGTAGAGTAGTGTGGCCCCCCCGGTAGAGTAGTGTGCCCCCCCCCGGTAGAGTAGTGTGGCCCCCCCCGGTAGAGTAGTGTGGCCCCCCCGGTAGAGTAGTGTGGCCCCCCCCGGTAGAGTAGTGTAGCCCCCCCCCGGTAGAGTAGTGTAGCCCCCCCCGGTAGAGTAGTGTAGCCCCCCCCGGTAGAGTAGTGTAGCCCCCCCCCCGGTAGAGTAGTGTAGCCCCCCCCCCCGGTAGAGTAGTGTGGCCCCCCCCCGGTAGAGTAGTGTGGCCCCCCCCCTCCGGTAGAGTAGTGTGGCCCCCCCCCCTCCGGTAGAGTAGTGTGGCCCCCCCCCTCCGGTAGAGTAGTGTAGCCCCCTGGACCTCAATGCCCTGACTTATTGTGATCTCCGCAGACCACTATGTCCGCCAAAAACTCAAAGTGGCCCCTGATAGAGCAGAGGGGACCCCAGCTGATGAGTGCTTCCTCTGGTAGAGCAATGAGGGCCCTGAGGATCACTGTGGCCCCTGGATGACCAGGGTGATCTCCAAAAGCCCAGTGTACAATGCAGTAGTGGCCCCTGGTAGAGAAGTCCGGCCCCAACTGCTCAGTGTGGCCCTTGGCTCATCAGTGTGGTCTCTATCCCACTGCAATCTCTGATAACTTAGTGTGGCCCCTAATATAGCAGAGGGGGCCCTGGCTGGCTCGTGTCCCCTAATAGAGCAATGAAGACCAGTGTGGCCCCTAGACAACCAGTGTGTCCCGTGTAGAGGAATGTGGCCCCTGATACAGCAACTAGGCGTCCCTCTACTCACAAGTCTGCAGGACCCCAGAGGTTCAGTGTGGCCCCTGTATACCATTGGAGCCCCCTGACGATCAGTGTGGCCCCCTGATAATCAGGGTGTCTCATACAGAGTGGCCCCTACTTGTTCAGTGTGTACCCAGGTACAGCAGAGTGGCCCCTGATAGAATAGTGTGGCCCCTGTAGTACACCATGTCCTCAATATCTCAGTGGGGCCCCTGTACAGCAGAGTGGCCCCCAGTCTCAGTGGGGCCCCTGTACAGCAGAGTGGCCCCCAGTCTCAGTGGGGCCCCTGTACAGCAGAGTGGCCCCCAGTCTCAGTGGGGCCCCTGTACAGCAGAGTGGCCCCCAGTCTCAGTGGGGCCCCTGTACAGCAGAGTGGCCCCCAGTCTCAGTGGGGCCCCTGTACAGCAGAGTGGCCCCCAGTCTCAGTGGGGCCCCTGTACAGCAGAGTGGCCCCCAGTCTCAGTGGGGCCCCTGTACAGCAGAGTGGCCCCCAGTCTCAGTGGGGCCCCTGTACAGCAGAGTGGCCCCCAGTCTCAGTGGGGCCCCTGTACAGCAGAGTGGCCCCCAGTCTCAGTGGGGCCCCTGTACAGCAGAGTGGCCCCCAGTCTCAGTGGGGCCCCTGTACAGCAGAGTGGCCCCCAGTCTCAGTGGGGCCCCTGTACAGCAGAGTGGCCCCCAGTCTCAGTGGGGCCCCTGTACAGCAGAGTGGCCCCCAGTCTCAGTGGGGCCCCTGTACAGCAGAGTGGCCCCCAGTCTCAGTGGGGCCCCTGTACAGCAGAGTGGCCCCCAGTCTCAGTGGGGCCCCTGTACAGCAGAGTGGCCCCCAGTCTCAGTGGGGCCCCTGTACAGCAGAGTGGCCCCCAGTCTCAGTGGGGCCCGGGTACAGCAGAGTGGCCCCCAGTCTCAGTGGGGCCCCTGTACAGCAGAGTGGCCCCCAGTCTCAGTGGGGCCCCTGTACAGCAGAGTGGCCCCCAGTCTCAGTGGGGCCCCTGTACAGCAGAGTGGCCCCCAGTCTCAGTGGGGCCCCTGTACAGCAGAGTGGCCCCCAGTCTCAGTGGGGCCCGGGTACAGCAGAGTGGCCCCCAGTCTCAGTGGGGCCCCTGTACAGCAGAGTGGCCCCCAGTCTCAGTGGGGCCCCTGTACAGCAGAGTGGCCCCCAGTCTCAGTGGGGCCCCTGTACAGCAGAGTGGCCCCCAGTCTCAGTGGGGCCCCTGTACAGCAGAGTGGCCCCCAGTCTCAGTGGGGCCCCTGTACAGCAGAGTGGCCCCCAGTCTCAGTGGGGCCCCTGTACAGCAGAGTGGCCCCCAGTCTCAGTGGGGCCCCTGTACAGCAGAGTGGCCCCCAGTCTCAGTGGGGCCCCCAGTCTCAGTGGGGCCCCTGTACAGCAGAGTGGCCCCCAGTCTCAGTGGGGCCCCTGTACAGCAGAGTGGCCCCCAGTCTCAGTGGGGCCCCTGTACAGCAGAGTGGCCCCCAGTCTCAGTGGGGCCCCTGTACAGCAGAGTGGCCCCCAGTCTCAGTGGGGCCCCTGTACAGCAGAGTGGCCCCCAGTCTCAGTGGGGCCCCTGTACAACAGAGTGGCCCCCAGTCTCAGTGTGGCCCCTGTAGAACAGAGTGGCCCCCAGTCTCAGTGTGGCCCCTGTAGAACAGAGTGGCCCCCAGTCTCAGTGTGGCCCCTGTAGAACAGAGTGGCCCCCAGTCTCAGTGTGGCCCCTGTAGAACAGAGTGGCCCCCAGTCTCAGTGTGGCCCCTGTAGAACAGAGTGGCCCCCAGTCTCAGTGGGGCCCCTGTAGAACAGAGTGGCCCCCAGTCTCAGTGGGGCCCCTGTAGAACAGAGTGGCCCCCAGTCTCAGTGGGGCCCCTGTAGAACAGAGTGGCCCCCAGTCTCAGTGGGGCCCCTGTAGAACAGAGTGGCCCCCAGTCTCAGTGGGGCCCCTGTAGAACAGAGTGGCCCCCAGTCTCAGTGGGGCCCCTGTAGAACAGAGTGGCCCCCAGTCTCAGTGGGGCCCCTGTAGAACAGAGTGGCCCCCAGTCTCAGTGGGGCCCCTGTACAGCAGAGTGGCCCCCAGTCTCAGTGGGGCCCCTGTACAGCAGAGTGGCCCCCAGTCTCAGTGGGGCCCCTGTACAGCAGAGTGGCCCCCAGTCTCAGTGGGGCCCCTGTAGAGCAGAGTGGCCCCCAGTCTCAGTGGGGCCCCTGTAGAGCAGAGTGGCCCCCAGTCTCAGTGGGGCCCCTGTAGAGCAGAGTGGCCCCCAGTCTCAGTGGGGCCCCTGTAAAGCAGAGTGGCCCCCAGTCTCAGTGGGGCCCCTGTAGAGCAGAGTGGCCCCCAGTCTCAGTGGGGCCCCTGTAGAGCAGAGTGGCCCCCAGTCTCAGTGGGGCCCCTGTAGAGCAGAGTGGCCCCCAGTCTCAGTGGGGCCCCTGTAGAGCAGAGTGGCCCCCAGTCTCAGTGGGGCCCCTGTAGAGCAGAGTGGCCCCCAGTCTCAGTGGGGCCCCTGTAGAGCAGAGTGGCCCCCAGTCTCAGTGGGGCCCCTGTAGAGCAGAGTGGCCCCCAGTCTCAGTGGGGCCCCTGTAGAGCAGAGTGGCCCCCAGTCTCAGTGGGGCCCCTGTAGAGCAGAGTGGCCCCCAGTCTCAGTGGGGCCCCTGTAGAGCAGAGTGGCCCCCAGTCTCAGTGGGGCCCCTGTACAGCAGAGTGGCCCCCAGTCTCAGTGGGGCCCCTGTAGTCCTCCAATGTCTCAGTGTGGCCCCCAGTCCAGCTCCTGTGTCGCTCTCTTGTCTGGTCAGTGTGGCCCCTGTGCGGTGTGTGGCCCCTGTGACTCACCGTGTGTGTGTGGCCCCTGGCCCCCCGCCGTCACTCTCCGGCCGCCGTGTTGCTCCTCGGAGCTCTGACTCTCCTCAGCGATCAACGCAGCTCTAAAAGGGGGCGGGAACCTCCAGCGAGTACCGCCCACTACTCCCCGCCCCCAAACCAATCACACCTCGCCGCTCCTGACTTACGGCTCGTCCGCCCCGCCAATCACAAGACAGAACTCTAGTAAATATGGCTCGCCCCCCTCTCCCACCCTTCCCGCCTATTTCACCTCTTGGCCAATGGGGAGAAGGGGGCGCGGCAAGGCTGCGTAGCCGAAAGTTAGTAAATAGAACGTTGCTCTCCGGAGATTGGTCCGCCGTGGCTGAGGGGGGCGGGGATCTGCCGTGTCAACCTCTGGCCAATCAACTGATCCGAACCGCCGACTGACAGAGATCTAAACCAATCACAGGGGAAATGCCTCCGCTGACAGCGCTGATTCCGGCGGCCAGCGGCAGGGGGCGATGACAGACGCAGGCAGCTTAAAGGGCCAGTCACCACAAAAATAGAAAAACTCCATTCATAAAATATCTGACAAATCCCATTCACAAATGTCTGTAAAAAATCCTCCTCAGTCTGTGTATGACGTCATTCCAAAACAATTCCTAAACATACCCGCGTACCCCGCCCCCGCTCCTAAATGTACCCCGCCCCCGCTCCAGAGCGTACCCCGCCCCCGCTCCTAAATGTACCCCGTCCTCGCGCCTAAATGTACCCCGCTCAAGAGCGTACCCCGCCCCCGCTCCTAAATGTACCCCGCCCCCGCTCCAGAGCGTACCCCGCCCCCGCTCCAGAGCGTACCCCGCTCCTAAATGTACCCCGCCCCCGCTCCTAAATGTACCCCGCCCCCGATCCAGAGCGTACCCCGCCCCCGCTCCTAAATGTACCCCGCCCCCGCTCCAGAGCGTACCCCGCCCCCACTTCAGAGCGTACCCTGCTCCTAAATGTACCCCGCCCCCGCTCCTAAATGTACCCCGCCCCCGCTCCAGAGCGTACCCCGCCCCCGCTCCTAAATGTACCCCGTCCTCGCGCCTAAATGTACCCCGCTCAAGAGCGTACCCCGCCCCCGCTCCTAAATGTACCCCGCCCCCGCTCCAGAGCGTACCCCGCCCCCGCTCCAGAGCGTACCCCGCTCCTAAATGTACCCCGCCCCCGCTCCTAAATGTACCCCGCCCCCGATCCAGAGCGTACCCCGCCCCCGCTCCTAAATGTACCCCGCCCCCGCTCCAGAGCGTACCCCGCCCCCACTTCAGAGCGTACCCTGCTCCTAAATGTACCCCGCCCCCGCTCCTAAATGTACCCCGTCCTCGCGCCTAAATGTACCCCGCTCAAGAGCGTACCCCGCCCCCGCTCCTAAATGTACCCCGCCCCCGCTCCAGAGCGTACCCCGCCCCCGCTCCAGAGCGTACCCCGCTCCTAAATGTACCCCGCCCCCGCTCCTAAATGTACCCCGCCCCCGATCCAGAGCGTACCCCGCCCCCGCTCCTAAATGTACCCCGCCCCCGCTCCAGAGCGTACCCCGCCCCCACTTCAGAGCGTACCCTGCTCCTAAATGTACCCCGCCCCCGCTCCTAAATGTACCCCGCCCCCGCTCCAGAGCGTACCCCGCCCCCGCTCCTAAATGTACCCCGTCCTCGCGCCTAAATGTACCCCGCTCAAGAGCGTACCCCGCCCCCGCTCCTAAATGTACCCCGCCCCCGCTCCAGAGCGTACCCCGCCCCCGCTCCAGAGCGTACCCCGCTCCTAAATGTACCCCGCCCCCGCTCCTAAATGTACCCCGCCCCCGATCCAGAGCGTACCCCGCCCCCGCTCCTAAATGTACCCCGCCCCCGCTCCAGAGCGTACCCCGCCCCCACTTCAGAGCGTACCCTGCTCCTAAATGTACCCCGCCCCCGCTCCTAAATGTACCCCGCCCCCGATCCAGAGCGTACCCCGCTCCAGAGCGTACCCCGCCCCCGCTCCTAAATGTACCCCGCCCTCGCGCCTAAATGTACCCCGCTCCAGAGCGTACCCCGCCCCCGCTCCTAAATGTACCCCGCCCCCGCTCCAGAGCGTACCCCGCCCCCGCTCCAGAGCGCACCCCGCTCCTAAATGTACCCCGCCCCCGCTCCTAAATGTACCCCGCCCCTGATCCAGAGCGTACCCCGCCCCCGCTCCTAAATGTACCCCGCCCCCGCTCCAGAGCGTACCCCGCCCCCACTTCAGAGCGTACCCTGCTCCTAAATGTACCCCGCCCCCGCTCCTAAATGTACCCCGCCCCCGATCCAGAGCGTACCCCGCCCCCGCTCCTAAATGTACCCCGCCCCCGCTCCAGAGCGTACCCCGCCCCCGCTTCAGAGCGTACCCCGCTCCTAAATGTACCCCGCCCCCGCTCCTAAATGTACCCCGCCCCCGCTCCAGAGCGTACCCCGCCCCCGCTTCAGAGCGTACCCCGCTCCTAAATGTACCCCGCCCCCGCTCCTAAATGTACCCCGCCCCCGATCCAGAGCGTACCCCGCCCCCGCTCCTAAATGTACCCCGCCCCCGCTCCAGAGCGTACCCCGCCCCCGCTCCTAAATGTACCCTGCCCCCGCTCCAGAGCGTACCCCGCTCCTAAATGTACCCTGCCCCGCTCCAGAGCGTACCCCGCCCCCGCTCCTAAATGTACCCTGCCCCGCTCCAGAGCGTACCCCGCCCCCGCTCCTAAATGTACCCTGCCCCGCTCCAGAGCGTACCCCGCCCCCGCTCCTAAATGTACCCTGCCCCGCTCCAGAGCGTACCCCGCCCCTGCTCCTAAATGTACCCCGCCCACGCTCCTAAATGTACCCCACCCCTGCTCCAGAGCGTACCCCACCCCCCCCTAAACGCACCCTGCTCCAGAGAGTACCCTGCCCCCCCGCTCCTAAACGTACCCCGCTCCTGAGCGTACCCCACTTATAAACGTACCCTGCTCCTAAACGCACCCCACCCTCTCTCCAGAGTGTACGATGCCCCTGCTCCTAAATTTACTCCGCCCCTGCTCCAGAGTGTACCCCGCCCCCACTCCTAAATGTACCCCGCCCCCGCTCCTAAATGTACCCCTCCCCCACTCCTAAATGTACCCCGCTCCAGAGCGTACCCCGCCCCCGCTCCTAAATGTACCCCACCCCCACTCCTAAATGTACCCCGCCCCCGCTCCTAAATGTACCCCACTCCAGAGCGTACCCCGCCCCCGCTCCTAAATGTACCCCGCCCCGCTCCTAAATGTACCCCGCCCCCGCTCCAGAGCGTACCCCGCCCCCGCTCCTAAATGTACCCCGCCCCGCTCCTAAATGTACCCCGCCCCCGCTCCAGAGTGTACCCCGCCCCCGCTCCTAAATGTACCCCGCCCCCACTCCTAAATGTACCCCGCTCCAGAGCGTACCCCGCCCACGCTCCTAAATGTCTTCTCCGGGATAAGAAGATTCTCTGGAATCAAATATCCATGGAGATGTAGCAATTCTCCCGATTCAGGAAACTCTCTGGAATCCTACCATCCCCCTCAATCAGGAAATTAGATAATAATAATTACGATTTTCTTTCACATTTAATTGTAATTAATAATTGATTCACCTTTAAGTATTATCTACCCAATTATTAATTAGAATTGTTATCATATTTAATTGTAATTAATAATTGATTCACTCTTAAGTATTTTTTACCTAATTATAATTTCAAATTATGGATATTTAAATGTAATTATTATTTGATTCACACCTAAGTATTATTTACCTAATTAATAATTAGAATTATCTTTCATATTTAAATGTAATTTTTAATCAATTCACTCTTAAGTATAATTTACCTAATTGTTAATTAGAATTATTATTGATATTTAATTGTAATTAATAATGAAATCATTGTTAATTACAATTAAATATGAATAATAATTCTAATTAGTAATCAGGTAAATTATACTTAAAAAAATCATATAGGAAGAAAAATCTTTCTTCCTATATGAAGGATTTCCTAATGACATCTATAGTGATTTTAAATGAATCAGAGTAAGCTGGGTTTTTAATAAGGGTTCAGAAACATGGGGGGAGGGGAAGGGGGGGGCATCATAACATTATGGCTGCTCCATAGACAGACAGCAACACTCCAGCAAAGGGACTGAAAAGTGACAGTTAGAGTCAGCTGACTCATGAGATTCAAAATTAACTGTCATCTGGCTATAAGAAAGGCTCCTTGTTCCTGTGCTAAAGTCTATTTATAGCCCCCAATCACCATTAACAATTAATTTATTCACCCCAAAGTATTAATTCACCTAATTATTAATTATAATTATTATTGATATTTAATTGTAATTAATAATGAATTATTTCTTAAGTATTATTTACCTAATTAATAATTAGAATTATTATCACATTTAATTGTAATTAATAATTGATTCCCTCTTAAGTATTTTTTACCTAATTATAATTTCAAATGATGGATATTTAAATGTAATTAATATTTGATTCACTCCTAAGTATTATTTACCTAATGAATAATTAGAATCATCTTTCATATTTATTCGTAATTAACCACTTCAATACCGGGCACTTGCCTCCCTTCCTGCCCAGGACAATGTTCAGCTTTCAGCGCTGTCGCAATTTGAATGACAATTACGCGGTCATACAACACTGTACCCAAGCAAATTTTTTAGCATTTTGTTTCCACAAATAGAGCTTTCTTTTGGTGGTATTTCATCACCAAATTAAAAAAAAAAAAACAAGTCTTTCTTTGTTTCTGTTAAAATTTTTTGTAAATAAGTACGTTTTCTTCTTCAATGATGGGCACTGATAAGGCGGCACCGATGAGGTGGCACTGATGAAGTGGCACTGATGGGCACTGATGGTGGGCACTGTTGGGCAGCACTGATGGGCACTGATAGATGGCACTCATAGGTGGCACTGATATGCACTCATAGGCGGCAATGATGGGCACTCGTAGGCGGCACTGATGGGTACTTACGGGTGGCACTGATGGGTACTTATAGGTGGCACGTATGGGCACTGATGGGCAATGATAGGTGGCACTGATAGGTGGCACTGATGACACTGATGAGTGGCATTGCTGGGCATCACTGATGTAATTTGTTACATAATGGTGCCAGTCAGTGCCCATTTGTGGGCACTGATTGGCACAGATTGGGCATTCATTTGCACATGTGGATGGCCATGGGGTACATACCTGGCCATCCACATGTTGTCCCCTTCCCTGGTGGTCCTGGCGGCTTCCCTGGTGGTCCAGTGTGGGCATCAGAGTGGGGGCTGCGCTGATAAACAATCATCGCAGACCCCCCCTGTCAAGAGAGCCGCTGATCAGCTCTCCTCTACTCACGTCTGTCAGAAAATCCGATCACCGGCTCTTCCTGTTTACATCGTGATCAGCCGTGATTGGACGCAGCTGATCACGTGGTAAAGAGCCGCCGTCGGAGGCTCTTTACCGAGATCGGTGTAGCGGTGTGTCAGACTGACACACACCGCACCACCGATCGCCGCGATGCGCGCCCCCCCATGCCCAGTCAGGATACATGAACCACCGCCCGGCCGTCATTCTGCTATAGACCAGGCGGGAAGTGGTTAATAAATGATTCACCCTTAAGCATTATCTACCCAATTATTAATTAGAATTATTATCATATTTAATTGTAATTAATAATTGACTCCCTCTTAAGTATTTTTTACCTAATTATAATTTCAAATTATGGATATTTAAATGTAATTAATATTTGATTCACTCCTAAGTATAATTTACCTAATTATTAATTAGAATTATTATTCATATTTAATTGTAATTAATAATTGAGTCATCCTGAAATATTAATTGCGTACATGGGCAATTTTAAAGCACTTTTTTGTTCGTTTTTTTACACAAAAAGTGCCATAGGGATCCTCTTTGGGGCAGGATCGCCTGTACTCGTGCAAATGCGCCGTTAGTAAAACCGAAAACCTTCAGACTCGGTTCACATATTGTGCGGGACGCTTTGCGGTGCGATGTTAAAGCCCGGTATGGTGCGATCTCCCTCAGCGGTTCAGGTGCGATTCTAATTTGCGAATTGTAGCGTATGAGATTAGAAAATTACACCCGAACCGGCCTGAAATCACACCGGACTCTTTTTTCAAAATCACACTGCGGACGGCCCGTACAAATGTGACCACACTGTAAAGACTCACTGAAACGCTCATCGAAAACTGATATCTCTGCAAGTGAAATCTGCGCGGTTTTCCCATCAGTATGGTGGGAACGAGCCCTAAAAAAAACAGTCACATGACACTAAAAAATAGGTAACGGTAATCGGTATTGGCGAGTACTTAAGAAAAAGTATCGGTACTCGTACTCGGTCTTATAAAACTGGTGCATTCCTAATAAATAATAATTACTAATTACAATTAAATATGCATAATAATTTTAATTATTAATTAAGTGAATATGTTGGAATTTATTAAACGCCTCAACTAGGAAAAATCAAATTTTTTTAACACACTAGAAACCCTTTTTTGTTATAATTTCACAAGGTGTAAAGTCACGTTATTAATCTTGTCTCTCTTCTCTCTCTCCCACAGAATGACTAGAATTCTGGTAGCCGTACTATTGCTGCTCTTCTCAGGAATAGTGAACATCAATCAAGTTCCATCTCAGAATGACATCACTGGGATCTGTAATGTTCCAGGCAACTTTAAACCGATGGTGGGCTTTCCATCCCCACCACAAAACATGTCTTCCAGGTGGACCCTGCAAGATGCAGAGTCCATGAAGACAATGGTGGTGGGCTTTCCATCTCCACCACAAAACATGTCTTCCAGGTGGACCCTGCAAGATGCAGAGTCCATGAAGACAATGGTGGTGGGCTTTCCATCTCCACCACAAAACATGTCTTCCAGGTGGATCCTGCAAGATGCAGAGTCCATGAAGACAATGGTGGTGGGCTTTCCATCTCCACCACAAAACATGTCTTCCAGGTGGACCCTGCAAGATGCAGAGTCCATGAAGACAATGGTGGTGGGCTTTCCATCTCCACCACAAAACATGTCTTCCAGGTGGACCCTGCAAGATGCAGAGTCCATGAAGACAATGGTGGTGGGCTTTCCATCTCCACCACAAAACATGTCTTCCAGGTGGACCCTGCAAGATGCAGAGTCCATGAAGACAATGGTGGTGGGCTTTCCATCCCCACCACAAAACATGTCTTCCAGGTGGATCCTGCAAGATGCAGAGTCCATGAAGACAATGGTGGTGGGCTTTCCATCTCCACCACAAAACATGTCTTCCAGGTGGACCCTGCAAGATGCAGAGACCATGAAGACAATGGTGGTGGGCTTTCCATCTCCACCACAAAACATGTCTTCCAGGTGGATCCTGCAAGATGCAGAGTCCATGAAGACAATGGTGGTGGGCTTTCCATCCCCACCACAAAACATGTCTTCCAGGTGGATCCTGCAAGATGCAGAGTCCATGAAGACAATGGTGGTGGGCTTTCCATCCCCACCACAAAACATGTCTTCCAGGTGGATCCTGCAAGATGCAGAGTCCATGAAGACAATGGTGGTGGGCTTTCCATCCCCACCACAAAACATGTCTTCCAGGTGGATCCTGCAAGATGCAGAGTCCATGAAGACAATAGTGGTGGGCTTTCCATCTCCACCACAAAACATGTCTTCCAGGTGGACCCTGCAAGATGCAGAGTCCATGAAGACAATGGTGGTGGGCTTTCCATCTCCACCACAAAACATGTCTTCCAGGTGGATCCTGCAAGATGCAGAGTCCATGAAGACAATGGTGGTGGGCTTTCCATCTCCACCACAAAACATGTCTTCCAGGTGGACCCTGCAAGATGCAGAGTCCATGAAGACAATGGTGGTGGGCTTTCCATCTCCACCACAAAACATGTCTTCCAGGTGGACCCTGCAAGATGCAGAGTCCATGAAGACAATGGTGGTGGGCTTTCCATCTCCACCACAAAACATGTCTTCCAGGTGGATCCTGCAAGATGCAGAGTCCATGAAGACAATGGTGGTGGGCTTTCCATCCCCACCACAAAACATGTCTTCCAGGTGGATCCTGCAAGATGCAGAGTCCATGAAGACAATGGTGGTGGGCTTTCCATCTCCACCACAAAACATGTCTTCCAGGTGGACCCTGCAAGATGCAGAGACCATGAAGACAATGGTGGTGGGCTTTCCATCTCCACCACAAAACATGTCTTCCAGGTGGATCCTGCAAGATGCAGAGTCCATGAAGACAATGGTGGTGGGCTTTCCATCCCCACCACAAAACATGTCTTCCAGGTGGATCCTGCAAGATGCAGAGTCCATGAAGACAATGGTGGTGGGCTTTCCATCCCCACCACAAAACATGTCTTCCAGGTGGATCCTGCAAGATGCAGAGTCCATGAAGACAATGGTGGTGGGCTTTCCATCCCCACCACAAAACATGTCTTCCAGGTGGATCCTGCAAGATGCAGAGTCCATGAAGACAATAGTGGTGGGCTTTCCATCTCCACCACAAAACATGTCTTCCAGGTGGACCCTGCAAGATGCAGAGTCCATGAAGACAATGGTGGTGGGCTTTCCATCTCCACCACAAAACATGTCTTCCAGGTGGATCCTGCAAGATGCAGAGTCCATGAAGACAATGGTGGTGGGCTTTCCATCTCCACCACAAAACATGTCTTCCAGGTGGACCCTGCAAGATGCAGAGTCCATGAAGACAATGGTGGTGGGCTTTCCATCTCCACCACAAAACATGTCTTCCAGGTGGACCCTGCAAGATGCAGAGTCCATGAAGACAATGGTGGTGGGCTTTCCATCTCCACCACAAAACATGTCTTCCAGGTGGACCCTGCAAGATGCAGAGTCCATGAAGACAATGGTGGTGGGCTTTCCATCCCCACCACAAAACATGTCTTCCAGGTGGATCCTGCAAGATGCAGAGTCCATGAAGACAATGGTGGTGGGCTTTCCATCTCCACCACAAAACATGTCTTCCAGGTGGACCCTGCAAGATGCAGAGACCATGAAGACAATGGTGGTGGGCTTTCCATCTCCACCACAAAACATGTCTTCCAGGTGGATCCTGCAAGATGCAGAGTCCATGAAGACAATGGTGGTGGGCTTTCCATCCCCACCACAAAACATGTCTTCCAGGTGGATCCTGCAAGATGCAGAGTCCATGAAGACAATGGTGGTGGGCTTTCCATCCCCACCACAAAACATGTCTTCCAGGTGGATCCTGCAAGATGCAGAGTCCATGAAGACAATGGTGGTGGGCTTTCCATCCCCACCACAAAACATGTCTTCCAGGTGGATCCTGCAAGATGCAGAGTCCATGAAGACAATAGTGGTGGGCTTTCCATCTCCACCACAAAACATGTCTTCCAGGTGGACCCTGCAAGATGCAGAGTCCATGAAGACAATGGTGGTGGGCTTTCCATCTCCACCACAAAACATGTCTTCCAGGTGGATCCTGCAAGATGCAGAGTCCATGAAGACAATGGTGGTGGGCTTTCCATCTCCACCACAAAACATGTCTTCCAGGTGGACCCTGCAAGATGCAGAGTCCATGAAGACAATGGTGGTGGGCTTTCCATCTCCACCACAAAACATGTCTTCCAGGTGGACCCTGCAAGATGCAGAGTCCATGAAGACAATGGTGGTGGGCTTTCCATCTCCACCACAAAACATGTCTTCCAGGTGGATCCTGCAAGATGCAGAGTCCATGAAGACAATGGTGGTGGGCTTTCCATCCCCACCACAAAACATGTCTTCCAGGTGGATCCTGCAAGATGCAGAGTCCATGAAGACAATGGTGGTGGGCTTTCCATCTCCACCACAAAACATGTCTTCCAGGTGGACCCTGCAAGATGCAGAGACCATGAAGACAATGGTGGTGGGCTTTCCATCTCCACCACAAAACATGTCTTCCAGGTGGATCCTGCAAGATGCAGAGTCCATGAAGACAATGGTGGTGGGCTTTCCATCCCCACCACAAAACATGTCTTCCAGGTGGATCCTGCAAGATGCAGAGTCCATGAAGACAATGGTGGTGGGCTTTCCATCCCCACCACAAAACATGTCTTCCAGGTGGATCCTGCAAGATGCAGAGTCCATGAAGACAATGGTGGTGGGCTTTCCATCCCCACCACAAAACATGTCTTCCAGGTGGATCCTGCAAGATGCAGAGTCCATGAAGACAATAGTGGTGGGCTTTCCATCTCCACCACAAAACATGTCTTCCAGGTGGACCCTGCAAGATGCAGAGTCCATGAAGACAATGGTGGTGGGCTTTCCATCTCCACCACAAAACATGTCTTCCAGGTGGATCCTGCAAGATGCAGAGTCCATGAAGACAATGGTGGTGGGCTTTCCATCTCCACCACAAAACATGTCTTCCAGGTGGACCCTGCAAGATGCAGAGTCCATGAAGACAATGGTGGTGGGCTTTCCATCTCCACCACAAAACATGTCTTCCAGGTGGACCCTGCAAGATGCAGAGTCCATGAAGACAATGGTGGTGGGCTTTCCATACCCACCACAAAACATGTCTTCCAGGTGGACCCTGCAAGATGCAGAGACCATGAAGACAACGGTGAATATACTGGAAATATTTAACACCACCAAATATTCACCACCGGAACCGGCTCTGGCAAAGACCTGCCCTACCATCTGCCCTGCTGTGTACCCTTATCAACCTGTCGCCACAACAACGCCGTACAGAGAAAGGGTCACCAATCAGAACTACCTTGATTTGACGCACGTGCCGGTACTAACATCGAACAACGTGCTGCCGCAGGGTTTTCAAGGATTCCATCCTAAGGTTCTGATTTCATACAAACCGCCAGAAAGATCCCACAGAGGCCTTATTGAATCTGCCACCTCGTTGGCATCAGTAGATTTGGCGTCAGTAGATATTTTGCTGGCAGCAATCTACCTGTTCGGGTTTCTGAGGGATTCTGGCAAAACAAGGATGATGCCGCTTCTCCACCTAATTGGCATCGGACTGCAATGGAGCCTGGGCCATGACAGCTGCCTCTTCGGGATTTGTGTCATCACATCGCTGTTCCTGAACTTGGCCTCCACCTTTGCTGTAAAAATGAGTTGTTTCGGAAGGTCCAGGCCACTTAAGACCAAAAGGGCTTCACGCAAGAGAGGTAAGTAAATATTTTAGACTTAATATTTTAGACTTTTTGGCATTATTAACCACTTCAATACCGGGCATTTTCACCCCCCTTCCCGCCCAGGCCAAGTTTCAGCTTTCAGCGCTGTCACACTTTGAATGACAATTGCGCGGTCATGCGACGTTGTACCCAAATTCAAATTTTGATCGTTTTTTTTCCCCCACAAATAACCTCATCCTATCACGTGTGAAACTGAATTGTATTATTACATTTTGGGCCTCTACCTAGAACAGGGGTCTTCAAACTACAGCCCTCTAACTATTGCTGAACTATACGTTCCATTATGGCATTGTGAAACCCACATTCACAGACATGGCTAGGCATGATGGGAATTGTAGTTCCCGAATAACTGGAGGGCCGTAGTTTGAAGTCCCATGACCTAGAAGATTGGAAATTCTAAGCGGATATTCACTTAAAGGAAATTTTTGCTGAGGGAAATACGTTGGACGTTATCGCTGAACTCCTTTATGAAGATGCTAATCACCCGTTTGTCATGTCAGAGGGCAAATATCGCAGCCCATCGATTGACATTTTCAAAAGTTCGCAATGAAAGCCTACTTTACTGTCTCAGCACAGGCTTCCTTGAAACGAAGAAACAGGAATGTAAAACAACTATCGTTGTTCCAATGAGAATTTTGTGTCTCATGAAGGACATTGTATCAGTTGATTCTTATAGGAAAATGTTTTCAGAGTTACCTCAGAGTTCTGTGATATAACCCGGCCTTGAGTTTTAATACGATTGGATTTGATTGTGTGCATCCTCTAATATTCTTGTAGTTTATAGGAGGGGGCGCATTCTTCTTAACATAGAAGTACTTAGAATATGAAGCCAGTATCATTAGAGATGTGTCTGTACAGTTCCAGATTGAGTATCTGATCTCTTGTTTTATCTGATTCTACAGGAATTAAACAACCATCCTCTAGCACAGAAATACCATCAAGCCAAATACAAAAAGCCACACCGACAACTCAGCTATCCAATCCACCAGCTGAAGTTATGTTCCATCCAAAACTTCAGGAGGATAGCACCATTATTTCTGCTGTTGTAGATTTGTTTTCCATTCCAACATCTGAAAAACCAGCTCTACAGCAGAAATCTACCACGACTCCATGCTTGAGGAGGATAGCACCATTATTTCTGCTGTTGTAGATTTGCTATCCATTTCAACATCTGAAAAACCAGCTCTACAGCAGAAATCTACCACCGACTCCATGCTTGAGGAGGATAGCACCATTATGCCGCGTACACACGGTCGGACTTTTCGTCTACAAAAGTCCGACAGCCTGTCCGACAGACATCCGGCGGACTTTCGGCGGACTTGCGGCGGACTTGCGGCAAACTTTCTAACGAACGGACTTGCCTACACACGACCACACAAAAGTCCGACGGATTCGTACGTGATGACGTACACCGGACTAAAATAAGGAAGTTGATAGCCAGTAGCCAATAGCTGCCCTAGCGTGGGTTTTTGTCCGTCGGACTAGCACACAGACGAGCGGATTTCGGGGTCCGTTGTAGTTACGACTTTTGTAGACGAAAAGTCCGACCGTGTGTACGCGGCATTATTTCTGCTGTTGTAGATTTGCTATCCATTCCAACATCTGAAAAACAAGCTCTACAGCAGAAATCTACCACCGACTCCATGCTTGAGGAGGATAACACCATTATTTATGCTGTTGTAAATGTACCATCACTTTCTGAAACAGCGGCTCCACAACATCAAGCCATTGGCCACCCAATTTTCCAGGAGGACAGCGCCATTCTTTCCATTGTTATGAATGTACCATCGCTGTCTGAAAGAACAGCTCCACAACATGAAGCTGCTGTCCATTTAATACTCCAGGAGGACAGCGCCATTCTTTCCGCTGTTGTAAATGTACCATCGCTATCTGAAATAGCGGCTCCACAACATCAAACCATTGAGGAGAGCATGACTCTTCCTGTTGTGGAAATTTGGCCTTCACCTTGGGAACCAGCAGCTCCATACCATCAAGCTGCCGTCTACCCAGTCTTCCAGGAGGAGAGCGCCACTTTCCCTGATGTGGAAATTTGGCCTTCACCTTGGGAACCAGCAGCTCCATACCATCAAGCTGCCGTCTACCCAGTCTTCCAGGAGGAGAGTGCCACTCTCCCTGATGTGGAAATTTGGCCTTCACCTTGGGATCCAGCAGCTCCATACCATCCAACTGCCGCCTACCCAGTCTTCCAGGAGTAGAGCGCCACTCTCCCTGCTGTGGAAATTTGGCCTCCACCTTGGGAAGAAGCAGCTCCATAGCATCAAGCTGCCGTCTACCCAGTCTTCCAGGAGGAGAGCGCCACTCTCCCTGATGTGGAAATTTGGCCTTCACCTTGGGAACCAGCAGCTCCGTACCATCAAGCTGCCGTCTACCCAGTTTTCCAGGAGGAGAGTTCCACTCTCCCTGCTGTGGAAATTTGGCCTTCATCTTGGGAAGCAGCAGCTCCATACCATCAAGCTGCCGTCTACCCAGTTTTCCAGGAGGAGAGCGCCACTTTCCCTGCTGTGGAAATTTGGCCTCCACCTTGGGAAGAAGCAGCTCCATACCATCAAGCTGCCGTCTACCCAGTCTTCCAGCAGGAGAGCGCCACACTCCCTGCTGTGGAAATTTGGCCTTCACATTGGGATCCAGCAGCTCCATACCATCAAGCTGCTGCCTACCCAGTCTTCCAGGAGGAGAGCGCCACTCTCCCTGATGTGGAAATTTGGCCTTCACCTTGGGATCCAGCAGCTCCATACCATCAAGCTGCCGTCTACCCAGTCTTCCAGGAGGAGAGCGCCACTCTCCCTGCTGTGGAAATTTGGCCTTCACCTTGGGATCCAGCAGCTCCATACCATCAAGCTGCTGTCTACCCAGTCTTCCAGGAGGAGAGCGCCACTCTCCCTGATGTGGAAATTTGGCCTTCACCTTGGGATCCAGCAGCTCCATACCATCAAGCTGCCGTCTACCCAGTCTTCCAGGTGGAGAGCGCCACTCTCCCTGATGTGGAAATTTGGCCTTCACCTTGGGATCCAGCAGCTCCATACCATCAAGCTGCCATCTACTCAGTCTTCCAGGTGGAGAGCGCCACTTTCCCTGCTGTGGAAATTTGGCCTTCACCTTGGGAAGTAGCAGCTCCACACCATCAACCTGCTGTCTACCCAGTCTTCCAGGAGGAGAGCGCCCCTCTTTCTTCTACCACTGGACACTACCTTACTGTTTTCGCAGCTGGCCAATATACGAATGGGATAATGCCTGGTCAGGCAGCGTAGGGAAAGAAAGTGATTTCCATAAAAAAGGTAAATAGATATTTCTGTCCAACAAAAATTTAAATTTTTTGGGTTTAAAGAATTTCGATATCACAGTGCTGATATGTTAGCAATAACATTATCACATCACTTGCAAAAAATTATATTATTACAATTGTACCTCTGCCTACAAGGATAAAAAATCTGAACTGTGATAATATCATTGATGACCTCCACCTGGCAATGCTGATGGCCTGCTGTTCATGTCATAGGGCAAGTATTACAGTCCATCAATTAGCATAAAAGGACAGGTCAGCAATGACAACCTACATAACTGTCTCAGCACAGGTTTCTATCAATGAAGCCTAGTTACATAGTTAGCTACATAGTTTGTTTGGTTGAAAAAAGTCCATCTATTTCAACCAATAAAAAGGGAAAAACAAAACAAAGCATAAAAAAAAGTTTACAATCCAGGAGAAGGAAAAAAACCAGCAAAGCATGATCTAGTTTGCTCCAGCATGGAAAAAAATCCCTTCCTGATCCCCCAAGAGGCAATCAGATATTCCCTGGATCAAGCAATGACAATGTATAACAACCAGCATTGTTCCAAATGGAGTCTTGTCTATTATGAGGAATAATAGATCAGTTTACTCTGATAGGAAAATATTCTCACAGTTCAGTAACATACATCTAGCCTTGTGTTTTATAATCACCTGAGTGCGACTTCTAATATTCTTGTACAGTGGAACCTTGGACTGCGAGTAACGCGGTTAACGAGCGTTTCGCAATACGAGCACTGTATTTTTGAAAATCGTAACTCGGTTTGCGAGTGTTGATTCAGGCCTAAGCGGTGTGCAGTACCGCTTTTGGCCTGAGGTGGGGGGGCGAGCAGAGCCGAACATCACGTTCGGAAATGCCCGAGTACAGCACGGTTGACCTCGGCAAATCTCGGGTAGGAAGTTTTTCTGAGGTTTGCCGCGGTCAGCCGAAGTGTCCTCGGGCCGTTTCCAGGGCTATCCAGCGCCCCCCCCCCCCCGCTTCTGGCCGCATGCGGTATTGCATTCCAGTGGAAGAAGGCGATTTGTGCAAGAAATGTAAGTAGATATTTCAGGCCAACAAAAATGTAAATTTTTTTGGTTTGAAGAATTTTAATATAAAAATGCTTATATTTGTTATGTACAGAGAACAGAAAATAGATAGTAATTTTTATATGCTCTTCTCTCCTGCAAAAAAGAAACAACCTTCCAACAACCGGAAGAGCCAGAAGAGCCACGACTCCTGTTCTTCGGTAGAATGATTCAAGAAGATGGTCCCATCATATCAGTTTTCACACTGAGGTGTGCCATCACTTCACCTCTACAACAGAAGTGGACCAGCAGCTCAGTGATAGCCAGGGACAATCCCATCATTGCTGCTATAACAGCTCCCTACTAGTCTTTAGGGGGTTTATCAGTACATTACTGTTCCGCAGCTGGCCAATATCTATCCTGTACCAATGGATTAATGCTGGGCCAGACTGCGTAGTGGAAGAAAGCGATTTGTGCGAGAAATGTAAGTAGATATTCCAGGCCAACAAAATTGTTTATTTTTTTGGTTTGAAGAATTTTAATATAAAAATGCTGATATTTGTTATGTACAGATAACAGAAAATAGATAGTAATTTTTATATGCTCTTCTCTCCTGCAGGAAAGAAACAACCTTCCAACAACCGGAAGAGACGGACGAGCCACGACTCCTGTTCTTCGGTAGAATGATTCAAGAAGATGGTCCCATAATATCAGTTTTCACACTGAGGTGTGCCATCACTTCACCTCTACAACAGAAGTGGACCAGCAGCTCAGTGATAGCCAGGGACAATCCCATCATTGCTGCTATAACAGCTCCCTACTAGTCTTTAGGGGGTTTATCAGTACATTATTGTTCCGCAGCTGGTCAATATCTATCCTGTACCAATGGATTAATGATGGGCCAGACGACGTAGTGGAAGAAAGCGATTTGTGCAAGAAATGTAAGTAGATATTTCAGGCCAACAAAAATGTAAATTTTTTTGGTTTGAAGAATTTTAATATAAAAATGCTGATATTTGTTATGTACAGATCACAGAAAATAGATAGTAATTTTTATATTCTCTTCTCTCCTGCAGAAAATAAACAACCTTCCAACAACCGGAAGAGCCAGAAGAGCCACGACTCCTGTTCTTCGGTAGAATGATTCAAGAAGATGGTTCCATCATATCAGTTTTCACACTGAGCTGAAAATATTCTGCATTTTGCAGAGCAGAGCTGGGACTGCCCAGAGAGGGATTACTTTGGCCATAGTTGGCCAGCTTAAATATGGACTGCAATACATGTGAACTAAAAATCCCCGTGCAGGGGGTTCATTCAGAACTTTTAGTGTAGACCAGACCTGAACCTGTAGCTTGCCTACATCTTGGGGGTTATTTAATAAAGGCCAATCCACTTTGCACTTCAAGTGCACTTGGAAGTAAAGTCACTGCAGATCCAAGGGGGATATGCAAGGAAAATGAAAAACAGCAGAGCTTCCACTCATTTCAGATCTACCCCTTAGATTTAAAGCGACTGCACTTCCAAGTGCACCTTTCGTAAATAACCCCCCTTGTGTCTATTTGCCCCATATTGGCAATATATCCACTGAAGTATGCTGAAAGCAATGAACTAATTTGCAAAGTAGAGTAGGGACTGGCCAGAAAGGGATTACTTTGACGCAGTTGGCCAGCTTAAACATGTATTGCAATGCATGTGAAATACAAATTCCTGTTCTTATGCTTGCTAGAAAGGGTGTATAACAGTGTGCTGAGGATTCATTCAGAATCAGGAGTATATAATGAACAACATAAAACACAGGGTGCAGAGGTCAGTTATGGGTAACATACAGCGCAGCATACTGGGTGCTGCATTTAGATAAACTTTAATAGAGCCATGAAGTAGGTCATTGGATTGAGACATCATTAAAGGGCTTGTAAACCCCTCGTGTTTTTTCACCTTGCATCCTATGCATTAAGGTGAAAAAGCTTCTCACACTGACTGGCCCCCCAGCGCCCGGGTTCTTGGCTCTTGATTGGATAAATGGATAGCAGTGCAGCCCATTGGCTCAAATCCAATGACATGGGTGCCGGGGGCGGGGCCGAGTCCGGCATTCTGTGTCTTTGGACCCAAATGCTGGACTCGGGAGCGCGACCCGCCAAGGAAACCCCCCCGGAGAGCGCTTCTCCCAGGGGGTTTACCGATGCGAGGAGGAGCCGCGAGCGCCACCGGGGGACCCCAGAAGAGGATGATCGGGGCCACACTGTGCAAAACAAACTGCACAGTGGAGGTAAGTATGATTTGTTTGTTATTTAAAAAAAAAAAACTGAAGGTTTACAATCACTTTAATGTTGTTGAAAGGCACGTTTGTCATTTGCATTCATAGTCCATCTCATCCAATGGAATCATTCAGTGTTAAAGAATAACTAAAGGCAAAAACCTTACTTAGTTTTGGATAGAGTGGAGAGAGAGATTAGAACCCGTCACAATCTTACTGTTTGTGTCCCCGTTAGGGAGATTCACCCTCTGTCATGTTTACCATTATCACCAAGAGTGAAGGCCTCTTGAGCCCCCACCCAAAGGGAAAGAGAGCCCTGATTGGGGCATGGCTAGGCGCATGACAAGGGGAACGATTGGTTGGGACATGTGGGATGGGCCTGAGCTCAGGGAACGTGTGCCCCAGGGAATTCTGGGTCTTTCGGAAGAGTCGTTGGAAGAGCTGGCCCCATCATCTTGATTCTTCGCGCTGGGGGGGGGGGGATGATGTGGGTTATACCCGTTCTGTGGACTTGATCTCTGCCATCAAGCGGGACATTGCTCAATGCTATGCAGTTTATACCAATTTGGGGCTCATCCGGTCGGAAATCGTGCCTCGCCTGCTGTGGGGCCAGGGAAATACCTGGCCCCCTGGCTAGAACGCTTCCGTCGAAAAGTGAACGCTCAAGTCGCCAAGTTTGTTCGGCAAATAGGTGGGTTCGTCATCCGTCACAAGGATCTGGAGGGTACTGATGATCTGTTGAGACCGGATGGCGTTCACCTTAATGACATTGGATTGGGCATATTCAACCTTGGCCTGCAGCGAGGTGTGGAACGGGCGCTGGCTGTGGGGGGGGGGGGGCGCTCGTCGGTTATTAACTGACGGGCAGTTGGCGGTTTTCTTGACCTTGCCAGCAGTTAAAGTCGCTGTAATGGGCTTTGCCCTTGATGGAAAATTGGCAGTAGCCTGTCTGTCCAGCACCTATGGTAAGGACAGGCCCCACTTCCCCCTTTTGGTATTGAGTGCTCACAGTACGACTGTGACTGGCACTGGCTAAATATGTTCACATGTTACGTGTTGGAATTTAATAAAGCTTTGGCCTTGCCCTTTCCAACCTAATGGTTGTAATTGTCTTATTTCATGGGGTAAAGGGCAAGGGTGATGGGGGATTTGATCCCTTTGTGTTACGTAAAATTGGGACCTAAGCCCATTGCGCCTCAGCAGTCATAAAGGAAAATCCCAAATTTTGGGTTGTCGCCAGAACAGGGATAGAGGGGAAATCTTGCAATTGGGAACATTAGTTCTGGTGACAACCAGGGATTTCCTGTCACTTCATGTTTTGGCTATGGGACTGGAAGTAAAGAGAAATCTCCCCTATGGGACACAAATGGTGAAAACACTGATAGGGGTTATTACCCAGCTTTGCCCTATACAAAATAAAAAATAAAAAAAGGTTTGGCTTTAGTTCTACTCTAACCTACACTTCCATCAGGCAATCCATACTCCAATAAAACATTGGTTGATGGTTATTTTAAATGTTATTTATTTAAGTTACGTTAATTGTTAAATAAAAGGCCGTAAGGCCATTTTACTCCAAAGCCTTGTCATGTCATTTATCGGGTAATTGGGGGGTTTGGAGGTTATAGTATAACAGGTTGGGAAAGAAAACTGGAGGTATCTGTCCTTCATATGTCATAAGCCCTAAAGCAGGGGTAGGCAACCCTAAAGAAGTGGAGATATACCTGGTCAGAGACTGCAGACACGATACAGGAGATGGTCAGAGACTGCAGACACGATACAGGAGATGGTCAGAGACTGCAGACATGATACAGAAGATGGTCAGAGACTGCAGACACGATACAGGAGATGGTCAGAGACTGCAGACATGATACAGGAGATGGTCAGAGACTGCAGACATGATACAGGAGATGGTCAGAGACTGCAGACACGATACAGGAGATGGTCAGAGACTGCAGACATGATACAGGAGATGGTCAGAGACTGCAGACACGATACAGGAGATGGTCAGAGACTGCAGACACGATACAGGAGATGGTCAGAGACTGCAGACATGATACAGGAGATGGTCACAGACTGCAGACATGATACAGAAAATGCTCAGAGACTGCAGACATGATACAGGAGATGGTCAGAGACTGCAGACATGATACAGGAGATGGTCAGAGACTGCAGACACGATACAGGAGATGGTCAGAGACTGCAGACACGATACAGAAAATGCTCAGAGACTGCAGACATGATACAGGAGATGGTCAGAGACTGCAGACATGATACAGGAGATGGTCAGAGACTGCAGACACGATACAGGAGATGGTCAGAGACTGCAGACACGATACAGGAGATGGTCAGAGACTGCAGACATGATACAGAAGATGGTCAGAGACTGCAGACACGATACAGGAGATGGTCAGAGACTGCAGACATGATACAGGAGATGGTCAGAGACTGCAGACACGATACAGGAGATGGTCAGAGACTGCAGACATGATACAGGAGATGGTCAGAGACTGCAGACATGATACAGGAGATGGTCAGAGACTGCAGACACGATACAGGAGATGGTCAGAGACTGCAGACATGATACAGGAGATGGTCAGAGACTGCAGACATGATACAGGAGATGGTCAGAGACTGCAGACACGATACAGGAGATGGTCAGAGACTGCAGACATGATACAGGAGATGGTCAGAGACTGCAGACATGATACAGAAAATGCTCAGAGACTGCAGACACGGTACAGGAGATGGTCCGAGACTGCAGACATGATACAGGAGATGGTCAGAGACTGCAGACACGATACAGGAGATGGTCAGAGACTGCAGACATGATACAGGAGATGGTCACAGACTGCAGACATGATGCAGAAAATGCTCAGAGACTGCAGACATGATACAGGAGATGGTCAGAGACTGCAGACATGATACAGGAGATGGTCAGAGACTGCAGACACGATACAGGAGATGGTCAGAGACTGCAGACATGATACAGGAGATGGTCAGAGACTGCAGACACGATACAGGAGATGGTCAGAGACTGCAGACACGATACAGGAGATGGTCGGAGACTGCAGACATAGTACAGGAGATGGTCAGAGACTGCAGGCATGATACAGAAAATGCTCAGAGACTGCAGACATGATACAGGAGATGGTCAGAGACTGCAGACATGATACAGATAATGCTCAGAGACTGCAGACATGATATAGGAGATGGTCAGAGACTGCAGACATGATACAGGAGATGATCAGAGACTACAGACATGATACAGAAAATGCTCAGAGACTGCAGATATGATACAGGAGATGGTCAGAGACTGGAGACATGATACAGAAGATAGTCAGAGACTGCAGACATGATACAAGAGATTGTCAGAGACTGCGGACATGATATAAGAGATGGTCAGAGACTGCAGACATGATACAGGAGATGGTCAGAGAGTGCAGACATGATACAAGAGATGGTCAGAGACTGCAGACATGATGCAAGAGATGGTCAGAGACTGCAGACATGATACAAGAGATGGTCAGAGACTGCAGACATGATACAGGAGATGGTCAGAGACTGCAGACACAATACAGGCGATGGTCAGAGACTGCAGACATGATACAGGAGATGGTCAGAGACTGCAGACACGATACAGAAAATGCTCAGAGACTGCAGACATGATACAAGAGATGGTCAGAGACTGCAGACATGATACAGAAAATGCTCAGAGACTGCAGACATGATACAGAAAATGCTCAGAGACTGCAGACATGATACAGGAGATGGTCAGAGACTGCAGACATGATACAGAAAATGCTCAGAGACTGCAGACATGATACAGGAGATGGTCAGAGACTGCAGACATGATACAGAAAATGCTCAGAGACTGCAGACATGATACAGGAGATGGTCAGAGACTGCAGACATGATACAGGAGATGGTCAGAGACTGCAGACACGATACAGGAGATGGTCAGAGACTGCAGACATGATACAGGAGATGGTCAGAGACTGCAGACACGATACAGGAGATGGTCAGAGACTGCAGACATGATACAGGAGATGGTCAGAGACTGCAGACATAGTACAGGAGATGGTCAGAGACTGCAGGCATGATACAGAAAATGCTCAGAGACTGCAGACATGATACAGGAGATGGTCAGAGACTGCAGACATGATACAGATAATGCTCAGAGACTGCAGACATGATACAGGAGATGGTGAGAGACTGCAGACACGATACAGGAGATGGTCAGAGACTGCAGACATGATACAGGAGATGGTCAGAGACTGCAGACATGATACAGGAGATGATCAGAGACTACAGACATGATACAGAAAATGCTCAGAGACTGCAGATATGATACAGGAGATGGTCAGAGACTGGAGACATGATACAGAAGATAGTCAGAGACTGCAGACATGATACAAGAGATTGTCAGAGACTGCGGACATGATATAAGAGATGGTCAGAGACTGCAGACATGATACAGGAGATGGTCAGAGAGTGCAGACATGATACAAGAGATGGTCAGAGACTGCAGACATGATGCAAGAGATGGTCAGAGACTGCAGACATGATACAAGAGATGGTCAGAGACTGCAGACACGATACAGGAGATGGTCAGAGACTGCAGACACAATACAGGCGATGGTCAGAGACTGCAGACATGATACAGGAGATGGTCAGAGACTGCAGACACGATACAGAAAATGCTCAGAGACTGCAGACATGATACAAGAGATGGTCAGAGACTGCAGACATGATACAGAAAATGCTCAGAGACTGCAGACATGATACAGAAAATGCTCAGAGACTGCAGACATGATACAGGAGATGGTCAGAGACTGCAGACATGATACAGAAAATGCTCAGAGACTGCAGACATGATACAGGAGATGGTCAGAGACTGCAGACATGATACAGAAAATGATCAGAGAATGCAGACATGATACAGGAGATGGTCAGAGACTACAGACACGATACAGGAGATGTTAGAGACTGCAGACATGATACAAGAGATGGTCAGAGACTGCAGACATGATACAGGAGATGGTCAGAGACTGGAGACATGATACAGAAGATGGTCAGAGACTGCAGACATGATACAGAAGATGGTCAGAGACTGTAGACATGCTAAAGAAGATAGTCAGAGACTGCGGACATGATACAAGAGATGGTCAGAGACTGCAGACATGATGCAAGAGATGGTCAGAGACTGCAGACATGATACAAGAGATGGTCAGAGACTGCAGACACGATACAGGAGATGGTCAGAGACCGCAGACATGATACAGGAGATGGTCAGAGACTGCAGACATGATACAGGAGATGTACAGAGACCGCAGACATGATACAGGAGATGGTCAGAGACTGCAGACATGATACAAGAGATGGTCAGAGACTGCAGACTTGATACAAGAGATGGTCAGAGACTGCAGACATGATACAGGAGATGGTCAGAGACTGGAGACATGATACAGAAGATGGTCAGAGACTGCAGACATGCTACAGAAGATAGTCAGAGACTGCGGACATGATACAAGAGATGGTCAGAGACTGCGGACATGATATAAGAGATGGTCAGAGACTGCAGACACGATACAGAAAATGCTCAGAGACTGCAGACATGATACAAGAGATGGTCAGAGACTGCAGACATGATACAGAAAATGCTCAGAGACTGCAGACATGATACAGAAAATGCTCAGAGACTGCAGACATGATACAGGAGATGGTCAGAGACTGCAGACATGATACAGAAAATGCTCAGAGACTGCAGACATGATACAGGAGATGGTCAGAGACTGCAGACATGATACAGAAAATGCTCAGAGACTGCAGACATGATACAGAAAATGCTCAGAGACTGCAGACATGATACAGGAGATGGTCAGAGACTGCAGACATGATACAGAAAATGCTCAGAGACTGCAGACATGATACAGGAGATGGTCAGAGACTGCAGACATGATACAGGAGATGGTCAGAGACTGCAGACACGATACAGGAGATGGTCAGAGACTGCAGACATGATACAGGAGATGGTCAGAGACTGCAGACACGATACAGGAGATGGTCAGAGACTGCAGACATGATACAGGAGATGGTCAGAGACTGCAGACATAGTACAGGAGATGGTCAGAGACTGCAGGCATGATACAGAAAATGCTCAGAGACTGCAGACATGATACAGGAGATGGTCAGAGACTGCAGACATGATACAGATAATGCTCAGAGACTGCAGACATGATACAGGAGATGGTGAGAGACTGCAGACACGATACAGGAGATGGTCAGAGACTGCAGACATGATACAGGAGATGGTCAGAGACTGCAGACATGATACAGGAGATGATCAGAGACTACAGACATGATACAGAAAATGCTCAGAGACTGCAGATATGATACAGGAGATGGTCAGAGACTGGAGACATGATACAGAAGATAGTCAGAGACTGCAGACATGATACAAGAGATTGTCAGAGACTGCGGACATGATATAAGAGATGGTCAGAGACTGCAGACATGATACAGGAGATGGTCAGAGAGTGCAGACATGATACAAGAGATGGTCAGAGACTGCAGACATGATGCAAGAGATGGTCAGAGACTGCAGACATGATACAAGAGATGGTCAGAGACTGCAGACACGATACAGGAGATGGTCAGAGACTGCAGACACAATACAGGCGATGGTCAGAGACTGCAGACATGATACAGGAGATGGTCAGAGACTGCAGACACGATACAGAAAATGCTCAGAGACTGCAGACATGATACAAGAGATGGTCAGAGACTGCAGACATGATACAGAAAATGCTCAGAGACTGCAGACATGATACAGAAAATGCTCAGAGACTGCAGACATGATACAGGAGATGGTCAGAGACTGCAGACATGATACAGAAAATGCTCAGAGACTGCAGACATGATACAGGAGATGGTCAGAGACTGCAGACATGATACAGAAAATGCTCAGAGACTGCAGATATGATACAGGAGATGGTCAGAGACTACAGACACGATACAGGAGATGTTAGAGACTGCAGACATGATACAAGAGATGGTCAGAGACTGCAGACATGATACAGGAGATGGTCAGAGACTGGAGACATGATACAGAAGATGGTCAGAGACTGCAGACATGATACAGAAGATGGTCAGAGACTGCAGACATGATACAGGAGATGGTCAGAGACTGCAGACATGATACAAGAGATGGTCAGAGACTGCAGACATGATACAAGAGATGGTCAGAGACTGCAGACACGATACAGGAGATGGTCAGAGACCGCAGACATGATACAGGAGATGGTCAGAGACTGCAGACATGATACAGGAGATGTCCAGAGACCGCAGACATGATACAGGAGATGGTCAGAGACTGCAGACATGATACAAGAGATGGTCAGAGACTGCAGACTTGATACAAGAGATGGTCAGAGACTGCAGACATGATACAGGAGATGGTCAGAGACTGGAGACATGATACAGAAGATGGTCAGAGACTGCAGACATGCTACAGAAGATAGTCAGAGACTGCGGACATGATACAAGAGATGGTCAGAGACTGCGGACATGATATAAGAGATGGTCAGAGACTGCAGACACGATACAGAAAATGCTCAGAGACTGCAGACATGATACAAGAGATGGTCAGAGACTGCAGACATGATACAGAAAATGCTCAGAGACTGCAGACATGATACAGAAAATGCTCAGAGACTGCAGACATGATACAGGAGATGGTCAGAGACTGCAGACATGATACAGAAAATGCTCAGAGACTGCAGACATGATACAGGAGATGGTCAGAGACTGCAGACATGATACAGAAAATGCTCAGAGACTGCAGACATGATACAGAAAATGCTCAGAGACTGCAGACATGATACAGGAGATGGTCAGAGACTGCAGACATGATACAGAAAATGCTCAGAGACTGCAGACACGATACAGGAGATGGTTAGAGACTGCAGACATGATACAAGAGATGGTCAGAGACTGCAGACATGATACAGGAGATGGTCAGAGACTGAAGACATGATACAGAAGATGGTCAGAGACTGCAGACATGATACAGAAGATGGTCAGAGACTGTAGTCATGCTAAAGAAGATAGTCAGAGACTGCGGACATGATACAAGAGATGGTCAGAGACTGCAGACATGATGCAAGAGATGGTCAGAGACTGCAGACATGATACAAGAGATGGTCAGAGTCTGCAGACACGATACAGGAGATGGTCAGAGACCGCAGACATGATACAGGAGATGGTCAGAGACTGCAGACATGATACAGGAGATGTACAGAGACCGCAGACATGATACAGGAGATGGTCAGAGACTGCAGACATGATACAAGAGATGGTCAGAGACTGCAGACTTGATACAAGAGATGGTCAGAGACTGCAGACATGATACAGGAGATGGTCAGAGACTGGAGACATGATACAGAAGATGGTCAGAGACTGCAGACATGCTACAGAAGATAGTCAGAGACTGCGGACATGATACAAGAGATGGTCAGAGACTGCAGACATGATACATGAGATGGTCAGAGACTGCGGACATGATATAAGAGATGGTCAGAGACTGCAGACATGATACAGGAGATGGTCAGAGACTGCAGACATAATACAGGAGATGATCAGAGACTGCAGACACGATACAGGAGTTGGTCAGAGACTGCAGACATGATACAGAAAATGCTCAGAGACTGCAGGCATGATTCTGGAAATGGTCAGAGACTGCAGACATAATACAGGAGATGATCAGAGACTGCAGACACGATACAGGAGTTGGTCAGAGACTGCAGACATGATACAGAAAATGCTCAGAGACTGCAGGCATGATTCTGGAAATGGTCAGAGACTATGAACATGCTACAGGGGTTGTTGGAGACTGGGGGCATGCTTCAGCAATCAATCATAGACTGGAGACATAGTACATGACACATTACAGATAAGTGTCTGCAGGGGACCAATGAGCCACACAAAGTGGCAATGGGCACTAAGCACTGCATTGTACATTTGGAGGGAAGTGCTCATTCTGTTTACAAAACCCCAAGAGCTAGCTCTCTTCTCCAGCTCTGGCTACACTGCCAGGATGCTTGCTATGAGAAATGAAATACAATCTATTCAGTGACACCCCCCCCCTGCCTCCCTTCCCAAAAAAGATGGGGGGTTGGGTGCTCCCAGCTTCTGTTTGAGGGGGGAAAAAAATTCTCCCTCCCCTCCGCTGCAATGTCTGATGTAAGGAGGGACTCCGCTGCAATGTCTGATGTAAGGGGGGACTCCACTGCAATGTCTGATGTAAGGGGGGCTTTGCTGGCAATGTCTGATGTAAGGGGGGACTCCGCTGCAATTTCTGATGTAAGGGGGACTCCGCTGCAATGTCTGATGTAAGGGAGGCTTTGCTGGCAATGTCTGATGTAAGGGGGGACTCCGCTGCAATTTCTGATGTAAGGGGGACTCCGCTGCAATGACTGATGTAAGGGGGGACTCCGCTGCAATGTCTGATGTAAGGGGGGACTCCGCTGCAATGTCTGATGTAAGGGGGGACTCCGCTGGCAATGTTCGCTGCAATGACTGATGTAAGGGGGGACTCTGCTGGCAATGCCTGATGTAAGGGGGGACTCCGCTGCAATGACTGATGTAAGGGGGGACTCTGCTGGCAATGCCTGATGTAAGGGAGGACTCCGCTGGTAATTACTGATGTAAGGGGGGACTCCGCTGCAATGTCTAATGTAAGGGGGGACTCCGCTGGGGACACCTAATGGCATCTGGTGGCAGGTGACACGCTCAGGGCTCCCACTCATTCTGCATTATGGTGAGTTGAATGATTTCATTTTATATTACAATGTAATAATAGAAATAATGCACTTCAATCATCCTGACACCATAACAACCATGGTGCCGGGATGATTGAAGTGCTAACCCCAGGTGTTTGGAGTATCTTTATCTGCTGATTGTTAAACTTTCTAGAATACACATATTTCTATTGTGTAGGATCTGGGGCTGCTGTCCCGTCATTCCCCTTTCCCCCTCTCCCCCTCTTCCCCTCTCCCCCTTTCCCCCTTTCCCCCTCTCCCCCTTTCCCTCTCCCCCCCTTCCCTCTCCATCCCTCATTCATCTCAGACTCTAACCACACCCTCTTGAGTCACGCCCATTTAAGCTACGCCCACTATTTTGCATAGACCATGCCCATTCTTTGCCGCGGCGCGCTTTGCGCGCCGCACTTGTTTTTTTTTTAGCTAAATCACGCCTACAAGTGAATGCCCCGCCCCCTAATTATTGTACGGCTCCGCCTACAGCCAAAAAAGTGTCCCACATTTTTTTTTGCAATGTTGGCAACTATGATAGTAGTAGATCGTATTTTTTAGATCTACTGCGTCGACGGGAAGTGACGTCATCACGTAGCATACCCAGCAAATCCCATACTGGATACTGGTAATCCTAAAGGGGACATTGCTGTGACTTTATGTGAGTTATATTTCAAATAAATCTCTTTGTTTTTAACTTTATTACACTGCGGGAGTTTCTTTCTGATTTGAGCTTAGGCTGAACAGAATAAGGAGAATCCTTTCCAAAGCATCTCGTGCATCTTGTACCCCCTTAGTGTGGGGGTGACCTGAGCAAGTGCTGAGCGGGGGACCAACTATCGGCACAAGGGAAACCAGGGTTTGGACTCACCTTGCCAAGGAAAGGAGTCATACGTGTCCGGTGAGCCTCCCTCTTGTTATAGAGCTTCCTCAGTCTTTTATTCTTAAAGGGACAGTACATCCGGTTTTGGAGGGAAAGCTCCTTGAACCCACTTCTTGGTGAAATGTACATTTGGTAAGAAGGGATATTGGAATGTGGTGGATTGATGTTATAATGTTCCTTGGTGGAATTCTCTGGTTAACATACTCAAAGACTTACTATCCTTTTTTTTCTTACAACGGCTTGGAGTAAATGCTAAATGCAGTGCCGGGACGAGGTCATCTAGAGCCCAGGGCGAAAATGCCAAATTTCACCCCCCCCCCCCCCCAAATATATGAGCACTATGTGTCAGCAATTCCCCCCCTCCTTAAAAAAAAAATTGAGCACCAATTTGCATGCTTCCCCCCTAAGCATAAATTCCCCCTCCTACCAGTACAAATCCGCCCCCCCCTGCTGAAATCCCCCCCAGCACAAATCTTCGCCCCCCCCCCCCAGCTCACATCCTCTCTCCCCCAGTATGCCCCCAGCACAAATACCCCCCTCCAAAAATAAAATCCGCATCAGCATTGCGCTTGCCATCAAAGGGCCGGTTGTATCTGTAAGATTAGATGTCCAGAGCACCCCCCCCCCCCCCCACATCAGATGCCAAGAATCCTCTCCAACCATTAGAAGTCAAGAGTCCCTCACCCTCCCTTACATCACACTGCACCCCCCCCCCTTTCCTTACCTTGTGCTGCTGCTGGGGTGGAGCTGGGAAGCAGAGAGTGCAGGGTCTGGAGGAGGGCCGGAGTCTGCTGAATGCTGAGACCAGGGGAGGCGGAGATGAGGGGGTGCTGCATCTGCACGGAGAGGTGCAGGATCTGGTGGAGGAGTTCTGTCCCCCTCTCTGCTGCTGACTGCTGAGATAATGTGAGGGCAACAATTAGGGGGTTGCCACTGCTGCGGGAAAGGTGGGGGTGGGGCCACATGAAATTGCCTGGAGGGCCGGATTCAGCCCCCGGGCCTTGTGTTGGACATGTGCTCTATGGATACAGTATAGCGTTGTCATCAGGATTGTAAGCTCTTCTGACCCTCTTTTATTGTATGGTAACTGTGCTGTCTACCTTTATATTGTAAAGCGCTGCACAAACTGTTAGCACCATATAACTCCTGTATAATAATAATAATAATAATAATATATAAATCATGTATAATAATAATAATAATAATATATAAATCCTGTATAATAATAATAATAATAATAATAATAATATATAAATCATGTATAATAATAATATATAAATCCTGTATAATAATAATAATAATAATATATAAATCATGTATAATAATAATAATAATAATAATATATAAATCATGTATAATAATAGAATATAAATCCTGTATAATAATAATGAAGTGTATCACTGGCAGGATAGTCGGGTAAAAATGAATGAAAAGATCTAGAGTAAAAAGAAAACAATGTCATTATGATATCCAAAGACCGGTAACTTGGTACATATTGTTGTTCTTGGAATGAGGTGCAACTTATTAATGTGACATTCTAATTACTTCTCAGTCTAATGCACAATTCTGAGAATTCTGAATTATAATTTCTCTCAAAGCTCGCCAGCACCATCCTGTGGCCAAATTAGATCACTGCGAAACCATATAGTAGTAGTATATAGAGAGACTAAGGTAGTATATAGACAGGCTAGGGCGACCTATCCACGTAAAAGCGGTATTGGTCCATTGGGAAAGATCTTTCTTAATTGTGTAAAGTAAGGGGGGGAATTCGTGGCATAGAGGGTATCGAAACGATCTGTTAATCCCCTTATGTATTTATACGTGGTGATCATATCCCCCCTTATGTATTTATACATGGAGATCATATCCCCCCTTATGTATTTATACATGGAGATCATATCCCCCTTATGTATTTATACATGGAGATCATATCCCCCCTTATGTATTTATACATGGAGATCATATCCCCCTTATGTATTTATACATGGAGATCATATCCCCCCTTATGTATTTATACATGGAGATCATATCCCCCCTTATGTATTTATACATGGTGATCATATCCCCCCTTATGTATTTATACATGGAGATCATATCCCCCCCTTATGTATTTATACATGGAGATCATATCCCCCCTTATGTATTTATACATGGAGATCATATCCCCCCTTACATATTTATACATGGTGATCATATCCCCCCTTATGTATTTATACATGGAGATCATATCCCGCTTATGTATTTATACATGGAGATCATATCCCCCCTTATGTATTTATACATGGATATCATATCCCCGCTTATGTATTTATACATGGAGATCATATCCCCCCCCTTATGTATTTATACATGGAGATCATACCCCCCCCCCCTTATGTATTTATACATGGAGATCATA
>JBBDGP010003657.1:50000-176461 GCA_037952835.1 Lithobates septentrionalis | reverse complement strand
CTGAACTGGCAGATATAAAAAATGATATGGGGGGGGGGGGATCAGGTAGCGGGAAATTCTGCAGGATGGAATAAAGCATTGTAGTGAGACGTCGTGTGATACCTTCTACCGAAACCAAAAATTCGCATAGGGGGCCGCAGTCACGTCTTGCATCGCGCAGCAGCGGTGTTGGGCATCCATCATGTTAGCAGAATGAAAGTGGAAGATTATCTGCAGCAGCTGTTCCCATTACCTTGCAGATCTGATATGGTTAGTGGTGTATGAAATAATTAGGCCAGATGTTTTAAAACACCAGCGCCTTGTGGTGAATAAACCTTTCATAAAACACTTCACTGGCTGCAGTTCAGAATTTTGTTCCCAGGTATTGAACATCTAAGGTGTATGCCAACTCAACAGAATTCAGTATTCAGATTTGGGTTCGTGATGAAGAGAGGGTCTTGTTGTTTGGAAGCCGTTCATCAATCTATGGAGGACATGACACAAAATTCATATTAAATGTACAGGTGGAATTTCGGCTACTTCTATGATGTCTTTGAAATTTTTTTGATATATTTGCACCAACATTTACCATTTATGTTTGTTAAGAGGAAAAGATAGCCAAGCTTTTTTTGGACTGGTGCAAAATGTGAACTAGGATTTCAATGTACCATCTCAATATCGTTTTAAGATTGGTAACTACCACCAACACAAAAGCCTGTGCAGTAGAGACATGTTTGTCCAGTCATGACCATGAATTCCAAGACAGGTAGACGCTCACCACCAATGGTGGACATCGGATCACCTTTGTATCCATAAAAGGCATCAGTGTAACCACGCCAGCAAGGGTTAGTGGCAGACATGAAGTCTACACACACAAGGGAAGGTTTGAAGTTCATTTACACAGATATCCCCCAATAACCAATGAAACCATCAACCTCCTCATTCGCTCCCTGGTTATCTCTCACTTTTTACTATTGCAACTCCCTTTTCATGGGCCTACCTCTACATTAGTTATCCCCCTTCAGTCTATCATGAATGCTGCTTCCAGACCAATCCACCTTACCAACAGCTCAGTGTCCACCACCACTCTCTGCCAATCCCACCACCGGCTTCCCCTCAGTGTCCACCATCCCTTTCTATCAATTCCTTCACTGGCTTTCACTCAGTGTCCTCCTCCCCTCTCTACCAATCCCTAGACTGGCACCCACTTAATGTCCACCACCCCTCTCTACCAATCCCTAGACTGGCACCCACTTAAAGTCCACCACCCCTCTCTACCAATCCCTAGACTGGCACCCACTTAATGTCCACCACCCCTCTCTACCAAACCCTAGACTGGCTTCCACTCAATGTCCACCACCCCTCTCTACCAATCCCTATACTGGCTTCCACTCAATGTCCACCACCCCTCTCTACCAATCCCTAGACTGGCTTCTACTCAATGTCCACCAACCCTCTCTACCAATCCCTAGACTGGCTTCCACTCAATGTCCACCACCCCTCTCTACCAATCCCTAGACTGGCTTCCACTCAATGTCCACCAACCCTCTCTACCAATCCCTAGACTGGCTTCCACTCAATGTCCACCACCCCTCTCTACCAATCCCTAGACTGGCTTCCACTCAATGTCCACCACCCCTCTCTACCAATCCCTAGACTGGCTTTCACTCAGTGTCCTCCACCCCAATCTACCAATCCCTAGACTGGCACCCACCTAATGTCCACCACTCCTCTCTACCAAACCCTAGACTGGCTTCCACTCAATGTCCACCACCCCTCTCTACCAATCCCTAGACTGGCTTCGACTCAATGTCCACCAACCCTCTCTACCAATCCCTAGACTGGCTTCCACTCAATGTCCACCACCCCCTCTACCAATCCCTAGACTGGCTTTCACTCAGTGTCCTCCACCCCTCTCTACCAATCCCTAGACTAGCACCCACTTAATGTCCACCACCCGCTCTACCAATTCCTAGACTGGCTTCCAATCATGGGCCACCACCCCTCTCTATCAATCCCTAGACTGGCTTCCACTCAATGTCCACCACCCCTCTCTACCAATCCCTAGACTGGCTTTCACTCAGTGTCCTCCACCCCTCTCTACCAATCCCTAGACTGGCACCCACTTGATGTCCACCACCCGCTCTACCAATCCGTAGACTGGCTTCCAATCATGGGCCACCACCCCTCTCTACCAATCCCTAGACTGGCTTCCACTCAATGTCCACCACCCCGCTCTCCCAATCCCTAGACTGGCTTTCACTCAGTGTCCTCCACCCCTCTCTAACAAACCCTAGACTAGCACCCACTTAATGTCCACCACCCGCTCTACCAATCCCTAGACTGGCTTCCAATCATGGGCCACCACCCCTCTCTACCAATCCCTAGACTGGCTTCCACTCAATGTCCACCACCCCGCTCTCCCAATCCCTAGACTGGCTTCCAATCATGGGCCACCACCCCTCTCTACCAATCCCTCCACTGGCTTCAACTCAAGGGCCCACCATCCCTAACTTCTACCTAAAACTCAACTTTTATCTTTTTTCCAATTCATGCTTCTCACGGTTATTGCTTTTGTCCATCCTTGTTAGCTCTCACAAGCAAGGTCCTCCTAATCCTCTTGTATTGAATTTTATTTAAATTGCTGTGTAAATCACTGAGCAAACTGTTGATGCTATATATATCCTGTATAATAATAATAATAATATAAAAAAAAGTGCTTACAAAGTTCAGACATACCCCTTACCTCACAAGAAAAAGAAGGTGCGTGGCCTGATGCATGTATCCTTTAAAAAGTTTATGTAAAACAAAGTGGTATATATAAAAAAAAACCTTACCTCCTACGGTAGCTCTACACGACCCAATCATCTGGTTGTCACAGGTGACAGTGGAAAATGAATTGGAATCTGACTGGGCCATCTAAGGCCAATGGCAGAAATTGCTGCTCTTGCTATATTACTGGAAAACCAATTACACTTCCATTTAGTTTTACTGGTACCCATTCCCACTTTGTCTTTAATAGAGTCAAACATGACAGACAACAAATGTGGGGGGGGGGGGTCTTCACATTATAACCTATAGGGGTTATTGATTTATCTCAATGTTATCAAATAATAGTATTAAAATCCCAATGGGTCCTGCTCTGTGGTAGGCTACCAGAAAACTGCACAAGAAAAAGAAAGAATAAATAAGAAAAAAGGAAGAAGAGAAAGAAGACAGGAAAAAGAAAGAAAGAAGAAGGAAGAACGGAGAAGGAAGAAAAGGGAAAGAAGAAAGCAAGTAGAAAGGAAGAAAGAGAAGTAAGGAGGAGGAGGAAGAAGGAAAAGGAAAGAAGGAGGAAGAAAGGGGAAGGAAGAAGTAGGAAGAAAGGGGAAGGAAGAAGGAAGAAAGAGGAAGTAAGCAGAAGGAAGAAAGAGGAAGTAAGAAGAAGGAAGAAAGAAGGAGGATTGAAGAAGAAGGGAGAAAGTGGAAGTAAGAAGAAGGAAGTAAGGAGGAGGAAGAAGAAAGAAGGAGGAAGAAAAAGGAAGAAGAAAGGAAGAAAGGGGAAGTAAGAGGAAAGAGGAAGGAAGAAAGGGGAAGTAAGAAGAAGGAAGTAAGGAGGAAGAAGAAAGGAAGAAAGGTAAAGTAAGAAGAAGGAAGAAAGAGGAAGTAAGAAGGAAGAAAGAAGAAGGAAGAAAGAGGAAGTAAGAAGAAAGAAAGAGGAAGTAAGTAGGAAGGAAGAGGAAGTAAGAAGGAAGAAAGAGGAAGTAGGAAGAAGGAAGAAAGAGGAAGTAAGAAGAAGGAAGAAAGGGGAAGTAAGAAGGAGGAAAGGGGAAGTAAGAAGGAAGAAAGAGAAAGTAAGTAGGAAGAAAGGGGAAGTAAGAAGAAGGAAGAAAGGGGAAGTAAGAAGAAGGAAGAAAGGAGGAGGAGGAGGAAGAATAAGGTGAAAAAGGAGAAAGATGGAGAAGAAGCAATCTCAGTAACTGGTAATGCCTTACTTGTCCTGTCAGTTAAAACCAATTGACCAGCCAAAATTTGTAACCAGCTCATGGACCTTTTGGCTGTGGTTGAGATTCGTCTGCACCCCAAACACCGCACTGCCCATCTGTTTGATAGCGTATTTTTTTAGCATAAATTTAATTAGTATTCGGGAGACCTTCAGTGCTGTCAGATCAATGTATTGAACACTGAAGTCCAAGGTATTACATTAAACGGCCTGTTGTAGGAATTAGCATATTATTATTATTATTATTATTCAGGATATATATAGCGCCTACAGTTTACACAGCGCTTTACAAGGGTGGGCAGTACAAATACACACAGTAGGAATCAGAGGGCCTTGCTCGTTAGAGCTTACAGTCTAAGAGGGAGATGATATCATTGTCTATATGTGCAGCAATTGGCTTCCATTATAATACAATAGTTCATTTTAAGACATTAATATGTGTTGAACTAAGGTTGTCATGTCGGTGTTAATTATCAATTATTTCTAATTACCAAGGCTATAACGACAGCTTGCATTGTAGACCACGGTTGGGTTTCCAGTGAGCCCCCTTAATTATAATCTGCTCAGAGTTACAGATGGCAATGTCCTGTTGAGGGACACGCAACATTAAACTTCTGAAATGGGAATCAATCAAGCGTGGGTACCCAAAGAGGTCGGAGATCAAGATTACTATAAAATAATAATACAATTCTCTATTATCATATTAAGAGCACTCAGCAGCAGACAATATTGTTAAGTTTGGCTAAAACCCAGAAAACTATTCCACGTTCATTGAGAGCTAACCGGACCAGTCCAGCTGATACTTACCTCTCACTCTGCAGTCTAAGTACCTGGCGGGTCACATGACCACAGATTTAAGGTGACATCAAAGTATATCTTTTTTTTTTTTTCTCCAAAAAATAGTCGATAATCCACCCACTACTTAAAAGTATTGTAATCTATTTATTTTATGAAATTGTTTCTCACTTTGGTTTTTCTGGTAATCTCCTACGGTAGCTCCAAAACCTCTCCTTTTTTCCCCCATCACTTCTCTGTTTGGAAGGAGCAGTGCATGTTGGTTGCGGTCAAAATCCATCTTGGAAGCAAGCAAGAGAGGGTGATTACATTCCTACTTACATTTGGACCATGGAGAAGGAATGTAGCCACCCTTTGACCACAGCAGGAAAGAAGAAAAAGAAAAAAAAGAAAGGGAAAGAGAGGAAAAAAAAGGAAAGAAAAAGAAAGGAAAAGAAGAAAAAAATTGGAGGAGGCTAAGGCCCCATACACACTATCAGATTTTTGTTTTTGGATTTACCAAAACCATGTAGTGCAAGGGCCTGCCTGATTGCATACAAATCGAAAATCTAAAGCCTCATACACACACAGTACAATTGTTGGCCAACCGAGCGTCTGATTTTTGTCAAAAGGGCGTGTGGCAGGAACTTGTCTTGCATACTATTGCCGCGTACACACGGTCGGATTTTCCCGACGGAAAATGTTCGATGGGAGCTTGTTGTCGGAAATTCCAACCGTGTGTAGGCTCCATCGGACATTTTCCATCGGAATTTCCGTCACACAAAATTTGAGATCTGGATTTCAAATTTTCCGACAACAAAATCCATTTTCGTAAATTCTGATCGTGTGTACACAAATTCTGACACACAAAGTTCCCGCATGCTCTGAATCAAGCAGAAGAGCCGCACTGGCTATTGAACTTCATTTTTCTTGGCTCTTCATACATCTTGTACGTCACCGCGTTCTTGAGGTTCGGAATTTCCGACAAGATTTGTGTGACCGTGTGTATGCCAGACAAGTTTGAGCCAACATCCGTCGGAAAAAATCCATGGATTTTGTTGTCGGAATGTCCGATCGCGTGTACGGGGCATAACGTTACACAATTGTCGTGCCACAAACACGAACGTAGCGACTTACTACGAGGAATTTCAGCTCTTGAGCGCCACCCTTTGGGCTCCTTCTGCTAATTTTGTTTTTTTGTGAGCATTGATTCCGATTATGCGTGTTTTGACTTTTGTGTGACGGATTTGTGTACTGACCATCCGAAAATCTGACGTCAACCCGTCGTCCGCCGAAAATTTACTAACCTGCCATCCAACATTTTGTGGGTGGAAAATTGGACAACAATTGTCCAAAAGGAGCGTACTGACGGTACGATTTTATGACAACAGTCTGTCAAAAGACAATCCCCTGCCAACAATCGTACCGTGTGTACGAGGCTTAAGAGAGAGTGATTACATTCCTACATACAATTGGACATGGAGAATGAATGTAATCACTCTCTGACCACAGCAGCAAAGAAGAAGAAAAAAAAACTAAGAAAAAAAAAGAAAAGAAGAAAAAGAAAGGGAAAAAAGAAGAAAGAGGAAAAAAAAAAGAGAAAGAAATGGGAGGAGCCTGAGCGTGGTTGGAGGTGCTAAAAGAGCCTGATTATATTATTTCATACAATTGGACCATGGAGAACAAATGTAGCCACTCTCTGACCACAGCAGCAAAGAAGAAAAAAAAAGAAAGGAAAAGAAAAGAAGAGAGGAAAAAAAAAGAGGAAAAACATTGGAGGAGCCTGAGCGTGGTTGGAGATGCTAAGAGAGGGTGATTACATTCCTACATACAATTGGACATGGAGAATGAATGTAGTCACTCTCTGACCACAGCAGCAAAGAAGAAAACAAAAAGAAAAAAAAAGGAAAAGAAAAGAAGAAAGTAAAAGAAGAAAAATAAAAAAAGATTAAAAAAATTGGAGCCTAAGCGTTGTTGGAGATGCTGGTTGTATTCCTACACACAATTGGACCATGGGGAATGAATGTAATCACTCTCTGATCACAGCAGCAAAGAAGGAAAAAAAAAGAAAGGAAAAAAAAGGAAAAGAAAAGAAGAAAAAGAGAGGGAAAAAAAGAAAAATAAGAAAGATAAAAAAAAGAGAAAAAAATTGGAGGTGCCTGAGCGTGGTTGGAGGTGCTAAGATTACATTCCTACATACAACTGAACCATGGAGAACGAATGTAGCCGCTCTCTGACCACAGCAGCAAAGAAGAAAAAAAAGAAAGGAAAAGAAAAGAAGAAAAAGAAAGAAAAAGAAGAGAGAAGAAATTAAAAGAGACAAAAATCGGAGGAGCCTGAGCGTGGTTGGAGATGCTAAGAGAGGGTGATTACATTCCTACATACAATTGGACATGGAGAATGAATGTAGTCACTCTCTGACCACAGCAGCAAAGAAGAAAAAAAAACAAAGGAAAAGAAAAGAAGAAAGTAAAAGAAGAAAGATAAAAAAGATATAAAAAATTGGAGCCTAAGCGTGGTTGGAGATGCTAAGAGAGGCTGATTATATTCCTACACACAATTGGACATGGAGAACGAATGTAATCACTCTCTGATCACAGCAGCAAAGAAGGAAAAAAAAAGAAAGGAAAAAAAAAGTAAAAGAAAAGAAGAGAAAGAGAGGAAAAAAAAAGAAAAAGAAGAAAGATTAAAAAAAAGAGAAAAAAATTGGAGGAGCCTGAGCGTGGTTGAAGATTCTAAGAGAGGGTGATTATATTCCTACATACAATTGGACCATGGAGAATGAATGTAGCCACTCTCTGACCACAACAGCAAAGAAAAAAAAAAGAAAGGAAAAGAAAAGAAGAAAAAGAAAGAAAAAGAAGAGAGAGGAAATTAAAAGAGAAAAAAATTGGAGGAGCCTGAGCGTGGTTGGAGATGCTAAGATTATATTCCTACATACAACTGAACCATGGAGAACAAATGTAGCCGCTCTCTGACCACAGCAGCAAATAAAAAAGAAGAGAAAAAAAACAAGAAAAAAAATGGTGTGGTTAAGAGCAATAAAAGGGTCTTTTTTGAGTTTCAAATTTTTAAAAGCACTGCAAAGCATAGCAGTGTGGCCCCAGCGTGTGTGCACCCCCAGCACTGCCTCTGCAGCTAAAAGGGGAGCGGATGTGGGTTCTGGTGTGTGAATGACCCCCAAAGGTAAAACTGAGAGGGGATTTTTAATTTAAGAAAAGTGGCAATGTTTTGTGGATTTCATCTGTTTAGTAACTAATTCTGTTTCCTAAAATTGGAATCGGCAGTTCCCGTGCACCTCCCAATAACATTTGTTTTTCCTTTTTCTCTTTCCATTATGGATATGATATAATAATATGATATAATAAACGATTTCCCAACAGGAACAAGACGGGAAGATCAGAAGTTTTGTTTGTAATACAAGAAAATAATAGGACAAAAAATGATTAATTGATGGTCAGAGAGGAGAGGATGTCTTATCGGAGCGTCGTCTTTCTGAGCATATGTTTCTGAAACTGAATACATCTCTGAATAAAGCACAATGATAGATTGTCCGCGATTTGTTTTTCTGCTTTGCAGAGTACACACAGCTACGACAGCTGGCAAAATAATATTTATTACAAAACACATCTATTAGTTTGTTTTTACAGCATTTCCAGACATTTATGATATTATGTAGGCCACGTAGATATGGAGCAGCGTAACTGGGAATGCAACCAATTAAATCACCAGAGACCACAGCCTAATTATTCATCATAGGGCGGAGCTGTCACTGAGAGTGCATCCTATCCGTTCACTAGAGAGAGGTGACATCACTGAGAATGCAGCCTATCCATTCATTAGAGAGCGGTGACATCACTGAGAATGCAGCCTATCCATTCACTAGAGAGCAATGACATCACTGCGAATGCGGCCTATCCAATCACTAGAGAGCGGTGACATCACTGAGAATGCAGCCTATCCATTCACTAGAGAGCGGTGACATTACTGAGAATGCAGCCTATCCATTCACTAGAGAGCGATGACATCACTGAGAATGCAGCCTATCCATTCACTAGAGAGCGGTGACATCACTGAGAATGCAGCCTATCCATTCACTAGAGAGCGGTGACATCACTGAGAATGCAGCCTATCCATTCACTAGAGAGCAATGACATCACTGAGAATGCGGCCTATCCAATCACTAGAGAGCGGTGACATCACTGAGAATGCAGCCTATCCATTCGCTAGAGAGCTGTGACATCACTGAGAATGCAACCTATCCATTCACTAGAGGGCAGTGACATCACTGAGAATGCAGCCTATCCATTCACTAGAGAGCGGTGACATCACTGAGAATGCAGCCTATCCATTCACTAGAGAGCAATGACATCACTGAGAATGCAGCCTATCCATTCGCTAGAGAGCTGTGACATCACTGAGAATGCAACCTATCCATTCACTAGAGGGCAGTGACATCACTGAGAATGCAACCTATCCATTCACTAGAGAGCGGTGACATCACTGAGAATGCAGCCTATCCATTCACTAGAGAGCGGTGACATCACTGAGAATGCAGTCTATCCATTCGCTAGAGAGCGGTGACATCACTGAGAATGCAGCCTATCCATTCGCTAGAGAGCGGTGACATCACTGAGAATGCAACCTATCCATTCACTAGAGGGCAGTGACATCACTGAGAATGCAGCCTATCCATTCGCTAGAGGGCAGTGACATCACTGAGAATGCAGCCTATCCATTCACTAGAGAGCGATGACATCACTGAGAATGCAGCCTATCCATTCACTAGAGACCGGTGACATCACTGAGAATGCAGCCTATCCATTCGCTAGAGGGCGGTGACATCACTGAGAATGCAGCCTATCCATTCACTAGAGAGTGGTGACATCACTGAGAATTCGGCCTATCCATTACTAGAGAGCTGTGACATCACTGAGAATGCAGCCTATCCAATCACTAGAGAGCGATGACATCACTGAGAATGCAGCCTATCCATTCACTAGAGAGCTGTGACATCACTGAGAATTCAGCCTATCCATTCACTAGAGAGTGGTGACATCACTGAGAATGCAGCCTATCCATTCGCTAGAGAGCTGTGACATCACTGAGAATGCAGCCTATCCAATCATTAGAGAGCGGTGACATCACTGAGAATGCAGCCTATCCAATCATTAGAGAGCGGTGACATCACTGTCTCTGTAAATGCGGTCCTTTCATTCACCATAGACTAAGGGAAGTTCCTATGGCTCCCAGTCCCACTTCTGTGGTCTTCATATCAGACCGCCACTGGGTGTAATCAGATGTTCTCATCTGCTGAGACCTCCAGAGGGACGAAACTCGTGGAGATCACTTCAAGAAAGAGAACCTGGTGAACTGGGTGAGTTTCAGAAGAATGAAAATATCTTACAGTTTGGCCTATTCCTACCACTGTCACACACGTCTACGTGGAGTGGGGCCAATCTGAATGGAAGCAGATAAATCCTCCAGAATATTTGTGGATTGTGTGGGACGAACACAAAACCCAGAAGAAAACCCACACAAAGACAAAGTGAGAACACACAAGCTTGGTGTGACTGGAGCCCTTTTTCGGGGATCAAAGCTAGATCCACAATGCTGAAAAGCAAGAGTTCTGCTGCCTAGCTACAATGTTGCCCACACATTGACCTGAGAAGGAACCAATTTTCATTTATAACATGGAGCCCTCCTACAAGCATGGGAGAGGGATATAGTTTAACTTCTTTCCAATGACACAGTGCAGAGGAGATGGACCTCAGGCGTGCTCCCAGCACACTCACCAAGGTTTCACCGACCACTCCCAGTCACTGCAATTGGGAGCCAACGAGCCTGACAGCCAATCACATGATTAGGAGGCCACCATCGTCTCCCCGTATTGATCACCCACTTAAAGGGTTAAAAGCCTTCCATCACCTACAATCCGAGAATTTACAAGATGTCTCCCTTCCTTCCTTTTCTTTGCATTTCATTTCTCTTCCCGGCCTCAGAAATGAAAGCTGATAAGAATTACTTTTTATAGTTTGATTGCCATAATGCTTCTCTGTGCTGGAATTTCACAGAAATCAGGAGCTAATCAAATATTATTTTACAGCGTGTTTAACATTCAGCGAGGGTACCAAGCTGGGAAAAAGGTAGAAAACTTCTTCCGAGGTGAGATACTGAGAACCCTACACCGAGCATAAGCTTTCCGCTGAATATAATCCACCCACCGGCCATTGTTGTTTGGATGGTGGCCATTCAATGTATGTAATACAAAAAAACCCTCAAAGCTTCAAACCATTCTACAACCAAAACCCCTTGCGTTTTAAATTGTCCCTGGTTACATTTGAGCATGGAGTAGCTCAACGCCTGAAGCTTGCAAAGGTACATGTACTATTTTGATGTCTACCTGCATAGACGAAACACGTAGGGCGGGATTTCCATGAAATATATTGGTGTTTATAGCAATATTACTCTATGGTCTTTTGTATTTTCCTCTAAATCTTACTGTGGAGAATAGCTCTTTCCGGACAGCCAGTGGAGGACTTGGTGGATGTGGAGGTTGTTACCATGCCCTGGTGTGTTTCGCATTTGGTGTAATAATCTGGAGGCCCTGGTTATCCAGTAAGGGAATTTATATATCTATCTCCAAGGTGATTTAAGACACAAAAATGTGGAACTGTGGCATTTCATTGGCACCCAAGATTCTACACCGGCCCCCTAGTGGAGCGCTGAATATTCTTGTATGTTTTTTTTTGTTTCTATTATATCATTTGTTTGGTTTATACTGTGTATGGTTTTATTTTTCCACTATATTGGTGGTTTTATTTATTGATTTGCATCACTTTACAGTTTATTGTATTGTAATTTTTTATGGTCAGAGGTTCTGTGCACTTTTTGGTACAGACAGGTGCGGTCTTCTTTCTCCACTGCAGGTAGCGCTCAACCACAGAGGGAGAGGAAGTCAAGAGGAACATGATTTCTCTATGGTTTCCTGGGTCACTGGGGAAGCTATCCGGATGGATGCTGCCACCCCATGTGACTCTGGTGGCCATCTTGGGTGAGTAAGAGTCTATTTAAGTCCTTGGCTCCCAGGCTTGGCGAGCATTTCATGTGTGGGTGGTGTAGGGACAGGTCGCCCGTCTTTCAGGGACAGTGAATAGCAGTAGGAAGAGGTTCCAGAAAAGTAGTGAAAGGATAGGGACACGATAGCTGCCCTGGAAGCCTCCCGATTTGGGCACAGACCGGCCAGGACACATTCCGCCCCCGACACATTCCGCCCCCTCAAGACAGACACTGTCTGCACATCGGAGACCTGCTCTGCCACACAACACTGTTACCTCCTGTGAGTGTACCCAGTGTAGTGACCGGCCTCAGGTGAGACCCAGAGATGAAACAAATCTTCCTACATAAGTTGTACATAAGTTGTTCCTGTTTATCTGCAGTCTTCTCTTCTTTACATCCGCTAAAAGTCCAACATTTTTACAGCTTGCCTGAGTTTTCAGAAAAAAGGGGTGGAGAGCTGAAGTTACACTCTGCAGGGCTCAGTGTGGAGAGCTCTGAGAGCTGGAACAGCACACAGGAACAGCGCTTAGGGTGTCAATCAGCTGGAGCTCCCTCCCCTGTCACCATTTTTCTTTTGGTGTCAGGAAAACTTGTCAGAAGTTATTCATGCAGATAGCAGAGGAAGGAGGCAGCAGACAGAAATGACACTTAGTGCTCTGGCCTGAGACAAGTACACACTATAGAGGGATATGCTTTGTTCATATTTTTTGTCTGAGGTTTACAACGACTTTAACCACTTCAGGCCCGCCCTATAGCAGTTTCACTACTGCGAGCTTGGCGGGACAGGGCGCCTTTTTTTTTCTTATGTATTTTACCTTTTATATTTTATTTTTACACTGTTCTTTTAAAAAAAAATTGTCACTGTTATTCCTATTACAAGGAATGTAAACATCCCTTGTAATAGAAAAAAGCATGACAGGACTTTTTAAATATGAGATCTGGGATCAAAAAGACATCAGATCTCATATTTACATTAAAATGCAATAAAAAAAAAATGTGTCATTTGAAAAAAAAATAAAAAAATGGCCCTTTAAGAGCTGTGGGCGGAAGCGACGTTTTGACGTCGCTTCCGTCCTGCAATGGTATGGAGATGGGTGTGGGCCATCTTCCCCTCACTCGTCTCCATACAACACACGGAAGAGGACCCGATCGCCTCCGCCGCTGCCGACGGCTCCGGTGGCCCTCTCCCACCACCGATAAAAGTGATCTCGCGGCGAATCCGCCACAGAGACCACTATTATCGGAAACCGGACCGCCCGCTGAAGAAGAGGATTCCGGGGTTATGGCAGCTAGCTGCTGCTGTAACAAAGATGTCCCTCTTCAAACAGCCGACGTATATCAGCGTGCGGCGGTCCGGAAGTGGTTATATGCAATAAAAAATATGTAATAAATAAATGTCTAAATAAAAAATTCCCCCTTTAAGACCATTGGGCGGAAGTGACGTTTGACGTCGCGTCCGTCATCCAATGTTACGGAGCCGAGTGGGGGGCTACCATTCCCTCGGCTCAATGCTACTGAGGGGATAGGATCGTCTCCGCCACTACCGGCGGCTCCAGTAAGCGCCAGAAACGACCAGAGTGCGGCGGGCACTTCTCCAAATCCGCAGCGGAGACCACTTTTAATCTGAAAGAGGAGCGCCCGCTGTTGAAGAAAATACCGGGGTTGCTGCCATAACCTCGGTATCCTATGTCAAAGTACTGGCGGCGGCGGCTGGTCCGTAAGCGGTTAAATATGACTTTCATCGGCGCAGTCTAGCGGTACAGGCGATGACAATATACTATTCATACTAAATTCTCCAGTAGCTGCGGCAATTTCCGGCCTCGGGGAGCATTAGAATTTGAATACTAGTGTTAGTTAAGCGCTCGTAGAGCCGTCTTCCACACTGTAAGCTGTTAATGCGCTTTCTTTAAGCTGGATACACGGTAATTATCAGAATATATTTTAGAAGAGGAGGTAGTCTATAAAGCTGGGAGAAATAAAAAAAAAAGGGGGGGGGGGGATTTTTTTTAGCCGGCAGCAACCAATTAGATCTCGAATGTCGATTTCCAGAGCAGTCGTGAGAATAAAAAAAAAGTAAGAAGCTGATTGTTATGAGTAACACTTCCACCCGGCATAGAATAATCTCTCTATACAAAACGACTCTATATAGCACCATTGTGCTAACAATGTATACTTACTATGTACTATTATAGAGACAATTGCTACGCTATTGAACAGGTAGGACCTAAATCAACTTTTTTTTCCATGAATGGTGAGATTTGCATATTATTTCAGCATTCTGGTTTTTACTGATGGTAAGATCTGTATTTGTATTATTTCAGGTTGAATTGGTCCCGGTTTGTGATAAGTTCCCCATCGCTGCTAAGAACTGACATTATATGGGGGGAGGGGAGGGGGGGGGTTCAATGATCGCAAAGAACGTTAAATATGGAGCACACTATGAGTAATAATCATCAATATAAACCTGACAAGGGGGTTTAACACGTCTATATTCTATCCAAAAGACAAAGTAAAGTTTAGTCTTTAGATACGTCTAATGCTGAAGTTTAGTTAAAAAAAAATGTAAAAAAATCCTGTAATAAAGAATCTCCCACAATGTGCAGGCAGTAGCTGGATATTGGAGAAAGCTTCTGTTTATTAGATACCCCATCCTCTTCCTGGTTCTAAACCTTTGAATCCTGGAAAAATATCCTGTGCGGGGATACCCCATCCTCTTCCTAGCTCTGACATTATGGATCCTGGAAAAATGTCCTGTGCAGGGATACCCCGTCTTCTTCCTGGCTCTGAACTTCTGGATCCTGGAGAAATCCTCTGTGCAGGGATACTCCGTCCTCTTCCTGGCTCTGAACTTCTGGATCCTGGAAAAATGTCCTGTGCAGGGATGCTCTGAACTTCTGGATCCTGGAGAAATCTTCAGTGCAGGGATACCCCTTCTTCTTCCTGGCTCTAAACTTCTGGATCCTGGAGAAATCTTCAGTGCAGGGATACCCCTTCTTCTTCCTGGCTCTAAACTTCTGGATCCTGGAGAAATCTTCTGTGCAGGGATACCCTGTCTTCTTCCTGGCTCTGAACTTCTGGATCCTGGAGAAATCTTCTGTGCAGGGATACCCGGTCTTCTTCCAAAACGCTGAACTTCTGGATCCTAGAGAAATCTTCTGTTCAGGGATTCCTCATCCTCTTCCTGTGACTAAACTTAAGGATCATGGTGATATCTTCTGTTCGGGAATGTCTTGTCCTCTTCTGGGCTCTAAATGTTAGGATACTGGAGAAATCTTCTTTGCAGGGTTGCTCTGTCTTCTTCATGACTCTAAACTTCTGGATCCTGGCGAAATCTTTTTGCAGGGATACCCTGTCTTCTTCCCGACTCTGAATGTTAAAATACTGGAGAAATTTTCTTTGAGGGATGTCCTGTCTTTTTCCTAACTCTGAACTTCTGGATTCTAGAGAAATCTTCTGTTCAGATACCTCATCCACCCTCTTCTGGTTGCAAAACTTCAGGATCCTGGAAGAATCTCCTGTGCAGGGATGCCCTGTCTTCTTCCTGGCTCTGACCTTTAGGATACTGGAAAAATCTACGTTGCAGGAATGCCCGGTCTTCTTCCTAATTCTGAACTTCTGGATCCTAGAAAAATCTTCTGTTCAGGGATTCCTCATCCTCTTCCTGTCACTAAACTTCAGGAATGATATCTTCTGTGAGGGAATGTCCTGACCTCTTCTGGGCTCTGAATGTTAGAATACTGGAGAAATCTTCTTTGCAGGGTTGCTCTGTCTTCTTCCCAGTGGCGGCCCATCCATATGGGGCGTAGGGGCGCTGCCCCCCCTAATCCATGTGCCTGGCCACTAATCTACATGCAGGGCGCCGGACGCATGGATTTCAACAGGAACTTTTTTTGAAGCACGTAATTAGAGCCTGAGGCCAAAATTGGCTTAAAAAAAGGGTGGGCTCGGGGGGCAGAGCACTGCCCCCTGAGCCCACCCAGTTGTGTGACAATAGCGAATTAATATTCGCTATTGTCTTCCTGATTCTCCTCCCGACCAAACCAGGAAGCGAGTCCTGATTGGCTAGGGAGAATTAGGACTCCCGGCCAATCAGGTATCAGGACCCACTTCCCGTTCGGCCAGGAGGAGAAGCAATGGCCCCGGTGTGAGGAGTCGATGAGAGGAGCAGAAGCCCTACCCCGGATCCTTGTCATCTGCCTGCTAAGGTAAGAAGGCCTCTGTCTACCCGTCTCCCGCGGGGCCTTCACGTCCATCTCTCGCTGTCTTCTTGTCTGTCTCCCACATGCGGGGGTAGCATCGGTTCGCCCCCCCAAAAAATATTAAGCACCAGCCGCCACTGGTTCTTCTTGATTCTAGACTTCTGGATCCTGGAGAAATCTTTTTTGCAGGCATACCTCATCCTCTTCCTGACTCTAAATGTTAGGATCCTGGAGAAGTCTTCTTTGAGGCATGCCCTGTCTTCTTCCTAACTCTGAACTTTTGGATCCTAAAGAAATCTTCTGTTCATGGATACCACATCCTCTTTCTGTCACAACTTCAGGATCAAGGGGATATCTTCTATTCAGGAATATCCCGTCTTCTTCTGGGCTCTGATTGCTAGAATACTGGAGAAATCTTTTTTGCAGGGTTTCTCTGTCTCCTCCCTGATGCTAAACTTCTGGATCCTGGAGAAATCTGTACTGGGATGCCCCATCCTCTTCCGGGCTCTGAACTTCCAGTGCTGGTTAATGGCTTCAGGTCTTCAGATAGAACAACAGTACAGAGAGTTCGACGGGGACACACATATATATTTATATACTGGGAAAAATAATGATTTGCTCCCCTGCAGATTTTGTAAGTTTGCCCACTTACAAAGAAATGAAGGGTCTATAATTTTTATCATTTTATAGGTGTATTTTATATGATAGAGACAGAATATTTATTGTATATACCGTATGTATTTTATATTATAGAGACAGAATAATAACTAAAAATCCAGAAAAAACACATGATACAAATGTTATAAATTGAGTTGCAGTTCAGTGAGTAAAATAAGTATTTGATTCCCAAGCAAAACATGACTTGGTACTTGGTGGAGAAACCCTTGTTGGGAAGCACAGAGGTCAGACGTTTCTTGTAGTTGGTGACCAGGTTTGCACACATCCCAGGAGGGATTTTGGTCCACTCTTCTTTACAGATCTTCTCTAAATCAACTCGAAGTTTTAGCTCCCTCCATAAATTTTCTATAGGATTAAGGTCTGGAGACTGGCTGGGTCACTCCATGATCTTAATGTGCTTTTTCTTGAGTCACTCATTTGTTGCCTTGACGGTATGTTTTGGGTCATTGTCAGGGGCGTAACTACCACCATAGCGACCCATGTGGGCGCTATGGGGCCCGCAGCCGAGTGGGGCCCAGTGAGGATAAGAGCACCGCCGGCACGGTCTCCCAGCCAGGGGAAGAGAGAGGAAAGGAAGAGGCGGTCTGTCCGTATCAGCAGAGAGCTGAATTGCCCGATGTAAGGGCTTTCATTAGAACTTCCAGTGTTCCCGGGGCTCACGTCACATAGCTCCACCTTTTGGCCCGGCGCCTTTGATAGACAGAACGCCGATCCAATGCAGGACATGTGACGTCATCAAAGGCGTCTGGCCAAGAGGTGGGGCTATGTGACGATGAGCCCCGGGAAGACAGGAAATTCAAATGAAAGCTATTACAGCGGGCAATCCCGCTCTCTGCTGATCCGGATGGCTTGCCTCTTCCTCTGCATAGGTGGGGCTGTATGGGGCACAGGCAGACCAGGCTGTATTGGGCACAGGTCACGCTGCATTGACACTAGGGCAACTGTGGGGGGGGGGCTGTTTGCAGGGGGGCCCCATACAACATTTTGCTATGGGGCCCTGCCATTTCTAGTTACGCCCCTGGTCATTGTCATGCTGGAAGACCCATCCATGACCCATCTTCAGTGTTCTGGCTGAGAGAAGAAGGTTCTCATCCAAGATTTTACAATACATGGCCCGTCCATTGGCCTCTCAATGCGGCAAAGTTGGCCTGAACCTTTATCAGAGAAACAGCCCCACAGCATCATGTTTCCACCTCCATACTTGACTGTAGGGATGATGTTCTTAGGGTCATAGTCAGCATTTTTTCTTCCTCCAAACATGGCGAGTCGAGTTAATGCGAAAGAGCTGAATTTTGGTCTCATCTGACCACAGAACTTTCTCCCAATCCTTCTCTGAATCATTTAGATGTTCATTGGCAAACTTCTGATGGGCCTGTACATGTGCCATCTTGATGAGGGGGGCCTTGCTGGCACTGCAGGATTCCAATCCATGGTGGTGTATTGTGTTAATAATGGTTTGTTTGGTGACTGTGGTCCCAACTGCCTTGAGATCCTTCACAATCTCCTCCCGTGTAGTTCTGGGCGGATCCCTCACTTTTCTCATGATCATCCTCACCCCATGAGGCCAAAGCTTGCGTGAAGGTCCAGACCGAGGGCGATTGATAGTTAATTTGTATTTCTTCCATTTGCGAATAATCGCTCCAACAGTTGCCTCCTTCTCACCAAGCTTCTTGCTGATGGTCTTGTAGCCCATTCCAGCCTTGTGCAGGTCTACAATCTTGTCCCCGACGTCCTCTGACAGCTTTTTGGTCTTGCCCCATGACGGTGAGGATCAGGGCCGATCCTAGGGTCACAGACGCCTGGGTGCAGAAATATTTCTGGCGCCCCCACATGGGCGTGGTCATCTTACCAACTCCAACCAACTCCTCCCCTTTACAAATGATTCTATGGCAACGACTCAAACACAGAGCTGCTCCCCTAAGAAGTCTTTGTTACCCTAGGATCTTCCCACGATCTCTTAACAATAAAGAAAATACAGGAAGAGAGTACACTAATGAGACCTGGAAGGGAGTCTCTCTGATGCACACAGAGAGGGCTGTCTGTTAGAAAGTGTCCCCAGACATAATACAGGATGCGGTCAAAGACTGCAGACATGATACAAGAGACAGTCAGAGACTGCAATCATAGTACAGGAGATGGTCAGAGACTGCAATCATAGTACAGGAGATGATCAGAGACTGCAATCATAGTACAGGAGATGGTCAGAGACTGCAGACATAGTGCAGGAGATGGTCAGAGACTGCAGACATAATACAGGAGATGGTCAGAGACTGCAGACATAATACAGGAGATGGTCTGAGACTGAAGACATGATACAAGAGATGGTGAGAGACTCCAGACATGGTATAGGAGATGATCAGAGACTGCAGATATGGTACAAGAGGTGATCAGAGACTTCAGACATGGTAAAGGAGATGGTCAGAGACTGCAAACATGTTACAGGAGATGGTCAGAGTCTGTAGACATAGTACAGGAGATGGTCAGAGACTGTAGACATAGTACAGGAGATGGTCAGAGACTGCAGACATGATACAAGAGATGGTCAGAGACTGCAGACATGATACAGGAGATGGTCAGAGACTGCAGACATGGTACAGGAGATGATCAGAGACTGCAGACATGGTAAAGGAGATGGTCAGAGACTGCAGACATAGTACAGGAGATGGTCAGAGACTGCAGACATGATACAAGAGATAGTCAGAGACTGCAGACATAGCACAGGAGATGGTCAGAGACTGAAGACATGATACAGGAAATGGTCAGAGACTGCAAACACAGTGCAGGAGATGGTCAGAGACTGCAGACATGATACAGGAGATGGTCAGAGACTGCAGACATAATACAGGAGATGGTCAGAGACTGCAGACATGATACAGGAGATGGTCAGAGGCTGCAGACATGATACAGGAGATGATCAGAGACTGCAGACATAGTGCAGGAGATGGTCAGAGACTGCAGACATGATACAGGAGATGATCAGAGACTGAAGACATAGTACAGGAGATGGTCAGAGACTGAAGACATGATACAGGAAATGGTCAGAGACTGCAGACATAGTGCAGGAGATGGTCAGAGACTGCAGACATGATACAGGAGATGGTCAGAGACTGCAGACATGATACAGGAGATGGTCAGAGACTGCAGACATGATACAGGAGATGATCAGAGACTGCAGACATGATACAGGAGATGATCAGAGACTGCAGACATGATACAGGAGATGGTCAGAGACTGCAGACATAGTACAGGAGATAGTCAGGGACTGCAGACATGATACAGGAGATGATCAGAGACTGCAGACATGATACAGGAGATGGTCAGAGACTGCAGACATGATACAGGAGATGGTCAGAGACTGCAGACATAGTACAGGAGATGGTCAGAGACTGCACACATGATACAGGAGATGGTCAGAGACTGCAGACATAGTACAGGAGATGGTCAGAGACTGCAGACAAAATACAGGAGATGGTCAGAGACTGCAGACATAATACAGGAGATGGTCAGAGACTGCAGACAAGATAGAATAGATGGTCAGAGACTGTAGACATGATACAAGAGACAGTCAGACACTGCAGACATGGTACAGAAGCTGGTTAGAGATTGCAGACATGATACAAGAGATGGTCAGAGACTGCAGACATGATACAAGAGATGGTCAGAGACTGCAGATATGCTACAAGAGATGGTCAGAGATTGCAGACATGATACAAGAGATGATCAGAGACTGCAGACATGATACAAGAGATGGTCAGAGACTGCAGACATGATACAAGAGATGGTCAGAGACTGCAGACATGATACAAGAGATGGTCAGAGACTGCAGACATTATACAAGAGATGGTTAGAGACTGCAGACATGATACAAGAGATGGTCAGAGACTGCAGACATGATACAAGAGATGGTCAGAGACTGCAGACATTATACAAAAGATGGTCAGAGACTGCAGATATAATACAGGAGATGGTCAGAGACTGCGGACATAATACAGGAGATGGTCAAAGACTGCAGACATTATACAAGAGATGGTCAGAACAAGAAGATGGTCAGAGACTGCAGTTCCTATGGACGTTAGTAGATAATGGCCGATCGGCCCTCTCACCTGACCCAGCGATACAGCAACGGTTCCTCTGATCAGGAGTCAGCTCACTCTGAATTGCCCGTGGTGACTCCGCTGGGTAGCACCCAGATCTGTATTCCGGCAATGACTTTATTCCTTTCTCCACCAGGGATGGCGCTAGGCTGTGTGGCTTTCCCTCTGGTAGCGCAGGGCAGCGGGGTTCCCTCTCTGATGGTGTTCCCTTAGCACTCCCCTCTCCCTCTGGAGTCCTGGGTGTACTTCCCTGAAAGCTTTCCCAGGCTCCTGTCTCTCTCTCTCTTTCCCATTCAGCTGAGCATGCTGTGTGGGCTGCAGTTTCCGTGTTACAGTGGGGCTGTCAGTCCTCGGGACTACATGTCCCACAATACTCTTCTATGCTTCTTTTTCTATTCTATTTTTTCCCTGGCTGATATGAAGGCAGGGGAAGAAACATAGTGGGAGGCTGTGTCGGCCAGCACCGCTCACTAGTATAGCAGTGCACGTGCGGAGAGGGAGGGGAAGGGGCAAAAGAAGAGCCCGCAGCTGCAGTGTAGACCCCCCCCAGGAGAACCCCCCTCCACTAGTACAGACCCCCACAGGACAAACCCCCCCTCCATTAGTACAGACCCCCCCACCAGGACAAACCCCCCTCCATTAGTACAGACCCCCAGGACAAACCCCCCTCCATTAGTACAGACTCCCCCGGACAAACACCCCCCCTCCATTGGTACAGACCCCCCAGGATAAACCCCCTCCTTTAGTACAGACCCCCACAGGACAAATCCCCCCTCCATTAGTACAGACCACCACCCAGGAGAAACCCCCCTGCATTAGTACAGACCCCCCCAGGACAAATCCCCCATTCATTAGTACAGACCCCCCAGGACAACCCCCCTCTATTAGTACGGACCCCAACAGGACAAACCCCCCCTCCATTAGTACAGACCCCCCAGGACAAACCCCCCCTCCATTAGTACAAACCCCCCTAGGACAAATCCGTGCCATTAGTACAGACCCGCCAGGACAAATCCCCCCTTCATTAGTACAGACCCCCCCAGGACAACCCCCCCTCCATTAGTACAGACCACCACCAGGACAAAGCCCCCTCCATTAGTACAGACCCCCCAGGAGAACCCCCCCTCCATTAGTACAGACCCCCCACCAGGACAAAACCCCCCTCCATTAGTACAGACCCCCCAGGACAACCCCCCCATTAGTGCAGACCCCCCCCCCAGGGCAAGTTCCCTCCATTAGTACAGCCACCCCCAGGACAAATCCCCTTTCATTAGTACAGACCCCTCCAGGACAACCCCCCCTCCATTAGTACAGACCCCCCCAGGACAAGCCCCCCCATTAGTACAGACCCCCCACCAGGACAAATCCCCTCCATTAGTACAGACCCCCCACCAGGACAAACCCCCCTCCTTTAGTACAGACCCCCCAGGACAACCCCCCCATTAGTGCAGACCCCCCCAGGGCAAGATCCCTCCATTAGTACAGCCACCCCCAGGACAAATCCCCCTTCATTAGTACAGACCCCCCAGGACAACACCCCCTCCATTAATACAGACTCCCCCAGGACAAACCCCCTCCATTAGTACAGACCCCCCCAGGACAAGCCCCCCCATTAGTACAGACCCCCCCAGGACAACCCCCCCATTAGTACAGACTCCCCATAAGGACAAACCCCCCTCCCTTTAGTACAGACCCCCCCAGGACAAGCCCCCCCATTAGTACAGACCCCCCCAGGACAACCCCCCCATTAGTACAGACTCCCCACCAGGACAAACCCCCCTCCCTTTAGTACAGACCCCCCCAGGACAAATCCCCCCTTCATTAGTACAGACCCCCCCCAGGACAACCCCCCTCCATTAGTACAGACCCCCCACCAGGACAAAGCCCCCTCCTTTAGTACAGACCCCCCGGACAATGCCCCCCCCTCTATTGGTACAGACCCCCCACCAGGACAAAGCCCCCTCCTTTAGTACAGACCACCCCCCGGACAATTCCCCCCCCCCCTCTATTGGTACAGACCCCCCCAGGACAACCCCCCCCCATTAGTACAGACCCCCAGGACAAATCCCCCTCGATTAGTACAGACCGACCGCCCCAGAGACAAACCTCCCTCTATTAGTACTCTAGCTAGAGACCCATTAAAACCCGGGGCGGCAGCTAGAGAGGACAGTGTGCAGCCGCGCCGCCCGGGTGAAGAGCAGTTGTCTAGACAGGCTTGGGCGGGCCGCGGGAGTGAGAGACAGAGGAGGAGAACCTGTGTGTGTCAGCCTCTCAGGCTGCAGGCACGGACCGCTCTCCCCCTCAGCGAAGTCACTGAGCGGCTGGTCTCTCTCCACACAGAGACCAGCCGCTCCGATCTCCGGCGGCTGCTCTCCTTCTCTGACAGGAGAAGGAGGGAGGGGGGATGGGCTCTAGCAGCAGCGAAAAAAACATAGCGGCCGCTCCGCGGCCGTGACCTGCGGAGGGAGCCTGCTCTGGACACGGAGAGGAGGAGGGAAGGGAGCACTCTGGCGCTTCAGCGCCCCCACCTCTCTGGCGCCCGGGTGCACTGCACCCCGTGCACCCGCCTGGGACCGGCCCTGGTGAGGATTGAATCGAAAAAAAGAGATTCTGTGGACAGGTGTCTTTTATATACATAACAAGTTGTCGTTAGGAGAACCTTCTTACATTGACCGGCCTAATCTGTGTACCACATGAGCACCTACTGTAGCCAGTCCGTGGGGGGGGGCAGAATTATTTGTTGGTTGGTTGGGGATCAAATACTTAATTTACTGAAACACTGAACTGCAACTTCATTTATAACATTTGTATTGTGTGTTTTTTTTTGGATGTTTGGTCAATATTGTGTCTCTATCATATAGAATACACCTATGATAAAAATGATAGACCCTTTATATCTTTTGTAGGTGGACAAACTTACACAATATATTATTTATATTATATATATATATGTATATATGTATATATATATATATATATATATATATATATATATGTATATATGTATATATATATATATATATATATATATATAATATATATACACATATATATACATATATATATATATATATATATATATATATATATATATATATATATATATATATATATATATATATATATATATATATATACATATATATATATATATATATATATACATATATATATACATATATACATATATATATATATATATATATACATATATATATATATATATATATATATATACATACATATATATATATATATATATATATAGATATATATAGATATATATATATATATAGATATATATAGATATAGATATATATATATATATAGATATATATAGATATAGATATATATATATATATAGATATATATAGATATAGATATATATATATATATATAGATATATATAGATATAGATATATATATATATATATATATATATATAGATATATATATATATATATTACACACACACGCATATTATATACATGTGTATGTCCGCCCAAGCGTATGACTTTCTTTACTTGGCCGCTATGGGCTCTAGCCCCAGATCTTTTGTAGACCTAGCAACGCCCCTGGTGGGGGCCCTTCATGGTTTCTTGCACCGGGGCCCTGAAGATTCTAGATACGCCTCTGATTAAAATAACTACAGTGCCGCCATCCACATACAGAAATAGAAGGAGGGATGTAAATTACACAGTGTATATGCATATATATATATATATATATATATATATATATATATATATATATATATATATATATATGCACTTTTTTTATCTTTGCAATATGGGTGTATTTATTTTTTCACCAAAAGTGGAATTCTCCTTTAAGTTTTTAGGCCACAATAAAGTCTACAAGAAGTAAGAGAGCGAGAGAGCGAGAGAGAGAGAGAGAGAGAGAGAGGTGCCCGACCCCTGTGTCTTTCCTGAGTCTTCTCTATCTCCAGCTAGCAGGCATCACCATGCAGGATATCAGTCCAGAGGAGGCTCATTGCCAATGCCGGGCACACCGCCTCTGCGATTCAGACATACGATACTGAAGCGGAGACGAGAAGCAGATGTCAGATGACAGCTAAGAAAGTGTTGGAATTGGCGACTGGCATTTATTTAGAGAGATTCCCCTCCTCTGTAGTCTTAAGAGATTACCCAATGGAACGATAACGGAGCGACGGAAATAAACTTTTCTGGGTTGCGCACTATTTTACCCGAGGATGATCTGGTGGCGGCCTGACACCATCGTCTCTCCACCACACCAGTCAGAGGTTTATGGCGGAACGTTTATCAGCGGGACGTCTTATTTTATGAGTCTGCACCGGGTACACAGAACAAGGCAGGGCGCCGCGATAACGCCATACAAATAGCTATCTCTTCTGCCGGAGAGATCCATTAACATGCCGGGCCTTCAGCCTTTTAGATGTCTTTCGAAGGTCACCCCACAACTTTCCTTCTGTGGATTTAATTGCAGGCATTAACCCCCCGTATCAGGTGTATTCATGGAAGTATAGAAGGGGAAGAATAGCGCTTTGAATGATATTGATGCAAAACACGGAGGGCGGCCATGTACTAATGGCTCATCTGAGAATATAAAAGGTTGATTGTGAGATAAGAGCTGTTAGAGAATAGCAAAGCACCTAGTGTATCTGGAATAACAGTTGACCCCTGTGAACTGTCATTGTGATCACTACAGAGTTTACATTAATAAAAAGTACTTTTCCAGGCATGAATATTTTATATATAGTTACATTGTTCCGGCTTGGTTGAATGTAATTATGTATATACCATACATGTGGGATTCCTCTAGAACAGTGGTCTCCAAACTGCAACCCTTTGCTTGCTTGTATCCAGGCCTTGGGGCATTATTCCCCCCACTGTCAACACTAACCCCAAAGATAAGACACTATTCTTACCACTGACACCAATGATGGGGATACTATTCCTCCCACTGACACCAATGATGGAGCACTATTCTTTCCACTGACACCAATGATGGGACACTATTCCTCCCACTGACACCAATGATGGAGCACTATTCCTCCCACTGACACCAATGATGGGACACTATTCCTCCCACTGACACCAATGATGGGACACTATTCTTTCCACTGACACCAATGATGGGACACTATTCCTCCCACTGATACCAATGATGGGACACTATTCTTTCCACCAATACCAATATGTGGCACTATTCCTCCTACTGACACCAAAGATGGGGCGCTATTCCTCCCACTGATACCAATTACATAGTTAGTCAGGTCGAAAAAAGACACAAGTCCATCTAGTTCAACCATAAAAATACAGTGGGGACGGAAAGTATTCAGACCCCCTTAAATTTTTCACTCTTTGATATATTGCAGCCATTTGCTAAAATCATTTAAGTTAATTTTTTCCCTCATTAATGTACACACAGCACCCCATATTGTACACACAGCACCCCATATTGTACACACAGCACGCCATATTGACAGAAAAACACAGAATTTTCGACATTTTTGCAGATTTATTAAAAAAGAAAAACTGAAATATCACATGGTCCTAAGTATTCAGACCCTTTGCTGTGACACTCATATATATAACTCAGGTGCTGTCCATTTCTTCTGATCATCCTTGAGATGGTTCTACACCTTCATTTGAGTCCAGCTGTGTTTGATTATACTGATTGGACTTGATTAAGAAAGCCACACACCTGTCTATATAAGACCTTACAGCTCACAGTGCATGTCAGAGCAAATGAGAATCATGAGGTCAAAGGAACTGCCTGAAGAGCTCAGAGACAGAATTGTGGCAAGGCACAGATCTGGCCAAGGTTACAAAAAATTTCTGCTGCACTTAAGGTTCCTAAGAGCACAGTGGCCTCCATAATCCTTAAATGGAAGACGTTTGGGACGACCAGAACCCTTCCTAGAGCTGGCCGTCCGGCCAAACCGAGCTATAAAGTCAACCATCACTGCAGCCCTCCACCAGTCGGGGCTTTATGGCAGAGTGGCCCAACGGAAGCCTCTCCTCAGTGCAAGACACATGAAAGCCCGCATGGAGTTTGCTAAAAAAACACCTGAAGAACTCCAAGATGGTGAGAAATTAGATTCTCTGGTCTGATGAGACCAAGATAGAACTTTTTGGCCTTAATTCTAAGCAGTATGTGTGGAGGAAACCAGGCACTGCTCATCACCTGTCTAATACAGTCCCAACAGTGAAGCATGGTGGTGGCAGCATCATGCTGTGGGGGTGTTTTTCAGCTGCAGGGACAGGACGACTGGTTGCAATCGAGGGAAAGATGAATGTGGCCAAGTACAGGGATATCCTGGACGAAAACCTCAGACTGGGCCGAAGGTTTACCTTCCAACAAGACAATGACCCTAAGCACACAGCTAAAATAACGAAGGAGTGGCTTCACAACAACTCTGTGACTGTTCTTGAATGGCCAAGCCAGAGCCCTGACTTAAACCCAATTGAGCATCTCTGGAGAGACCTAAAAATGGCCGTCCACCAACGTTTACCATCCAACCTGACAGAACTGGAGAGGATCTGCAAGGAGGAATGGAGGAGGATCCCCAAATCCAGGTGTGAAAAACTTGTTGCATCTTTCCCAAAAAGACTCATCAAAAGGGGCTTCTACTAAATACTGAGCAAAGGGTCTGAATACTTAGGACCATGTGATATTTCAGTTTTTCTTTTTTAATAAATCTGCAAAAATGTCAACAATTCTGTGTTTTTCTGTCAATATGGGGTGCTGTGTGTACAATATGGGGTGCTGTGTGTACATTAATGAGGAAAAAAATGAACTTAAATAAAAAAAGTTCCTTCCTGATCCCCCCAATATGAGAGTGTGAGATCGATAACACCAAATTGAACACACCTGCTCCCCATTCACACCTGAGACCTTGTAACACTAATGAGTCACATGACACCGGGGGAGGGAAAATGGCTAATTGGGCCCAATTTGGACATTTTCACTTAGGGGTGTTATACAATCTGTACACTCACTACTTTACATTGTAGCAAAGTGTAATTTCTTCAAGGTTGTCAAATGAAAAGGTAGAAGAAAATATTTACAAAAATGTGAGGGATGTACTCATTTTTGTGAGATACTCTATATATAAAGTGTAGTGTGTGTGTGGTCAGATGAGGTCTTACTAATGATTTGTACAGGGGAAAAATTATATCTCTCTCTCTGGGGTCCATACCTCTCTTATACAAGAAAGGACTTTTCTCCGCTTTGGAAACCGCAGCTTGGCATTGCATGCTATTATTGAGCTTATGATCTACCAAAACCCCCAGATCCTTCTCCACCATTGATTCCCCCAGATCCTTCTCCACCATTGATTCCCCCAGATCCTTCTCCACCATTGATTCCCCCAGATCCTTCTCCACCATTGATTCCCCCAGATCCTCCTCCACCATTGATTCCCCCAGATCATTCTCCACCATTGATTCCCCCAGATCCTTCTCCACCATTGATTCCCCCAGATCCTTCTCCACCATTGATTCCCCCAAATCCTACTCCACCACTGATTCCCCCAGATCCTTCACCACCATTGATTCCCCCAGATCCTTCACCACCATTGATTCCCCCAGATCCTTCTCCACCACTGATTCCCCCAGATCCTTCGCCACCATTGATTCCCCCAGATCCTTCTCCACCATTGATTCCCCCAGATCCTTCTCCACCATTGATTCCCCCAGTTGCACTCCCCCTAGTATGTATGATGCATATTCTTAGCTCCCAAGTGCCGAACTTTACATTTATCAACGTTAAACCTCATTTGCCACTTAGTTGCCCAACTACACTACACTATAGTGGTTTATACATTTATACTTTTATGAGGTGTAATCCCCTATGCCCTGGATGGTATGACCTGCGGATGTATAGTAGTTATGTGAGTTGGAGTACATAGCGATCTCTCCTAGAGGCACAGCTTATCACATGCGACCCAACACCTGTTATGGTGTTACTGTTGGATCCCAGAGGATATTTCGGTTTATGCCTGAGACTGGGAATCCCTACTATAAACATCTAATAGGCGTTTTTAGACCACTCTATAATTTGAGGGTCTACACCATCTGGTAAGCAGATCCTCATTGCAGCTCAGCAACATTGTCCTGTATAGAAGCAGCAAATAACCCAGACAGGGTTGTACAGTGACGAAAATAATGATTTGATCCCCTGCAGATTGTGTAAGTTTTGCCCACTTACAAAGAAATGTAGGGTCTATCATTTTTATCATAGGTGTAATTTATATGATAGAGACAGAATATCAACCCAAAATCCAGAAAAACACATGTTATAAATGGAGTTGCAGTTCAGTGAGTAAAATAAGTATTTGATCCCCAACCAACAATAATTCTGCCCCCAACAGACTGGCTACAGTAGGTGCTCATGTGCTACACAGATTAGTCCTGTCAATGGAAGGTGCTCCCAACGACAACTCATTATGTGTATAAAAGACACCTGTCCACAGAATTTCAGAATCTCTTTCTTCCATTCAATCCTCACCATCATGGGGAAGACCAAAGAGTTGTCAAAGGACATCAGGAACAAGATTGTAGGCCTGCACAAGGCTGGAATGGGCTACAAGACTATCAGCAAGAAGCTTGGTGAGAAGGAGACAACTGTTGGAGCGATTATTCACAAATGAAAGAAATACAAAATCACCATCAATCGCCCTCGGTCTGGAGCTCCATGCAAGATTTCCCCTCATGGGGTGAGGATGGTCATGAGAAAAGTGAGGGATCGGCCCAGAACTACACGGGAGGAGATTGTGAATGATCTTCAGGCAGTTGGGATCACAGTCACCAAACAAACCATTGGTAACACAATACACCACCATGAATTGAAATCCTGCAGTGCCCGCAAGGTCCCCCTCCTCCATGTACAGGCCCGTCTGATGTTTGCCAATGAACATCTAAATGATTCAGAGAAGGATTAGGATAAAGTGCTGTGGTCAGTTGAGACCGAAATTGAGCTCTTTGGCATTAACTCGACTCGGCGCATTTGGAGGAAGAAAGATGCTGACTATGACCCTAAGAACACCATCCCTACAGTCAAACACAGAGGTAGAAACATTATGCTTTGGGGCTGTTTTTCTGCTAAAGGTCCAGGCCGACTTTACCGCATTGAGGGGCCAATGGACGGGGGCCATGTGTCGTAAAATCTTGGATAAGAACCTTCTTCCCTCATGGATGGGTCTTCCAGCATGACAATGCCCCAAAACATAAGGCCAAGGCAACAAAGGAGTGGCTCAAGCCGAAGTACATTAAGGTCATGGAGTGGCCTAGCCGGTCTCCAGACCTTAATCCTATAGAAAATTTATGGAGGGAGCTGAAACTTCGAGTTGCCAAGCGACAGCCAAGAAACCTTAAGGATTTAAGGAAGATCATGGGCAAGACCAAAGAGCTGTCAGAGGATGTCAAGGACAAGATTGTAGACCTGCGCAAGGCTGGAATGGGCTACAAGACCATCGGAAGAAAGAGTGGAGAGTGGAGAGTAAAGAAGAGTGGACCAAAATCCCTCCTGAGATGTGTGGAAACCTGTTCACCAACTACAAGAAACGTCTGACCTCTGTGATCGCCAACAAGGGTTTCTCCACCAACTACTAAGTCATGTTCTGCTTGGAGATCAAAAATTTATTTTACTCACTGAACTCCATTTATAACATTTGTAGTGTGTGTGTTTTTTTTGGTTTTTTTTTGGGATTTTTGGTTGACATTTTGTCTCTATCATATAAAATACACCTATGATAAAAATTATAGACCCTTCATTTCTTTGTAAGTGGGCCAACTTACACAATCTGCAGGGGATCAAATAATTGTTTTCCCCCCACTGTATATAAAACGGAGCAGCCACATCCAGTGGAGTATTCTTGGCTTACTTGTTGTAATATTGATGTTACAGAACAAGGGGTTGGAGCCTGTACAAAGAGGCATCATCACTTAGGAGCCCAGGGTAGTGTGACCCCTGGATGGGTAAAAAAACAAAGTAAAATCAAGAATTCCTTCTGCTTCAAGCGATGCCCTTAGTGTGAAGCCTTTGTTGTATTGCAAAGATATTCAGAGACAGCAAGTAAAATAACTTGTTCCCGGAACATGGCCAACAGATAGGTGTTCTGTAAATGACAGTAAAGCACCTGTCTGGAATTCATTGCGAAATTTAATATACATAAAAAAAATTTTTTAAAACTACACGATATCTACTTTTATGCACAAAGAGGCTTTGATAAACCTCTGCTCGCTTCCTTCCCGCAATGGCTCTGTCAACACCTTCCAAACGTCATCCCAGGACAGGGAGAGCGCGCCACGGGCCACGGTGCCAGAATAAAAATGAGTTCCCACTTTTATTATTAAAAAAAAAAAAAAAAGGGAAATGTCAATATTTTACAAACGGACTTTGAAGTGACAATAGCGCTGAGCTGTCAAGCAGTGACAGGGCTGACGGACCTGCTCCGAGTGGCCACCGCTGATAAAGGGTTTAGGTCTGTGCCAAAGTAATAGAGGGCTCTGGGTAAAAAAAACAAAATATTAAAAAAAAAAAAAAAATACAATGGACCCGGCCCAATGCCCACTGCAAAACTCCAAACTTATGTTAGAGAAGTAAAAAACGAGGGGGGAGGGGTGGTGAAATGAATTGGAATGATGATAAAAGTTAAATAAACAGAGAGCTGGCATACTGCGAGCGAGCGGCAGACAGGGAGAGCAGTTATGTAGAGCATTGTAAACTCAAAGTATTCACCCAGCCTGCGGCATTGAAACCCCACTCTGCATAGTAATTGTGCCCTGCTGTGCATTGTAGGCTTGAAACGGGAAGGCAAAGCTTTTACACGTGTTAGTCTGATCCCTGATAACGGCTTGAAACCATGGGCGGACTATCACAGACTGCAGATGCAAAAAAAAAGAGAACAAAACGCTGGACTTAACCTGGCAGAACACACAGCTAGATCAGGAAGAAGGTTTGAAATAAAAAAAACCCAAATCTTTGCTAAGATTACACGGGATGTTCTTCATGGACGAGCGCAATGAATTGTAGAATATCTGCATTGAGATAACATTGTATACACTCTACAGAACTCGACGTATTATGGGGCGCAGTGGGTGCTCCAACCTCGGAATCCAGAAACGTGTAGGTAGATATGTGTATGTAGTGCTAAAAAAGTACATTTTGTAAGTTGTTTCCTTGGTCCTCAATAGTGATGAGCTTGGGTTCAGGCTTGGGTTCAGTCCAAACCCAAGTTGGTTCTAATCCAGAAAGTTCCTCCTAGATTATTACACAGGATTGAGTACAATGAATCACAGAAAATCTACATTGAGATAATAGATTGTACTCACTCTATAGGACTCAACGTATTATGGGGCGCAGTGGGTGCTCCAACTTTGGAATCCGGAATCGTGTAGGTAGAGATTTAATTATATGTATGTAGTGGTAAAAGGTACGTATTGTAGTTTCTTCCATGGTCCTCCACTAGTGATGAGCTTAGATATGTTTATATAGTGCTAAAAAAAGTATGTTTTGTAAGTTGTGTCCTTGGTCCTCACTAGTGATGAGCTTGCGTTCAGGCTTGGGTTCAGTCCAAACCCTATTTAGTTCAAATCCGGAACGTTCCTCCTAGCTTACAAGTAGAGTACAATGAATTGCAGAAAATCTGCACTGAGATAACAGATTGTATACGCTCTACAGGACTCGACGTATTATGGGGCGCAGTGGGTGCTTCAACCTTGGAATCCAGAAACGTGTAGGTAGAGATTTAGATATGTCTATGTAGTGCTAAAAAAGTACATTTTTGTAAGTTGTTTCCTTGGTCCTCACTAGTGATGAGCTTGGGTTCAGGCTTGGGTTCAGTCCAAACCCAATTTGGTTCAAATCCACACGTTCCTCCTAGATTATTACACAGGATTGAGTACAATGAATTGCAAAATATCTGCATTGAGATAACAGATTGTATTCACCCTACAGGACTCAGCGTATTATGGGGCGCAGTGGGTGCTCCAACCTTGGAATCCAGAAACGTGTAGGTAGAGATTTAGGTATGTGTATGTAGTGCTAAAAAAGTATGTTTTGTAAGTTGTTTCCTTGGTCCTCGCTAGTGATGAGCTTGGGTTCAGGCTTGGGTTCAGGCTTGGGTTCAGTCCAGACCCAAGTTGGTTCAAATCCAGATGTTCCTCCTAGATTATTACACAGGATTGAGTACAATGAATTGCAGAAAATCTGCTTTGAGATAAAAGACTGTATTCGCTCTACAGGACTCAGCGTATTATGGGGCGCAGTGGGTGCTCCAACCTTGGAATATAGGAACGTGTAGATAGAGATTTCGATATGTGTATATAGTGCTAAAAAAGTATGTTTTGTAAGTTGTTTCCTCGGTCCATACTAGTGATGAGCTTGGGTTCAGGCTTGGGTTCAGGCTTGGGTTCAGTCCAAACCCAAGTTGGTTCAAATCCGGACGTTCCTCCTAGATCAATACACAGGATTGAGTGCAATGAATTGCAGAAAATCTGCATTGAGATAACAGATTGTATTCTCCCTACAGGGCTCGGCATATTATGGAGCGCACTGAGTGCTCCAACCTTGGAACCAAGAAAAGTGTATATAGAGATTGTAGTTTTTTGGGGGGTTTTTTTCTTTTTTTTTTATATTGAGGGATTAATTAGACAAATCTCTGTTGTAGGTACTGCATACAGGTGTGCTTCCCACCTTTATTTATTTTATATATATATATATATATATATATTTTGTGACGATCTGGGGTGATTAAGCTCTAGTAGTGCATCCGAGTTGAAGAAATCGTGTCAGTCCGACTGCATTTTCAAGGGCATGGCAGCCCATTTTTATTCAAAAGAAACAAATTTCAAAAATAAACATCAGATTCCCTCGCAGGGGTATTCATCCTTATGCCCCGTACACACGGCCGGATTTTCCGACGGAAAATGTGTGATAGGACCTTGTTGTCGGAAATTCCGACCGTGTGTAGGCTCCATCACACATTTTCCATCGGATTTTCCGACACACAAAGTTTTAGAGCAGGCTTTAAAATTTTCCGACAACAAAATCCGTTGTCGGAAATTCCGATCGTGTGTACACAAATCCGACGGACAAAGTGCCACGCATGCTCAGAATAAATAAAGAGATGAAAGCTATTGGCCACTGCCCCGTTTATAGTCCCGACGTACGTGTTTTACGTCACCGCGTTTAGAACGATCGGATTTTCCGACAACTTTGTGTGACCGTGTGTATGCAAGACAAGTTTGAGCCAACATCCGTCGGAAAAAATCCATGGATTTTGTTGTCGGAATGTCCGAACAAAGTCCGACCGTGTGTACGGGGCATTACAGTCCTGCTCCAGAACAACCGGCATTCATCCTTCCTGGCCAAAACGCAGAACTCCTGCTCAGGCCTTACACCTTAGGCCTTGGTCTGTCTTCCCCAGACCTGACGGTCAGCACCTCTGTGCTTCGTGCTGCACTGGCTCCCTCCTGACTCCTGGGCCAGACCTCCTGTCTGCCGGGCGGAGCTGTCTCCCAAGGATGAGCACTGACCTCTATTCCTGGGATGATTATGAAGCCAGCGCACAGGTGTGCAATTAGCAAGCCTACCAAAATCAGGCATACACTGCTCATATGTACCTGTGACATGGAGTCACATCTCCACAATATATATATACCGGTGTATATATAGATCTATATATTTAGATCTATATATATAGATCTATATATATATATATATATATATATATATATAGATATATATATATATATATATATATATATATATATATATATATATAAACACACACAGTATATGTTTTTTTTTTTGTTTTTTTCGATTTTATATATAGTTTTTTTTTTTCCTGTGACTTCTTTGAAATTCTAGAAACACCAGTGAAATTACAGGCGGCCAGAACTGGCTGCCCGAAAAAGTCCTACAATCTCATTGCACACAATAAAACAAGGCTCTCGGTGTCTCTGCTATTTTATATTCCATCCAGTGAGCAGAGAGGAAAAAAAAAATTGCAGCAAGCAATTATTTATAAAACTAGGAGCACCATGGAAGCCAATATCCTATTAGGATGTCTGGAACAGTTTGGCTTGCGAAATTCACAGGGAAAAAAAAAAAAAACTCAGGCGGTGTTTATTTTGGCTTCAATTTAAAGCGGCTCCAATGGCCTACAGATTGTCACCATCAATTCTTAATTGGCACTTGGAGGGCTTGTGAAGTGCTGGAGATTTGGGCATACGAGGAAAAAAAAAAAAAAGTTAATATAGCCGGGAATCAATAGCTAGAACATCCAGAGTGTCAGACACAATAAATGGGCGGCACGCCGGGGACTAGCGGAAAATGAGGCTTCTGGCCGGAGTTATTTGGAAATTTTAAAGACAGTTGAGGAGGAGACGTGAACTGAGTAACGCTCTGGTCGTTTACTGGAAAAGGATGCCCCCCAAGGCAGGAAAGGCACGATGCAGGGGGGGGGGTGTCTTGATACGGGCCCCCACGTGGGATCTTGTAAGAACTTGGGATCTCATAAAAAAAAAAACCAACGGCATCTGCAACAGTTGTCATTCCCGACCAACATCAAAGCCGTACTGAAAATAGCACAGCCTCCGTGCACGACCTGTCACACCCGGGCACCGAGCGCACAGCGCGCCCACTGATGTACTCAGGCAGCCTCTCATAATACAGCTTGTAGGTCTCCCGCATGCCCAGAATAGTAAGTCTCCAAACGCTTTCCAGCAAGGCCTATGTCCTTGTACTGTCAGGTATGGTATTGCTGTGACTATAATGAAACTACAGCCTGGATTATGGAGGATACCGCATGATACGCCGAAGAATCGGCAGCAAGATCCTCTGAAGACATATCATGACCGGTATGTGGGCAGCATGGAAGAACAGGATTATCATAGGCAGGGCTGCCGATTGAAATCACGGGGCCCCATACAGCCTTCCCCAAGAGGCCCCCCCAAATTGCAAAAATTACAATTAAAAAAAAAAATTCCAAGTTTTAAAAAAGAAATTTTACAATTAAAAACAAAAAAAATTTTTATTTAATTTTTACATTTTTAAATATTTTTTTTTCAATTTTTTTTTTTACAACGCTATTGGGGGGGTGTCTAAATGAAATATCAGGGATCCAAACAGATCCCTAACATCTCACCTTTTGAGACAGAGAAAGGAATTGCAGTTGCACTAAAGACGAATGAACAGGAGAACCCTAAGGCTCCTGTTCATTCATAAACTGAAGCATAGTAAACACAGTTTACTATGTTCGGTGATGAATGGACACAGGAGTGATTGGTACCGATCCCTCGCTGTGTCTAATTCAGAAAAAAGTAGGGGCCAGCAAATGACATATTTACTGGCCCCCTTGCCCTACTCTCCATCTGCCTGTGCTCCCGCAGCAGCTGGTGGGAGAAGGAAGTTGACTCTACTGGGGACATCTGATGTAAAAGGGGACTCTACTGGGGACACTTGATGTAAAAGGGGACTCTAGTGGGGACGTCTGATGTAAAGGGGGACTCTACTGGGGACGTCTGATGTAAAGGGGACTCTACTGGGGACACCTGATGTAAAGGGGGACTCTACTGGGGATGCCTGATGTAAAGGGGGACTCTACTTGGGATGCCTGATGTAAAGGGGGACCCTTTCATGGGATGCCTGATGTAAAGGGAAACTCTACTGGGCACGCCTGATGTAAAGGGGACTCTACTGGGGACACCTGATGTAAAGGGGGACTCTACTGGGGACACCTGATGTAAAGGGGGACTCTACTGGGGACACCTGATGTAAGTGGGGACTCTACTGGGGATGCCTGATGTAAAGGGGGACTCTACTGGGGACGCCTGATGTAAAGGGGACTCTACTGGGGACACCTGATGTAAAGGGGGACTCTACTGGGGACACCTGATGTAAATGGGGACTCTACTGGGGACACCTGATGTAACAGGGGACTCTACTTTGCATGCCTGATGTAAAGGGAGACTCTACTGGGGACACCTGATGTAAAGGGGGACTCTACTAGGGACACCTGATGTAAAGGGGGACTCTACTGGGGATGCCTGATGTAAAGGGGGACTCTACTGGGGACACCTGATGTAAAGGTGGACTCTACTGGGGACGCCTGATGTAAAGGTGGACTCTACTGGGGACGCCTGATGTAAAGGGGGACTCTACTGGGGACGATTGATGTAAAGGGGGACTCTACTGGGGACACCTGATGTAAATGGGGACTCTACTGGGGACGTCTGATGAAAAGGGGGACTTTACTGGGGACGTCTGATGTAAATGGTGGACTCTACTGGGGACTCATTTCAATCTTCGCCCTGGGAGCTGGATGACCTTGTCCCAGGAATGCTTACATTGATCCAAGATGGAACAATGTAACAAAGCAATAATTGCCACATCTAAACTTCAGTTTTTAGGGCTTATTTATACCAGCAACTGCACTAGCCCGCTAGTGTGTGGAAGGATGACAGCAGTGCTGATGTGCCAATCCTGGTGCATCGCACGGTTTACTTTTCATTTATTAAACTTTATTGAAATGTCACAAAGTGATGATTCATTGAGTTGTATTGACCACAGCATGGTGCAACGCAGCAAATTGCACGCCGTCCTTTTTTTTTCTTAAGCACACACCACCGGAATGAGATAATAGAGCTCTGCCCACCACCAGAATATTACAGCAATGTGATTAGCAATGTAGAAATGCTCCCTGTGTTCTTGTGAAATAATTCAGTGCTGTTCTCGGGTTTTATTTCCACCTTCTCTTTCAGACAGCCATTTCCACCGCCATGTATACGATATTCTGTTAACGGCACAATACAAATCCCCCTCTACCGGTTATAGCGTGCGATGTTCCATTTATTTTGTGACACTTTCATAATAACAAATTGTACTATAATAAACGGCCGCACGGCACTGTTGGTTCGGATCCATTTTACATACCGCCATTTCTTCCGCCATAAACTCGACGTACTTTGAAATAAAACTGAAAACTGCCCTGTTAACGCTGCCTTGTAAAAAAAAAAAAAAAAGTGACGGCGTGTTTACCAAAATTTTAAATCTAACACGCCGCAACTTCTTCCCTCGTTGCAGAAATTGCTGATGGCGTGCCGGCGAGCGCTCACACGGGATCCTATTAGAGCGGATGATTTGAAATGGCGAGTGGCAGGTCTCGTTGTTAGCGAGGCCTGTAGATCGCCCGGTGTGAATGCAGAAGTAGGTCTGGACATCTCCGGAGACCCGGCGCTCTACTATATTACCTGGAACACACACGCCAAGAGTGGGAGAGGAGCGCCGAATTTGTCAGTGCTCAATCCTGAGATTTATCTGCCATGATTGAGGATGGCCAACCGTAAATCCATTTATTGTCAGAGGGAAACCACTCTTTATTGACCATCAGGAAGAACAAATGTGACACGAGTAATTTCCACCAGGAACATACAATACATGGTCATAGGGAGCAGATTATGTATCCTCAGTCTTTATTTACTTAGAGTTCTGGAGGAAGATAGACATTACACGGTTCATGGGCTCTGAGCATGAGAGCTCCATTCCCTACAGCACGGTTATTGAATTCAAATTCAAGAAGGTCCCTTGGGCAAAATGTTCTTCCAGAAGCAATCTGAGTCTCATGTTTGTGCTATGACTCAGGATATAGATGATATGCGGTCTCTGTATGTTTATCGAAAAATAGACCCCCTTACATCATGCCCCCTTACATTGGGTGTCCCAACCAGAGAACTCCCTCACATGAGGTGTCCCCATCAGAGTGCCCCCTCACATCAGGTTCCCCATCAGAGCCCCCGTTACATCAACTGTCTGCATCAGAGACCCCCTTACATCAGTTGTCTCCATTGGAGTCTCCCTTACATCAATTGTCTCCATCGAAGTCTCCCTTACATCGACTGTCCCCATCAGAGTCGCCCTAGCATCAACTGTCCCCATCACTGTCCCCCTTACATCAATTGTCTCCATCAAAGTCTCCCTTACATCGACTGTCCCCATCAGAGTCCCCCTAACATCAACTGTCCCCATCAGAGTCCCCCTTACATCAATTGTCTCCATTGGAGTCTCCCTTACATCAACTGTCCGCATCAGAGCCCCCGTTACATCAATTGTCCCCATCAGAGTGCCCCTCACATCAGGTTCCCCATCAGGGCCCCTCTTACATCAACTGTCCCCATCAGAGCCCCCGTTACATCAACTGTCCCCATCAGAGTCCCCATTACATCAGTTGTCCCCATCGGAGTCTCCCTTACATCAACTGTCCGCATCAGAGACCCCCTTACATCAGTTGTCTCTACTGGAGTCTCCCTTACATCAATTGTCTCCATCGAAGTCTCCCTTACATCAACTGTCTGCATCAAAGTCTCCCTTACATCGATTGTCCCCATCGGAGTCCCCCTAACATCAACTGTCCCCATCAGAGTCCCCCTTACATCAATTGTTTCCATCGAAGTCTCCCTTACATCGACTGTCCCCATCAGAGTCCCCCTAACATCAACTGTCCCCATCAGAGTCCCCCTTACATCAATTGTCTCCATTGGAGTCTCCATTACATCAACTGTCCGCATCAGAGCCCCCGTTACATCAATTGTCCCCATCAGAGTGCCCCGCACATCAGGTTCCCCATCAGGGCCCCTCTTACATCAACTGTCCCCATCAGAGCCCCCGTTACATCAATTGTCCCCATCAGAGGGCCCCCTCACATCAGGTTCCCCATCAGGGTCCCCCTTATATCAACTGTCCCCTTTAGAGTCCCCGTTACATCAATTGTCCCCATCAGAGTGTCCCCAGATAGAAATCACAACCCATCTCCCATGCCATAAGGCCTGTGCACATCTGCACAATCAGCAGGTGCTTATCATCATCAACACATGGACCCAGGTGTTGGAGGTTTCATCCCTCCCAAATCCTCTACAATAAGGTGACCAGATTTTTAAAATGAAATCCGGGGACATATTTTTTTTTTTACTTGTAATGGCAGCAATCGACGACTCTTTGCCCGTCTCCGCCGCCGCTGCCCGCCTCACAGCCTGTCAAGTCTAAAACCCCATATACACTATCAGATTTTCTGCAGATTTTTTCCTTCAGATTTACCAAAACCATATAATATGATGTCAAACCTTAGGTGTTTCAATTTGTATGCAATTAGGCAGGCCCTTGCACTACATGGTTTTGGTAAATCTGAAGACAAAAATCACCCAAAAATATGATAGTGTGTATGGGGCTTTACTCTTCGGGCCCGGGCTACTACTAGGTGGGGAGCAGAGAAAGATCACTCCACCAGGGAAGGCAAGGAGATAAGCAGGCAGGCGGCTGGCCGGGACTTGAGCCAAGGCAGAAGAACATGCGAGTGGAGCTGAATGGGCATGCGCCCGAAACTGAAGAAATAGTCCCTCCACTCCGACCAGCACATGATCATCAGAAAGGGGCACAGATAATGGAAAACAATAAACCCCCATAAGCTAGTAGGAGCAGCAGAGGAGGGGGGGTGCAATTCAGATTTTTTCTTTCTATTCTGCACGGGCTTAGCCCCAGCCCCTGTTCAAATCCAATCAGGGGACAAAACTGGGGACAGACTTGGTCTGGGGACAGTGTCCTCAATCCGGGGACTGTCCCCAGAAACCGGGGATGTCTGGTCACCCTACTCTACAAAGCCTCTGAGCTCCGGGTGTTAACAATCCTGGAGAACACTGCAAAACCAGTTTTCTCCACTCCAGAGCCACTTAACCTGCCTGGGTAACAACCTTGGGCAAATTCAACCCAGCTCCAATACAATAAGGCCTGCGCACATCAGCCGGTGCTTATCACCATCGAAACGTGGATCCAGGGTCAGAGCCTTTATCCCTCCCAAGTCTCTACAAAGCCTCTGGGATCCAAGACCCAATCCAGGAGAAAACCGCAAAACCAGTTTTTTTCCAAGCCAGAGACCCTCAACCTGCATGGGTGAGAACCCTAGGCAAATTAAACCCATCTCCTGTACCATAAGGCCTGTGAACATCTGCACAATCAGCAGTTGTTTATCACCATCAAAGCGTAGACCCGGCCGGTAGTCAGAAGGCTTCATCCCTCCCAACTCTCTACAACGCTCTACAAAGCCTCTGGGCTCCAGGACTCAATCTAGAAGTTAATCTTGGAAAAAAAAAACTGCAAAACCAGTGACTACCAAAACCAAAGACAATAAAAATATAAAAAAACAGTATCCCTTTAAAATGGACATATATATTGCCGGCCCCCCCAGTAATGTTGAAGCTCCGATCCACAATACTTGTACCAGAAGATGATTTCAAGTACTATTGTTTCAATAAAAGAATATTCTGACATCTCTCCTGAGCCCTGATTCCTCCTTGTACAATAATGGAATTTTATGGACACCAATAAAAGCCGACCTTTTCCTTTTTTCCTCAAGTCCTTTATTTACTTGTATCGGCAGTCCTTACACACTTCCCTTCCCTTCTCTCCTTCATAGGAGAAGAGCGGTACTCACAGTGGTGTCAGTTCAATTAATTCAAGTTAATAATTCGGGTACTGCAGTATTCAGAGGGTGGTTCACCAAAGGTACGATCTGTCGGGAGGATCGTTCCATAGATCTAATCTCCTCAATGCATTGCTACACAGATTATGCAATATACATGAAGGTCAACAGCCGTTTTGTTTGGGCTTAAAGTGCACCCGTCTATATAGAATATCACTACGACCATCCCAGGACCAGGAAGGGCCTTAACCATACCTTCGATGCCTTCAAAGAACAGCAAAGGGGTCTATTAAAAAAAAAAGTAAATATATAAAACATTTTTAAAAAATCACACACAGTAGTTCTTCATCTTGGCATTCACTTTCAATTCTGTGAGATTGGAGAAAAAATGAATGTTCCCAGGCTATTTCCTCTCCGGGTTCGAAAGTTCTTCTATTCATTAAAACAAGTGGTTTAATAAATAGGCCATTGGACGGGGGGGATAATCATATTTCTTATGATCTTTGGCTCCATCTAGTGGACAAAATGCAGTATGTTCCCGAAACACTCTTACTCATGCTGCCGCAGGCAAAGTTTATTTCGTATCGGACAAACTTTCCGGGGGTGTCAGTTTCTTGGTCCCCTTCTAAGTGCTGTGGTTCTATCCACCAGTAGCTGCCCCACTACTCTACCCTTCAATGATACAGGGTGCTGGCAGATGGTGACAGAGTTGCTTCCAGCTTGTGTTGGGGCTCATACAAGAAGGTGGGGGGGGGGGGGGCAGTGTGAAAACATGAAGTTAACAGAGCAAAATCAAACTTCCAGTGACCTTTCACCCCCCCTAAGGTGAACAGCACAGAGCCAAGGGAAGTGCTCAGAAACTTGGGCATTGCATTGGGAGGAATTAGTGCTTAGGGAAGAAATATGCATGCTGTGCCTTACATACTCCTGACCCCTGCACGTTAGTTAATCTTTATCCTTGTGCTTTGTGTGTTATGTATTCCTAGCCCCTACATTCTGTGCCTTCCATACTGCTGACCACTGCACTTAGTGCATTACTTATTCTTGATCCTTGTTCTTTTTGTGTTACTTACGCCTCACTCCTGGACTCTGTGCCTTTCATACTCCTGACCCCTGCAGGCTGTGCATTACATACTCCTGACCCCTGCATGCTGTGCACTACATACTCCCGATCTCGGCATTTTGTGTTATGTACTCCTGACCCCTGCACTCAGTGCGTTAATTACTACTCACCCCTGCACTCGGTGCTTTACATACTCCCGCCCCTGCACTCTGTGCCTTACATACTCCAGCCCCCTGCACTCTGTGCCTTATATATTCCTGACCCCTACACTCTGTACCTTACATACTTCCCACTCCTGCACTCTGTGCCTTACATACTCCAGCCCCCTGCACTCTGTGCCTTATATATTCCTGACCCCTACACTCTGTACCTTACATACTCCCCACTCCTGCACGCTGTGCCTTACATACTCCCACCCCCTGCACTCTGTGCCTTACATACTCCCGCCCCCTGCACTCTGTGCCTTATATATTCCTGACCCCTACACTCTGTACCTTACATACTCCCCACTCCTGCAAGCTGTGCCTTACATACTCCCGCCCCCTGCACTCTGTGCCTTACATACTCCCGCCCCCTGTACTCTGTGCCTTACATATTCCTGACCCCTACACTCTGTACCTTACATACTCCCCACTCCTGCATGCTGTGCCTTACATACTCCCGCCCCCTGTACTCTGTGCCTTACATATTCTTGACCCCTGTGCCTTACATATTCCTGACCCCTACACCCTGTACCTTACATACTCCCCACTCCTGTACTCTGTGCCTTACATACTACCGCCCCCTGTATTCTGTGCCTTACATATTCCTGACCCCTGCACCCTGTGCCTTACATATTCCTGACCCCTACACTCTGTACCTTACATACTTCCCAACCCTACACGCTGTGACTTACATACTCCCAACCCCTGCACGCTGTGCCTTAAATACTCCCGACCCATGCACTGTGTACCTTACATACTCCCGACCCCTGCACGCTGTGCATTACATATACCCGACCCCTGCACTCTGTACCTTACATACTTCCGACCCCCACACTCTGTGCATTACATACAGTCCCGACCCCTGCACTCTATCTTTTATCTATACCTGACTCCTGCACGCTGTGCATTACATACTCCTGGCATCTACACTTTTTATGCTCTATTATACAATATATACTCCTGACCGATGTGTACATCGTCTCAAAATAATTGCAAAATAATTCCCAACTATGTCGAAGAATTCCCCACTCTGCAATTCGGCCACACCCAACATTGGCCACTCCTATACTCAGGGCGCCCAAGAACAGGAGGTGTATTAAGACTACAGAACACCTCCCCCTCCTCCCCCCTCCATTATGGGGGGTGGTCTGTAGTTCACAGGCAGAAATTAGGCAGTACTGTCAGCTCAACAATAAAATAAAAATAAAAATAAAAAAAAACAAAAGATGTGAAGCTGTTACCTAGGAGGCTGCAAAGGGAAATGGCCTTTGTTCTGTACATTTCCGACCCTTTCTGCCCTTCGTTCCCAGAATGACAGAGACCATCATAAATGAGGTGTTCCCGGACTACAGGGTCCTACAAAATGTGTCTAACCTGCACACAGCACTATGAGCTTCCCCGAGATTCTCACCCTGCAATCCACTTTTATTGGTGGGCCGGTTATCGGTTTATTGATTGAGCCGAGATTTATGGCGAGGAACCTGAACCGGCTCATAATTAGTGATTTTTTATTTTTTATTTCCTGCTCATAAAACTTTTGCAAAGCAGGTCCAGGCTCCCCTCCCGTGTGATCCCGGTATTACTTTCCAATAAAAAGGAACGAGCCAAGAACACGGGAAGAGGTCATCCGTGTTAGGTGCGCTCTCACACATCCGCCCCGTCAATAATCCAATAACTGCACAACGCCGTATTGATATTTTTAATATTGTATATGAATATGAACAGAGGAGAGGCATTCCAGCACAGAAGAACGATGCCCCCTGCTGGACCGATCCCGCCACTACCGACCAACTTCCACCCAACCTTACACCAAACCTATTATAAAAGAAGCTGAAAATGACTTATTTTATTATCATTCCTGAGACTGTCTCCATTTCACAGCTAATGGAATAAAAAAACAATTGTCTTCATCTATTTTGTTTTGCGGGATTGTATATCGCAGACCGTGTGTAAGAATAACACCACCGCGCCTTTCCTGGCACTTTTCGTTTAAATCAGTAATTTTTGCTAGAGAATTACTTATACCCCCCAAAAATTATATATAGATATATATATAGATAGATAGATAGATAGATATATAGATAGATATATATATATATAGATATATATATAGATATATATATCTATATATATATATATATATATATATATATATAAAAATATATATATAAATAGATATGTATATAGATATAGATATATATGTCTATATCTATATCTATATATATATAGATATATCTATATATATATATATAGATCTATCTATCTATCTATCTATCTATCTATCTATCTATCTATCTATCTATCTATCTATCGCTATATATATCCATAGGTATATATAGCTATAGATATAGCTATATATATATATATATATATATATATATATAGCTATATCTATATAGATATATCTAGATATCTAGATAGATATAGATAGATAGATAGATAGATAGATAGATAGATAGATAGATAGATAGATAGATAGATAGATAGATAGATAGATATAGACAGTATCTCACAAAAGTAAGTACACCCCTCACATGTTTGTAAATCTTTTCTTCTATCTTTTCATGTGACAACACTGAAGAAATGACACTTGTCTACAATGTAAAGTAGTGAGTGTACAGCTTGTATAACAGTGTAAATTTGCTGTCCCCTCAAAATAACTTAACACACAGCCATTAATGTCTAAACCGCTGGCAACAAAAAATGTACAGCCCTAAGTGAAAATGTCCAAATTGGGCCCAAAAGTGTCAATATTTTGTGTGGCCTCCATTGTTTTCCAGCACTGCCTTAACCCTCTTGGGCATGGAGGTCACCAGAGCTTCACAGGTTGTCACTGGAGTCCTCTTCCCCTCCTCCATGATGACATCACAGAGCTGGTGGATGTTAGAGACCTTGTGCTCCTCCACCTTCCGTTTGAGGATGTCCCACAGATGATCAATAGGGTTTAGGTCTGGAGACATGCTTGGCCAGTCCATCACCTTTACCCTCAGCTTCTTTAGCAAGGCAGTGGTGGTCTTGAAGGTGGGATCGTTATGTTGGAATGCTGCCCTGCGGCCCAGTCTCTGAAGGGAGGGGATCATGCTCTGCTTCAGTATGTCACAGTACATGTTGGCATTCATGGTTCCCTCAATGATCTGTAGCCCCCCAGTGCCGGCAGCACTCATGCAGCCCCAGACCATGACACTCCCACCACCATGCTTGACTGTAGGCAAGACACACTTGTCTTTGTCCTCCTCACCTGGTTGCCGCCACACACGCTTGTCACCATCTGAACCAAATAAGTTTATCTTGGTCTCAACCAAAAAAGAGAGCGGCACTCATGGGTCTTGAAAGGCGAACGCAAGATGGCGGTTTAATTCGATGTTTTGATGAAGCACACAAGCCATAGAGGTGACCAGAGGCGATCGGGTCTCTGTCCGCCTCACTGACCAGCCGGCCGCACCATCGGATCATTTCTTGGGCGTGCCGTTGAAACTGGTAAGCACGAGAAACACCAGCAAGATGCGGGGGGGGGTGTGGATCTGAAAGCGATCCAGCAGCTAATGAGTCACTTGGACCACTCCTATGACTTATGAGAAAGCCAGCTGCTGGCTGAAGAAAAAATACTAGGGTTATAGCTGATAGCTTCAGCCATAACCCCGGTAAACCACTTGCAAAGCGCAATGTATATACAGGTGAAAGCCAGTAAATTAGAATATTTTGAAAAACTTGATTTATTTCAGTAATTGCATTCAAAAGGTGTAACTTGTACATTATATTTATTCATTGCACACAGACTGATGCATTCAAATGTTTATTTCATTTAATTTTGATGATTTGAAGTGGCAACAAATGAAAATCCAAAATTCCGTGTGTCACAAAATTAGAATATTACTTAAGGCTAATACAAAAAAGGGATTTTTTAGAAATGTTGGCCAACTGAAAAGTATGAAAATGAAAAATATGAGCATGTACAATACTCAATACTTGGTTGGAGCTCCTTTTGCCTCAATTACTGCATTAATGCGGCGTGGCATGGAGTCGATGAGTTTCTGGCACTGCTCAGGTGTTATGAGAGCCCAGGTTGCTCTGATAGTGGCCTTCAACTCTTCTGCGTTGTTGGGTCTGGCATTCTGCATCTTCCTTTTCACAATACCCCACAGATTTTCTATGGGGCTAAGGTCAGGGGAGTTGGCTGGCCAATTTAGAACAGAAATACCATGGTCCGTAAACCAGGCACGGGTAGATTTTGCGCTGTGTGCAGGCGCCAAGTCCTGTTGGAACCTGAAATCTCCATCTCCATAGAGCAGGTCAGCAGCAGGAAGCATGAAGTGCTCTAAAACTTGCTGGTAGACGGCTGCGTTGACCCTGGATCTCAGGAAACAGAGTGGACCGACACCAGCAGATGACATGGCACCCCAAACCATCACTGATGGTGGAAACTTTACACTAGACTTCAGGCAACGTGGATCCTGTGCCTCTCCTGTCTTCCTCCAGACTCTGGGACCTCGATTTCCAAAGGAAATGCAAAATTTGCTTTCGTCAGAAAACATGACTTTGGACCACTCAGCAGCAGTCCAGCTCTTTTTTTCCTTAGCCCAGGTGAGACGCTTTTCGCGCTGTTTCTTGGTCAACAGTGGCTTGACACGAGGTATGCGGCAGTTGAAACCCATGTCTTTCAAGCGTCTCTTGGTGGTGGATCTTGAAGCACTGACTCCAGCAGCTGTCCACTCCTTGTGAATCTCCCCCACATTTTTGAAGGGGTTTTTTTTCACAATCTTGACTAGGGCGCGGTGATCCCTATCGCTTGTACACTTTTTCTGACCACAGTTTTTCCTTCCCTTTGCCTCTCTATTAATGTGTTTGGACACAGAGCTCTGAGAACAGCCAGACTCTTCAGCAATAACCTTTTGTGTCTTTACCTCCTTGTGCAATGTGTCGATGGTCGCCTTTTGGACAGCTGTCAAATCTGAAGTCTTCCCCATGTTTGTGTAGGCTTCAGAACTGGACTGAGAGACCATTTAAAGCCCTTTGCAGGTGTTTTGAGTTAATCAGCTGATTAGTTTGTGGCACCAGGTGTCTTCAAAATTTAACCCTTACACAATATTCTAATTTTGTGACACACGGAATTTTGGATTTTCATTTGTTGCCACTTCAAATCATCAAAATTAAATGAAATAAACATTTGAATGCATCAGTCTGTGTGCAATGAATAAATATAATGTACAAGTTACACCTTTTGAATGCAATTACTGAAATAAATCAAGTTTTTCAAAATATTCTAATTTACTGGCTTTCACCTGTAGACGTATTGGGGTCGGCAAGTGGTTTAAAAGCACCTGAGAGAAACATGGAGCCACCATTGCTGAACGCCAGTTGCCTGGCTGCCCCGCCGATCCTTTATAAAGAATTTGCATAGCCATTCACCCAATGAAATTGCATGTACATTCATTTTGTGAGAATGGGGCAAAAAATGAATGTAAATTGGCTATTCTCTGTGCTGTTGACATGTAAATCATTCATTAAAAACAGAAAATAATGGATCTAGCCACTGGATGGAGCAAAGTATTATAGGAAATTTCCAATTATAAAACAAAAAAAAACTTCCACAAGGTGCATAACACCGTTTTTTGTGCTGTTCACTCAGCGTAACTGAGCGTCCTGTATTCTTAATGGAGGTCAGCGGATGGACAAATCAAGAAAAGCTTTTTTATTATTATTACTATTATTATTATTATTATTTATTTATTTATTTATTTTCAACAATGGAAAAAAAATATCTCACTGATCACGATACCTTCATTCAAACACAATGTTACTGATTGTCTCTGCATGAAGGTTTTAGAAAAGAGAGCGAGCGAGGCAGATAAAATGAACAATTGTGTTCCCTCTGTGTAATTCTTCTTATATCTTCTGGAGTATTGTGCTACTGAAGAAACGTAATGGGTGCATTTATTAAATATATATATATACTGCAGAGATATTTGTTCTGTGGAACTGCATTCTATGCCAAAGGGGGGAAAAAATGTTATTAAGGCTATTTTCTCTCCAGGTCGATTGTTTTTCATTTATACAGAATAGAGCGAATCAGGAAAATACTGCATTGTGGCCACTGGATGGAGCTGATGATCGTAGAAAATACTGGTTTACTCTGACAGACGTGGGTGCTGGCTGTCAAAACACAAAAAGCGGCGGGTGCTGGTTGTCAACAATAGCCATGGGTGCTGGCTGTCAAGATACAAAACCACGCAGGTGCTGGCTGTCAGACTACAATTACTGCGGGCACTGGCTGTCAGACTACAATCACTGCGGGTGCTGGCTGTCAGAATACAATAGCATCGGGCGCTGGCTGTCAGAATACAGTATTAGTGGGTGTTGGCAGCCATCACCCTCCGCTATTCTATTCTGGCAGCCAGCACCCACCCAGCCATTGACAGAATACAATAGGGGATGGTGCTGGCTGTCAATATACAAAAGCAGCAGGGGCTGGCTGTCAAAATACAAAAGCAGCAGGGGCTGGCTGTCAAAATACAATTGGAACAGGTGCATCCGAACTACTACCTCCTGTGCAATTCCTGGTGAGCCTCAAGAACACAGCACTGGAAAGTCTCTGTAAACCTCGATATAGTCCATGCAAAAAAGGAGAAAGGCTGGTGCTATGAAAGTCAGCTAAAACATTGTCTTATTATTGCATGTGAACAGCAGTCAAAAAGAAATCCAACGTGTTTCGGCCGTAAGGCCTTAATCATGGCTCATGACGGCCGAAATGCGTTGGCTTTCTTTTTGACTGCTGTTCACATGCAATAATAAAACAATGTTTTAGCTGACTTTCATAGCACCAGCCTTTCTCCTTTTTTGCATGTCAAAATACAATAGCAGCAAGTGCTGGCTGTCAAAATACATTAGCCACGGGTGCTGGCTGTCAAAATACAAAAGCGGCGGGTGCTGGCTGTCAAATACAAAAGCGGCGGGTGCTGGCTGTCAAATACAATAGCGGCTGGCGCTGGCTGTCACAATACAATAGCGGCTGGCCCTGGCTGTCAGACTACAATAGCGGCTGGCGCTGGCTGTCAGAATACAATAGCGGCGGGCGCTGGCTGTCAGAATACAATAGTGGTGGGTGGTGGCTGACAAAATACAATAACCACGGGTGCTGGCTGTCAGAATACAATAGCAGCGGGTGCTGGCTGTCAAAATACAATAACCACGGGTGCTGGCTGTCAGAATACAATAGCGGCAGGTGCTGGCTGTCAGAATACATTAGCGGCAGGCGCTGGCTGTCAGAATACAATAGCGGCGGGCACTGGCTGTGAGAATACAATAACTACGGGTGCTGGCTGTCAAAATGGACAAAGAGCACTTACCTGATGAACACAGTTAGATCAGTGATAGATGAATTCTAGTGACTTGTGATAGTTTGGACAATGTACAATAAGTCAATAAACTCTGCATGTATCCTTTGCCCTATTTTCTCAACCCATGGCTACAATGAGGTGCAAAGGACTGCAGAGCAGTGGTTCTCAACCACCAGGCTGTGGCATTCCTGCTTCTAGGCCTCCAGCCAGCTGCAGATCCGCTTTCTTCCCACAGTGCCCCTCCAACCTCCTATAATTGCCCACAGTGCCCCTCAACTTTCCACAGGTGCCCACAGACCCCCTGAGAGCCCTCAGCACCCACAGGGTCCCACAACCTCCCACAGTGCCACCCCAGAACACTACAGTGCCTTCTACGTTGCTGCAGAGCCTCAAGTCCCCCCATAGTGACCCCATTCTCCAACAGTGCACCTGCAGGTCCCTACAGTTTCCCAGAGTGCCCCTGAAAAGCCCCCAGACTCCTGCAGGGACCCCATCCCCCACAATTGTTTCCAGTTTCCTCCATAAAGCTCACATTTGCTGCATAGTCCCCTAACCCCCCTTTAGATCCTTCATACCTACACACTGACATTCAGCCCTATATAAGGCCCCATCCCATACAATTGCCCCCAGCTCCCTCCAGGAACCTCATCCAAAACAGGGCAACCTGCCTGCCGAAGAGTCCACTAATCCTCTCCAGAACCTTCATCCCCCCATAGTGACATCCAACCACCATTTTCCCCAGCTCCTTCATTAACAACAGGGCCACCAAGCATGCTACAGAGCCCCCTAACCCCCTCCAGAACCTTCATCCCCCCACAGAGACATCCAAGGCCCCATCCCACACAGTTGCCCACAGCTCCTTCCAGGAGCATCATCCCCAACAGGGCCACCAAGTTTGCTGAAGAGTCCCCTAACCCACCCAGAACCTTCATCCCCCCACAGTGACATCCAACCCCATCCAGAGATGCCATCTATCACAGTTGTTCCTAGGTCCTTCACACCCAACAGAGCCACCAAGTCTGCTGAAGAGTCTCCTATCCCCCTCTAGAACCTTCATCTCCCCATAGTGACATCCAACCCCATCCAGAGACTGCATCCCCCACAGTTGTCCCCAGCTCCCTCATCCCCAACAGGACCACCAAGCCTGCTGAACAGTTCCCTAACCACCTCTAGAACCTTTAACCCCCCCCCCCCCCCCATAGTGACATCCAACCCCATCCAGAGACCCCATCCCCCACAGTGGTCACCAGCTCCCTCACACCCAACAAGGCCACCAAGCCTGCTGCAGAGTCCCCTAACCTCCTCCAGAACCTTCATCCCCCCCATGGTAACGCCCAACCCCATCCAGAGCCTTCCGACATTCCTATACATATTTTGTATTCCCATACTTTTATTGCGTAAGCATCATTTTTTTTTTACTGTTGGGGCATTGGAAGGTTTTGGAGGAATTTACCGAACCCCGGTCTCAATATGGTTGAGAAGCACCGATGTAGAATACTACAATGGAAACCATCACTTGGAGAGAGTAATGTAACCGTTCACAGGCAGGCATTATTATTAATTGCATGTAGACATCAGATCAGTGCGCTCTCTTCACCGTGGCGGACTCCTCACTGTAATATTTAATTCCCAAGGACAATCAGTCATTGGTAAGGAAGACTCATACAATCAATCATCTATTTTTGAGCCATCACCGCATCCCCCGAACATTACAAATAGAGGAACAAGAAAGCAAGGAAACACTTTCTCCAGCTGATTGCTTGCAAATTCTACACCTGCACACTGCATTCTAACATTCTTTAATTACAAGATTCTCATTAAGTCATAAGATTAAAAAAAATACTGCAAGGCCTACATATCAAATTAATGCTTCTGACTCGGTAGGTACGTTCAAAGAAAGGGAAGGGCGGACTTTTATACATTATTCCAACCCTCATTTTTTGGTTTGTATAGTGGGGACAATGAAAGCCATTGTTTTTCTAGCTGGATATAAAGCTTTGGTGCTCAACCTGCGGACTGGGGGGCCACATGTGGTCCTTTGGAACTTTTTTGTGAGGCCCTTAGGGCCCCTGAAGACTCTAATCTGCGTTTCCTTTTTGCCTCATTCTAGAAGTGATTTCTAGCAGTCTATGATTGTCTCCTGAAACATGTTCCAGCAACTCCTGTAGTCTTTGACTTTCTTCTGTAGTATGTCTGCAATCTCTGACCATCTCTTGTATCATGTCTGCAGTCTCTGACCATCTCTTGTATCATGTCTGCAGTCTCTGACCCTCTCTTGTATCATGTCTACAATCTCTGACCATCTCTTGTATCATGTCTACAATCTCTGACCATCTCTTGTATCATGTCTACAATCTCTGACCATCTCATGTATCATGTGTGCAGTCCCTGATCATCTCCTGTATCATGTCTGCAGTCTCTGACCCTCTCTTGTATCATGTCTGCAGTCTCTGACCCTCTCTTGTATCATGTCTGCAGTCTCTGACCCTCTCTTGTATCATGTCTACAATCTCTGACCATCTCTGGTATCATGTCTACAATCTCTGACCATCTCTTGTATCATGTCTGCAGTCTCTGACCATCTCATGTATCATGTGTGCAGTCTCTGATCATCTCCTGTATCATGTCTGTAGTCTCAGACCCTCTCTTGTATCATGTCTGCAGTCTCTGACCCTCTCTTGTATCATGTCCGCAGTCTCTGACCCTCTCTTGTATCATGTCTGCAGTCTCTGACCCTCTCTTGTATCATGTCTACAATCTCTGACCATCTCTTGTATCATGTCTGCAGTCTCTGACCATCTCATGTATCATGTGTGTAGTCTCTGACCATCTCTTGTATCATGTCTGCAGTCTCTGACCATCTCATGTATCATGTGTGCAGTCTCTGACCATCTCTTGTATCATGTCTGCAATCTCTGACCATCTCTTGTATCATGTCTGCAGTCTCTGACCAGTTCTTGTATCATGTCTGCAGTCTCTGACTCTCTCTTGTATCATGTCTGCAGTCTCTGACCATCTCTTGTATCATTTCTGCAGTCTCTGACCATCTCTTGTATCATGTCTGCAGTCTCTGACCAGTTCTTGTATCATGTCTGCAGTCATTTTTTGGTTTGTATAGTGGGGACAATGAAAGCCATTGTTTTTCTAGCTGGATATAAAGCTTTGGTGCTCAACCTGCGGACTGGGGGGCCACATGTGGTCCTTTGGAACTTTTTTGTGAGGCCCTTAGGGCCCCTGAAGACTCTAATCTGCGTTTCCTTTTTGCCTCATTCTAGAAGTGATTTCTAGCAGTCTATGATTGTCTCCTGAAACATGTTCCAGCAACTCCTGTAGTCTTTGACTTTCTTCTGTAGTATGTCTGCAATCTCTGACCATCTCTTGTATCATGTCTGCAGTCTCTGACCATCTCATGTATCATGTGTGCAGTCTCTGATCATCTCCTGTATCATGTCTGCAGTCTCTGACCCTCTCTTGTATCATGTCTGCAGTCTCTGACCCTCTCTTGTATCATGTCCGCAGTCTCTGACCCTCTCTTGTATCATGTCTGCAGTCTCTGACCCTCTCTTGTATCATGTCTACAATCTCTGACCATCTCTTGTATCATGTCTGCAGTCTCTGACCATCTCATGTATCATGTGTGTAGTCTCTGACCATCTCTTGTATCATGTCTGCAGTCTCTGACCATCTCATGTATCATGTGTGCAGTCTCTGACCATCTCTTGTATCATGTCTGCAATCTCTGACCATCTCTTGTATCATGTCTGCAGTCTCTGACCAGTTCTTGTATCATGTCTGCAGTCTCTGACTCTCTCTTGTATCATGTCTGCAGTCTCTGACCATCTCTTGTATCATTTCTGCAGTCTCTGACCATCTCTTGTATCATGTCTGCAGTCTCTGACCAGTTCTTGTATCATGTCTGCAGTCTCTGACCCTCTCTTGTATCATGTCTGCAGTCTCTGACCCTCTCTTGTATCATGTCTGCAGTCTCTGACCATCTCTTGTATCATGTCTGCAGTCTCTGATTTTTCAGTATGAGGGTCACATCACAAGTCCACATCAAAATTGCTGCCTCTTACATCAGAGGGCCAAAAAAAATATTGCAGGGGATTGTATTTGACCCACCGCTGCTCTACAGTAAGATTTGGAGGTATATTACTGACCAATACATAAATACACTCTCAGATAATGATAGATTGAAAATACTTTCTGATCAGTACCTGAGCTGGGACCTCGATGAACTCTCTGCAATAGGCCCCCCAGCTTCCCCTGAGCTAGGACTTCAATAAACTCTCTGCAGTAGCTCTTTTGTGGATACTCTTCCTCTTCCTAAACCCCTAAATCCAAAGCCATCTCACCACTGGCCTCATTGAAATTCTTCAAGGAAACAAAATGTTTCAACTCCATTGAGTCTTCGACCGAGCAAATACCAGTAATTGTTCTAATTCTAGGAGGGTGCTACACATGGTAGCAGAGCTTTGGATGGGATAGAAACCAAATGATAGGGAGTGAGACGGTTTGAAAAAAGGAGGCTTCCATGCTCATGAATCGTGATGCTCTTTTGTGGATACTCTTTCTGACCCCTAAATCTGAAGCCATCTCACCTCTGGCCTCATTGAAATTCTTCAAAGAAACAAAATGTTTCAACTCTATTAAGTCTTCGACCAAGCAAATAATTGTTTAAATTCTAGGAGGGTGCTACACATGGTAGCAGAGCTTTGGATGGGTCAGCAACCAGATGATAGAGATTGAGAAGGTTTGAAAAAAGGAGGCTTCTATGCCCATGAATCGTGATGCTCTTTTGTGGATACTCTTCCTCAACCCCTAAATCTGAAGCCATCTCACCTCTGGCCTCATTGAAATTCTTCAAAGAAACAAAATGTTTCAACCACATTTAGTCTTCGACTGAGCAAATAATTGTTCAATTTTTGGAGGGTGCTATACATGGTAGCAGAGTTTTGGATGGGCCAGCAACTAGATCATAGGGAGTGAGAAGGTTTGGGAAAAAGGAGGCTTCCATGCCCATGAATCGTGATGCTCTTTTGTGGATACTCTTCCTGAACTTCTAAATCTGAAGCCATCTCACCTCTGGCCTCATTGAAATTCTTCAAGTAAACAATATGTTTCAACTCCATTGAGTCTTCGACCGAGCAAATAATTGTTCAAATTCTAGGAGGGTGCTACACATGGTAGCAGAGCTTTGGATGGGCCAGCAACCAGATGATAGGAAGTGAGAAGGTTTGGAAAAAGGAGGCTTCCATGCCCATGAATCGTGATGCTCTTTTGTGGATACTCTTCCTGAACCCCTAAATCCGAAGCCATCTCACCTCTGGCCTCATTGAAATTCTTCAAAGAAACAAAATGTTTCAACTCCGTTGAGTCTTCGACCGAGCAAATAATTGTTCAAACGTATTCATATATCACAATTCACATTTTATTTTGGAAATATGCGAGATAAAGTCTCTATGGATGCCAAACATCAGCCTAATAATATCATTTAAATGTACTTCCCATGCATGGGCGCCTCTTTTCAGTGACTTTAATTAACAAAGCTGACTGTGTTTCATGTAAGGTATCCCCTGGTGTACGCTATGCTAATACACAGGTAGTGCTGTGAGTTGTGTAATGATTCAGGAGCTGGATGAATGTAGAGGAGGTGGGGGAGGGGGATGCTGGTCACAATAATTTGTGATAATTAAACTTGTCATTTCGATAAAAAATGAAAAGTCCAGCTCCGCACTCTCTTCCAGCAATTACTGTCGACTCCGCTGAGCTAATTTTATGCCCAAAGAGTTTGTGATAAAAAGACTCATTAGAATAATCTTTGTTCTGGGTGTTCCTGACATTCTGCCGGTTGGATTCCAGGTCCCCAAAAGTCACAATATGCTTAAAAAAATAAAAAAAAAACGCGCTCGCTGATTGCCCGAAGCAAAAGCCATCTGATGCAAACCAAGAAGATCCATCAAAACACTTCATCCATCCATCAATGATGTCACCAGCGCCTAGTAGAAGCATAGGTTGCCCCTGCAATGATGTCATAGCCCCTTATTAATATGGAGGTTCATTTATCAATGATGTCTAATGATGCCAAGCATCCTCTAATGAATGAAGAGGCTGCCTTATCCATAATGTGACCAGTCACTAGAGGATGGATACGCTAAATTCTCAGTCATTTTGCAGTTCTATGGTGAATAAATAGGTTACATTCTCAGTGATGTCGTCAGTTTGAGGTAGGGACTGCACTGGGCTGGCTAAACTAATCGTGGTCGATATTTTATGGATCTGTGGATTAGTGGTGGTGTTTGACTCACTTTGGAGGTAAAGGGCTTGCTACCTTGCTGGTACAACAATGTTGTCACTCCAGCCAACAAACTTGAATGGAGAGAGAGGAATGCCCTGTGTCCAGAGTAATGCCACACCTTGCAATCACAATCTTTTTCCAACATAAAAAATTTACAAATCGACCCAACGCGTTTCAGGGGAATTTCTCCTGTAGAAGGGGTGCAATTCCCCTGAAACACATTGCCTCAATTTGTAATTTTTTTTTTACGTTCAATAAAAAATTGTGCCTCTCCTGGCAAGTATGGCATTGTTCTGCACCTCGGGCATTCCTCTCTCACCATTTAAGTGACGTCATCTGTCAGTCAGTATTGAAAAGATAGGCTGCATTCTCAATGATGTCACTGCTCTCTAATGAATGGATAGGCTGCATTCTCAGTGATGTCACCGGTCTCTAGTGAATAGATAGGCTGCATTCGCTCTCTAGTGAATGGATAGGCTGCATTTTCAGTGATGTCACCGCTCTCTAGTGAATGGATAGGCTGCATTCGCTCTCTAGTGAATGGATAGGCTGCATTCTCAGTGATGTCACCGCTCTCTAGTGATCGGATAGGCTGCATTCTCAGTGATGTCATCGCTCTCTAGTGAATAAATAGGCTGCATTCTCAGTGATGTCACCGGTCTCTAGTGATTGGATAGGCTGCATTCTCAGTGATGTCACCGCTCTCTAATGATTGGATAGGCTGCATTCTCAGTGATGTTACCGCACTCTAGTGAATGGATAGGCTGCATTCTCAGTGATGTCACCGCTCTCTAGTGAATGGATAGGCTGCATTCTCAGTGATGTCAATGCTCTCTAGTGAATGGATAGGCTGTATTCTCAGTGATGTCACCACTCTCTAGTGAATGGATAGGCTGCATTCTCAGTGATGTCACCGCTCTCTAGTGATCGGATAGGCTGCATTATCAGTGATGTCACCGCTCTCTAGTGAATGGATAGGCTGCATTCTCAGTGATGTCACCAGTCTCCAGTGGGTGGATAGGCTGCATTCTCAGTGATGTCACCGCTCTCTAGTGATTGGATAGGCTGCATTCTCAGTGATGTCACCGACCTCTATTGAACAAATAGGCCACAATTTTAGTTTTGTCACCAATCTCTCTTGGTCTCAGAACATGTTCCAGGCCAGTTTATGGTTTTCCTTTATGGAAAGTTCTGTTTAACTCGGAGTTTGTTGAAAAAATGCGATTTCTGTCTAAAAGCTGAAATGCACCCAAGAACCGGCCCCATGTATGGTAAAATGATGTGAACCAGATGTGGCATTACTTATTCTAACAGCCAGTCTAGTTGATGCTCACAATGAGAAGACATATAGGTGTAATTACAGGTTTGCAGCCGGCTAAAGCTTCTACAGCACATCCGGAAACAGAGTGCTACTTCCAGCTCTGATGAATAGGATTGCCTGTAGCTCATTGTAATTGCTGTTATTACGGTCGGTAAATGGTGATATCAACTCTGCATGATGGCAAATCCTCCATCTAAGAATCAACCTGTTTTACACAGCGCAAAAAACATCTACGCCACACACGGCGACTTAGCTAATACATCTCAATGGAAACCTCCTCTGTTGCTCCGAGTGTATCAAACATCATCCCAAAGAGAGAGAGAACACATAATGTATGGCCAAAAACACGGAGCAAACTAGCCAGTGGGTGGAAATCTTTAAAGAACACATACCTAAGATGATAAATGGAGGTTGGAAAGATTCATTGTTAGTGAAGTTCAGTCCCATAATGTCTTTTTCTGAATTCAAAATGCATTAAAATTCTAGTTAAACACAGAGGATCATGGGGGGGAAAGGGCCAGTCTATGGAACACAACTGGTATTTGCTACCTCCTGGACACTCAGAGCCTGGTTTGCTAAAGTCCAAAGAGAGCATGACAACTGCTAACTGCTGAGCTAAAGGTCTGCCTCGGGAAGGAATGTATGGGACTGCTGCAGAGAGACCACTCCTCAACTAAAGAGTCCTTAGCTCCAGACTTCTCTCAGAGGACAGGCTGATTTACTAGTTTGAAGCTGATTTATAACGTTTATAGAGGTAAGCCACTTCGCAATTAATCACAATGCGTTCATCTATGTACTCTGTATGGTGCAACGTTTGAGAACACCGTCACAACTTTATGAGCCAAGAGCACATACATTGGAAAAAAATAAAAAAATTGGCCTTTTGTATGAAGTTGACCATCTCTTTGCAAGGATAATAGCATACACTCTTCTGGGAAGGCTTTCCACCAAGAGTCACCCCAAGCATTGGTGAGGTCAGAAACTGATGTTGGGTGAGAAGACCTGGCTTGGGTGTTCCAGTTCATTCCAATAGGGTGTTCAGTGGGGGATGAGGTAAGGGCTTTGTGTAGGCCACTCAAAATTCCTCCACAATAGGAGCACAGCCATACTGGAACAGAAAAGGGCCTTCACTAAACTCCTCCCTGAAGGTTGGAAGAGTACAATTGTCTACAATGTCTTTGTATGATGTAGTATTAACAGGAGGACCCTTCACTGGAAAACTCAGCTGAGTTCATTTTATGCCCAAATAGCTTGTGATAAAAAGACCCACAGATATTAATCTCTGTTCCGGGTGTTCCTGACATTCTGCTGGTTGAATACCCTGTTTCCCGGAAAATAAGACCTAGCGTGATTGTCGGTGATGGCTGCAATATAAGCCCTGCCCCCAAAATAAGCCCTAGTGAAAGTCCTTGTAGGTCTTATTTTCATGGTAGGGCTTATTTACGGGGAAACAGGGTAGGGCTTATTTGGGGGGTAGGGCTTATATTGCAGCCATCACCAACAATCACGCTAAGTCTTATTTTCGGGGAAACAGGGTATCAGGTCCTCAAAAGTTACAATATGCTTCAAAAATGCACTTTGCGCAGAGCAAAAGCCATCTGATGCCAACCTATACAGTAAGATCCATTGAAGCACTTCATCCATCCATCCATCAATGATGTCACCAGGACCTAGTGAAAACATAGGTTGCCCTTGCAACGATGTCCTAGCCACTTCCTAATATGTAGGTTGATTTCTCAATGATGTCTAGTGGTGTCAGTGATCCTCTAATGAATGAAGAGGCTTCCTTATCCATAATGTAACCAGTCACTAGAGAATGGACATGCTATATTCTCAGTCATTTTGCAGTTCTCTGGTGAATAAATAGGTTACAATCTCAGTGATAGCATTAGTCTCTAGTGAAGGGATAGGGTACATCCACAGTGATGTCATCAGTCTCTATTGAAGGTGATGTCACCGCTCTCTAGTGAATGGATAGGCTGCATTCTCAGTGATGTCACTGGTCTCTAGTGAATGGATAGGCTGCATTCTCAGTGATGTCACCGCTCTCTAGTGAATGGATAGGCTGCATTCTCAGTGATGTCACCGGTCTCTAGTGAATGGATAGGCTGCATTCTCAGTGATGTCACCGCTCTCTAGTGAATGGATAGGCTGCATTCTCAGTGATGTCACTGGTCTCTAGTGAATGGATAGGCTGCATTCTCAGTGATGTCACCGCTCTCTAGTGAATGGATAGGCTGCATTCTCAGTGATGTCACCGCTCTCTAGTGAATGGATAGGCTGCATTCTCAGTGATGTCACCGCTCTCTAGTGAATGGATAGGCTGCATTCTCAGTGATGTCACCGCTCTCTAGTGAATGGATAGGCTGCATTCTCAGTGATGTCACCGCTCTCTAGTGAATGGATAGGCTGCATTCTCAGTGATGTCACTGGTCTCTAGTGAATGGATAGGATGCATTCTCAGTGATGTCACCGGTCTCTAGTGAATGGATAGGCTGCATTCTCAGTGATGTCACACCTCTCTAGCGAATGGATAGGCTGCATTCTCAGTGATGTCACCGCTCTCTAGTGAATGGATAGGCTGCATTCTCAGTGATGTCACTGGTCTCTAGTGATTGGATAGGCTGCATTCTCAGTGATGTCACCGCTCTCTAGTGAATGGATAGGCTGCATTCTCAGTGATGTCACCGCTCTCTAGTGATTGGATAGGCTGCATTCTCAGTGATGTCACCGGTCTCTAGTGAATGGATAGGCTGATAATAGCCTCCACTCTTCTAGGAAGGCTTTCTACAAGAGTCAACCCATAACCAAAAAATCATTTGTGAGGTCAGGAACGGATGTTGGATAAGAAGACGTGGCTTTGGTGTTCCAATTCATTCCGATATAGGATGGACAATAGGGTGTTCAGTAGGGTTGAGGTAAGAGCTCTGTGTAGGCCACTGAAATTTCCTCCACAACAGGGGCACAGTCATGGTGGAAGAGAAAAGTGCCTTCACCATTCCTCTCCCACAAGGCTGGAAGAACACAAATGTCTACAATGTCTTTGTATGATAGAGTATTAATAGTGCCCTTCACTGGAAAAGCCTAAACTCAATTACATGGGGGGAGGGGGTGTCCATATGTGTGATGGCCAGTTGTGCACAAACTTTGCCATATAGCATACTTTTTCTGAAAACGTCAATTGGTCTTTATATGTATTAAAGGCACCCATGCAATCATTAGAGCAGAACCATTTATGGTTCTACATCTGCATATTACTGGAGGATTGAAGTAAACACACTGTAGGTTTACACCCAATTTCACCTCCTTACATTTCTGTTCATGGTAGCCAAACAGGTCTTGGTCAAGGCCTGGAGGTCCTCCACTCCACCGGTGGCACAGATGAAGGATACAATAGATATGTCTGTGATTCTCAATGATACGATTCACAAGTTCCAATGAATTTGGACCTCCTGGATTAAACTTTACCTTCTAAAAGATTTTGGATGGCTCACTGTTGACCAGTAGACCATCTTGTCTTTTTCCTCCTCTTTTCTTCTTATTTTAAACTTTGCTTGTTGTTGTGCTACAGTCACAGCACTCCAGTTTATTTTTTGACTGGGAGGATCTGGCATGTGAGCTGGAGGTAAAGAGTGGATTTAGAACCTAAATGTATATTTTATCATGCTTAGGCTTTTGTGTATAAACCCCTTTCCTATGGAACAGTACCTTCTGTTCTGTTCATCTACGAATGCTTTAATAGAACATTTGAACTATTGAAACTGAAAAAAACATAGGTTCAATTAATCTCAGACTAAATGGGGCCCAGACTCATTTCATTGCACCCCACCAGCAAACCAAGTTTCCAGTGCGCAAAAACTGAACAGACACATAGGAATCAAAGGCCATAAAAATAACCTTCGTCTATACCAGGGGTCGCCAAACCTTCTAAATAAAGGGCCAGTTTATTGTCTTTCCGACCTTAGGAGGGCCAGACTGCGGCAAGTGGGAGTAGAAAATGCCCTGGCATCTGTGGGAGTAAATGCACATCTTTGTTATCAGGGGAGGAATAGCGCCCCATCGTTGGAATCAGTGGAAGGATTGATGTTAGTGGAAGAAATAGTGCCCCATTGTTGGTGTTAGTGGGGGGGAATAGTGCCCCATCGTTGGCATCATTGAGAGGAATAGTTCCCCATCATCGGTGTCAGTGGGAGGAATAGTGCCCCATCATTGGTGTCAGTGGGAGGAATAGTGCCCCATCATTGGTGTCAGTGGGAGGAATAGTGCCCCATCATTGGTGTCAGTGGGAGGAATGGTGCCCCCTCATTGGTGTCAGTGGGAGGAATAGTGCCCCAAGACCCTCTTACAGGAAGGTGGATGATTGTGTACACATGCTGCCCTTCATTGTAGCATCAGAGGGTGTATGATCATGCATACGATGGACGTGATCCAGTCTCGGGTTGAGTTCTGGCTTCAATGGGAGGGGGAGGAGGTAGAGTGGTGAATGTTGGCTAGAACAGTATTGATCGGTGTGACAGACTCAACCAGGACAGGGGCTTTTGGAGAGGACTAGGGGCAAGCCTCCTACCCACTGATTATGGCCCATGGAGAGAGCAGATCATTCTCTAATGATGGACAACGACGTGAAGAACACTGAAAGCAAGGCTTGGATTTATCCTCTGAATAAAGGCAATAAAGCTTCCCTTCTGGAGGGGATGGAAAGAGGTAATATTACTCTTGTACAGGTTAATGGTCAGAGGAAATATGGTGGCCCTCCTGCAGACTGGGTTGGAGAGGCTCCTTCACTTGGGACAGAAATATTTATCAGCAATATCCCTCAAGAGATCTATGAAGATAAATTAATTCCACCTTTTCAGACTACTGGAACATTGTATGAGTTTATCTCATAGACTGTTGTAGACCTTTGCCGGCAGGGGCGGACTGACCATTGAGCCACTCGGGCACTGCCCGAGGGCCCTGGGCCACTAGGGGGCCCCATCAGGGTTGCCAGCCTCAGTAAAACCAGGGACAGTATTTAAAAATCTGTGTTTTTTTTACATCTGTCTCTGAAATGTCCCTTACCGACATCCTTTTTGGTCTAAAAATCTCGAGATTATAGCTGCCCCACCTCTCCAGTACCTTCTCAGCCAATAGAAACTTGTCTGTGTATACTGTGTGATTGTATACTGTGTGGCCCCATGAACTCTGATTGCCTGGGGGCCCAATAATCTCCTATTGCCCGGGGGCCCCATGAGTTGTCAGTCCGCCCCTGTTTGCCGGACAGTCTGAGGTGGGGTGGGATCACTGTTATGTGTGTCTCCTAGGTGTGGATTCTCATTGTTAATTGAGTTACCTATTGTTTCTGCCTGTCTGATAATCTCTTGAAGATGTGATTAATATTGTGTCCACTAGCTTGTTACCGAACAATTTGTGGGATGTTTATGCTTATGATAATGTCTAATGTACTTTGTATATCCAGGTGGTGGGCTGGGTGCCGAACGGTCTGGGCACCTAGGTTTGTTTAAGTGACCAGTTGTTTAATTAGTTCATGTTAATTAGACTGTTGTTTATGTTGGCTGTTCCCTAGCTATAGTGATTACCTTACTGTGTACATAACGCAATCAAGCTTTTTTTGTGTGATATACAGTGCCTTGAAAAAGTATTCATACCCCTTGAAATTTTCCACATTTTGTCATGTTACAACCAAAAATGTAAATGTATTTTAATTGGTATTTTATGTGATAGACCAACACAAAGTGGCACATGATTGTAAAGTTGAAGGAAAATGATAAATGATACAAATAAATATGTGAAATGTATAGGGGGGCATTTGTTTGGCGCCCCCCTGAGTCAATACTTTGTAGAACCCCCTTTCTCTACAAGATTGGATGGAGAGCGTCTGCGAACAGAAATTTTCAAGTTTTGCCACAGATTCTCAATTGGATTTAGGTCTGGACTGTGACTGGGCCATTCTAACACATGAATATGCTTTGATCTAAACCATTCCATTGTAGCTCTGGCTGGATGTTTCGGGTCGTTGTCCTGCTGGAAGGTGAACCTCTGCCCCAGTCTCAAGTCTTTTGTAGACTCTAACAGGTTTTCTTCTAAGATTGTCCTGTATTTGTCTCAATCCATCTTCCCATCAACTCTGACCAGCTTCCCTGTCCCTGCTGAAGAACAGCATCCCCACCACATGATGCTGCCACCGCCATGTTTCACGGTGGGGATGGTGTGTTCAGGGTGATGTGTAGTGTTAGTTTTCCCCCACACATAGCGTTTTGCTTTTAGGCCAAAAAATTGAATTTTGGTCTCATCTGACCAGATCACCTTCTTCCACATGTTTGCTGTGTCCTCCACATGGCTTCTCACAAACTACAAACAGGACTTCTTATGGATTTCTTTCACTAATGTCTTTCTTCTTGTCACTCTTCCATAAAGGGCAGATTTGTGGAGAACACGACTAATAGTTGTCCTGTGGACAGATTCTCCCACCTGAGCTGTGGATCTCTGCAGCTCCTCCAGAGTTACCATGGACCTCTTCGCTCTTCTCTGATGAATGCTCTCCTTGCCCGGCCGGTCAGTTTAGGTGGACGGCCATGTCTTGGTAGATTTGCAGTTGTGCCACACTCTTTCCATTTTCCGATGATGGATTGAACAGAACTCCGTGAGATGTTCAAAGCTTGGGAGATTTTTTTCATAACCTAACCCTGCTTTATACTTCTCCACAACTTTATCCCTGACCTGTCTGGTGTGTTCCTTGGCCTTCATGATGCTGTTTGTTCACTAAGGTTCTCTAACAAACCTCTGAGGGCTTCACAGAACAGCTGTATTTATACTGAGATTAAATGGCACACAGGTGGACTCTATTAAATAATTAGGTGACTTCTGAAGGCAATTGGTTCCTCTAGATTTTAGTTAGGGGTATCAAAGTAAAGGGGGCTGAATACAAATGCCCCCCCCCCCCCCCACACACACACACACACACACACACACTTTTAACATATTTATTTGTATAATTTATCATTTTCCTTCCACTTCACAATTATGTGCCACTTTGTGTTGGTCTATCACATAAAATCCCAATAAAATACATTTATGTTTTTGGGTGTAACATGACAATGTGGAAAATTTCAAGGGGTACGAATACTTTTTCAAGGCACTGTATAAATTCTGTGTGGGTTTACAATAAAGGGTACCAGTTTGCACCTAAGCTAGTGTTGTCTAGTCCTTGGGTGCAATATTCAGCTATAATACCTGGTCCCTGGGTCCAGACTGAAGGAAGCCGTATACCTTGACGGAGGCACCCAAGCTGGGTGGCTGGACGGTTCCGTCACAATCAGGATGGGATTTCGCACTTTCATGCACTTGACCCTTTCTTCTGACAGCGGACCACCAACACATTCGGGATGCCGTTAAGCTCCCCATTTCACACTCCTGCAGCAAATAATCTTCATAGGTCTTAATCACAGGTCTGCGTTAAGCAGAAAAGTGCGTTTGTAATTGAACGGTAATAAAATTAAGAAGAGTAAAGGATCCGTGACAGGTTCAGGGAAAGTGGGGGGTGGGTGGGGGGAGACATTTGGATGGCGGCGCCGCATGACCCAATTTGCCAGCTGTAAGACGGATCGCCTGTAAAGACGAGTGTGAGATTCCAGGGAGTGAAGAAACGATGAATATCTAACACCCCATCATGAATAATTCACTGCTGGAGCGCGCACAAGATTGGGGTTACTGCTATGATAATACAGCGATTCCTGGAAACCTGCGGAAGGAGGAGACGGAGTCGCAGGGAGCACGCATGTTTATGAATAACCTCCTACTATCAATAACCGTCTTCTGATGATCCCGGCGTGGCTGAAAGAGAAATCTGTGAAAGCTGAACTCCTGGCAGATATAAACGACGCTAAATATTGAGACTCCGTACTGCTAAAAAACATCAACAAATGTATTTTTCTTTTTTCTTTTTGTGTGTGCAGTTTATGTATCTGAATTCAACTTAGTATCAAAGAGAAAAGAAAGAGCTCACATTGCCACATCCGTTGGGGAACAAAAAAAGGAAGGGATATTTATTAGGTATCCCTAGGTCGGACGTTAAAGGCATACGAAACAAATAGCAAGGTGTAGAAAAATAACAATGTTTATTGTGAAAATACAATACATGAATAGAGTGTTCGAAGGTTAAAAATCATGTATACGATACAGAGTATACAGTGAGCCCTTGTGTATCGACGCGTTTCACCGTTAGGCTTCTTCAGGACACAATCAGGGTATTCAGAGATAGCAAAGGAGAGAACGAATCTCACTGTCTAGAATAGAACATACTCGTTTTAAAAAGAAATTCAGATAACCATGACATACATATTATAATTAAAAAACGCCTGTCTGTACGAAAGGAAGGGGGCGAGGCACAAATGAACACCAAGAAACATAGGAAAAAAAAAAAAATAATGGACAAGAAAAATACCTTGCAGGTTCATGCAAGGCATTTTTCTTGTCATTATTTTTTTTCTCTGTATGGGGGGCCTTTGTGACTGGAGGAGGGGGTTTATGATGGGTGATTTGTGTTGATGGGGGGCTGTGTGATTGGGGGGCTGTGTGATTGGGGGGACTGTGGGACAAAGAGGGACCTGTGTGACTAGGGGGGGTCTATGATGAGGCTCTGTAATGATGGTGGTCCTTGGTAACTGGGGGGCTCTGCGATGGGGAACTGTATGATTGGGGGCTCTGTGAAGAGGGACAGTGTGAATGTGGGGGGCTCTGTGATAGGTGACCTCTGTTGGGGACCATGATTGGGGGGATCTGTGATGGGGGACTATATTTGAGGGGCTCTGTGATAGGGGACCTCTGTGTGATTGGAGGGGGGTTCTATGATGGGGTTCTGTGATGATAGAGGCACTGTGTGACAAAGAGAGGTCTGAATGGGGGAACTGTATTATTGGGGGGCTCTGCGATGAGGGACTGTGTAAATGGGGGGTCTGTGATGGGGGACTATAATCAAGGGGCTCTGTGATGGGGGACCTCTCTGTGACTGGAGGTGGGGGTTCTGTGATGATAGGGGGACTGTGTGACAAAGAGGGGTCTGAATGGGGGAACTCTATGATTGGGGGCTCTGTGATAAGGGACTGTGTAAATGGGGGGGCTCTGTGATGGGAAACTATAACTGGGGGGCTCTGTGATGGGGGACTGTATGATGAAGAGGGACCTGTGTGACTGGAGGGGGAGTTCTTTGATGGGGGGGACTGTGTGATTGGGGGGCTCTGTGATGGGGAACTGTATGATTGGGGGCTCTGTGATGAGGGACTGTGTGAATGGGGGGCTCTGTGATGGGGGACCTCTGATGGGGACCATGATTGGGGGGGATCTGTGATGGGGACTATAATCGAGGGGCTCTGTAATGGGGGACCTCTGTGTGACTGGAGAGGGGGATTCTATGATGGGGGCTCTGAGATGATAGGGGGACTGTGTGATTGGGGGGCTCTGTGATGGGAAAGTCTTTGACATGATGCGGGGGGGGGGGGATTTTTGATGTGATGGGGGGCCTCTGATGTGAAATTAATGTCATGAAGGCGGTTGTGTGTATCGCCCTAAGCTCAGGTTTCCCATTGATAAATACCACTTACATTTTATACTGGGGGCTACCTCTGGGTTTTGCATACTTTTTAAAGGGGGGCACAACTAAAAAAATAAAAAAAAAAGTTGGGAAATGCTGCCATGAGCCGGAGTTCTTCTTTAATAGCCCCCGTTCCGGGTATTTCCAGGCTGCGCAAGTTAGAAATGTTACGGCAAGGACAATTTATGTAGCTCTCCCCCTTATAGGCTTCATCTCCATTCATTATTCATGGTGATTTTTATAATCTCATATTCAAATTAATACGATAATCACTGTAAAAATAATTCATAGACACCCCGGCTGATAAATATATTAGCACATCTGTAAATACTCCTGAAAAGGTTGCCGGCTGAGCGTGCACCTGAAATATTAATTTACTGTGAATTATAAGCACCATTAAAGTGGAAATATATGCGATGTATAACTGGAGTCTAATATCCTCTGAAGAAGAGGTGAAATATGTGACAGCAATGTACTGTAAACAGGAGACAACCCCTGATTGGTATATAGAGGGAAAAAACAGAAAGCCACACAAACTGAAAAATGCAGATTTTTACCATCGGCTTCGAGTCGGTTGGAAAAAAGAGACACCCCGAGATGGATGTTCCCAAGGTGAATCCAGACGGATTGTGTTGGGTTATTTCACTCAAACTAGTGGGGGTCTGAGGTTCAAGTCCAACCATGGATACTATCTGCGTGTGTGGGTGAGGTTTAGGTGACCCTTTAGGCCACATGTGTCAAACACAGGGCCTACGGGCCGATTCTGGCCCGGCAGGTCATTTTATGTGGCCCACGCACCTCTCCTGCAGCTGCAGCACCCCCCTCGTCTCCCCCCCCAACTTGTCCCAGCAGTCCACAGCAGAGAGGAGGACAGAACTCCTCCATCAGATCCTGCACTTCTCCATGCACCCGTGGAAAGGCTTGTCTCTCTGCCACCCTCCACCATCTCAGCAGTCGACAGCAGAGAGGAGGACAAAACTCCTAGAGATTCTGCGCCTCTCTTTGCAGCCTCAGCAATCCCTTGTCTCTGCCTCCCATGGTCTCAGGCAGCTGACTCCAGCCCTCCCATGGCTCTCCTTCAGACCCTGCACTTTCTGCTTCCCAGCTCCACCCCCAGCTTCTTCCTGGCACCAGCATAAAGTTAGGGGGTGCACTGTAATATAAGGGAGGGTGGAGGAGTCTTTACTTCTGATGGTGGGGGTGGCTTTTGACATCCTTTGTAAGGAGGGGTGGGATGCTGACCTTCAGCCACACTTCTGCCACGCCGAGGAGGAGGGGTTGGCACCACCATACATTCTGGTCCAGCACCCTCCACTGCCTTCACTACACTAGGAGAAACAATAGGTGCAGACACAGACTTGACAACCACACTGACACTGACTGGGAGACCACAGACTGGGAGGACACTGACACCACAGACTGGGGGGACACTGACACCACAGACGGCCTCACAGTCACAGATTCTGACGGGACAGAGACACTAGGATTCCCTGGTAGAACCTCCACCAACCCAGACTCTTCTCTATCCAGATGGAAGAATTCCTCCACCAACTCTGGCTTATTGTGCAAAGCCTCAGGGCACCGGCTATAAGGGTGACCAACCTTATCACATAGGTTACGTTTAATGATGTTACAGTCACTTGCCAGATGCCCCAGTTCCTGGTACAAAGAGCACTTCTGTTCTGGAAAGTTAGAGGAGAGATGTCCCTTGACTCCACATTTATGGCCCACCTTAGGTTGACCAGGGTAGAAGACAGTAATCCTATCTCTACCAATAAAGGTAGAAGAGGGCAAATGCGGGACCACATTCCCATTATCACACTTTTCTCTGAACACACTGCGGCTTTCCTTCAGAGAGGCAACCAACTTCTCCTGCTTTTTCAATGCCTCTCTTCCAGAGACTTCAGCTTGGAGACTTCACTCTTACTGCTTCCAGACTTACTGTGCAGGGATTTCTTTTTGCTGATATCCTCTTTCATGACAGCAAGTTTCTGTTCCTCTTTAGCAATGCGGCGAAGTCTGTTCACCACGCTATCCAGGAGGACTGGTAAGGATTCCTCTTGCATAGTGACAGGCCCAGGATCCATTGCAGCTTGAGCACACGGAGTAGGCCTCAGTGCCTCTGGAGAGCCTCCACCTTCATCTCCCCCCACCCACTGCATGAGAGCTGGGGGAGAAGCCTGCAGGACTCCAGGCTTGATGTTTCCTCCAACTGTGAGCAAAGCAGAGTGAGCCAATAGCACCACTTGGTGGAGAAGCTCCTCTGGTACACAGACTGTTGTGACTGGCTCAGTGTTCTCTGTACAGTGGTACATGTCAGAGCTATATAAATGTATAATAATAGTGTGTGACTGTGGCTGGACATTAGAGTGTAAGCTCCTCTGGTACAGAGACTGATGTGATTGGCTCAGTGTTTTCTGTACAGCGCTGCGGTATATGTTAGCATTATATAAATGTATAATAATAATAGTGTGTCACTGTGGCTGGACATTAGAGTCTAAGCTCCTCTGGTGCAGAGACTGATGTGACTGGCTCAGTGTTCTCTACCAGTGATCCCCCTTATTTCCCTTATCAGGGAGGTTTTTTTTACCTTTGGCGTGCAATCCTTCAGCATTCATCCTGCGCTCCCACCTAACCGTATAATGAATGCGTCGGCCCCATAAAGTGAGAGGAATTGGGGAGAAAAAAGAGCATAAAACACGCCGGCAAACAATTCACACTGAGCGTTTCCCCCATAAAACAACAGCGCATTTAATCTTCGTTTTGCTACAGGACGGGGAGCACTCCATCTCTACGAACGCCCGAAAAAAAATGAATAACATTACGGGGAGGAGAGGCACTTAGCCACTTAATGCAGAAACATACCTTTCTATCAGGAGTTCTTCCTGCACCGATGGGTTGGCCCTAATAACAATAGGCCCACGCCAGGCACAATACGGCAGGGCCCAGCCAGGCGAGCCGGTAATTTATTGCCGGGAAGGGTTGGACATTTATAAAGCCGGAGAACGGGCACCCAGGATTTATGCCGGTCACCTGGATCCAGGAGATATATGACAGGCTTATAGAGCAGTGTATGAACGTCAGGCGGTGATGTATTTCTCGCATGCTGGAAAAATACATTATCCCAGATTTGTAATTCCTGAAAAGGAAATATTCATTAAATAGGAGTGCGTAGAGCGCATTATTACATACGGCACCGTATTATTATCCAAGCCTTCCGGTACTGTCATTTGTACTGCGGGAAATAAGACTTATTCAGCAACTATTTCTGCTGTGGGGAATATTTTCCCGCATATGTAATTCTTTTTTTCTTCTGTCTCGATACATTGTGACAACTGTATGATTTCCTGTTCTTCTGTAACTCCCTTTCTTGGATCTAGGAGGACAGCGGGAACCTCAACTGTGCTCTGATAGAGGAGCCCTTACATAGGGGTGCACAGTCCATTGCATTAGGGTGTGCACCCCAAACCTCAAACACACACACATATATATATATATATATATATATATATATATATATATACACACACAGTGGGGAAAAATAATGATTTTCTCCCCTGCAGATGGTGTTTTGCCCACTTACAAAGAAATGAAGGATCTATCATTTTTATCATAGGTGTATTTTTTATGATAGAGACAGAATATCAACCAAAAATCCAGAAAAAACATACAATACAAATGTTATAAATGGAGTTGCAGTTCAGTGAGTAAAAAAAGTATTTGATCCCCAAGCAAAACATGCAGAGGCGGCTCTAGGCTTTGTGAGGCCTTAGGCAAAACTTAAACATGAGGCCCCAAGGACTGGGACGCTCCGTGATGAGGCCGCTATTCCTCAGGCTGCGGGCAGTATCTGATTTGTCCGTCAGCTCCTAAGCCACAGAGTCCCAGTGGGGGTAGGCGGAGCCGCCGGCGTCAACTTCAGTGATTGAGAACAGGCAAATTAGGCGGCCGCGAGGCCCCTGTGAGTGCGAGGCCTTAGGCGACCGCCTAATTTGCCTAATTAGAGAGCCGCCTCAGAAAACATGACTTGGTGGAGAAACCCTTTTTTGGCGATCACAGAGGTCAGACGTTTCTTGTGGTTGGTGATCAGGTTTGCACACATCTCAGGAGGGATTTTGGTCCCCTCTTCCTCAGACCTCTTTCATACTGGGGTGGTGCGGACATTAGCGGTAAAGTGCCGTCAGTTTTAGCGGTGCTTTACCGCTGTTATAGCGGCGCTTTTAACCCCCACTAGCGGCCGAAGAAAGGGTTAATAGCGCCCGTGTTGAGGCGCTGCCAAATTTCTTTTCAGGCAGCACTGACGATGGGTCGTGGATGGGTCTTCCAGCATGACAATGACCCAAAACATACCAACAAGGCAACAAAGGAGTGGATCAAGAAGGACAACATTAAGGTCATGGAGTGGCCTAGCCGGTCTCCAGACCTTAATCCTATAGAAAATTTATGGAAGGAGCTGAAACTTCGAGTTGCCAAGAGACAGTCAAGAAACCTTAAGGATTTAGAGAAGATCTGTAGGACCCCTTTCACACTGAGGCGCTTTTCAGGCGTTTTAGCGCTAAAAATGCCTGGAATATTTGACCATTCTTCCAGAAGTGCATTTGTGAGGTCAGGATCTGATGTTGGACGAGAATGCCTGGGTCACAGTCTCCGCTCTAATTCATCCCAAAGGTGTTCTATCGGGTTGAGGTCAGTCAAGTTCCTCCACCCCAAACTTGCTCATCCATGTCTTTATGGGCCTTGCTTTGAGCTCTGGTCCAAACCATTTGGTGGAGGGGGGATTATGGTGGGGGGTTGTTTTTTAGGGGTTGGCTTGGCCCCTTAGTTCCAGTGAAGGGAACTCTTAAGACGTCGACATACCAAGACATTTTGGACAATTTCATGCATCCAACTTTGTGGCAACAGTTTGGGGACGGCCCCTTCCTGTTCCAACATGACTGCCCACCAGTGCACAAAGCAAGGTCCATAAAGACATGGATGAGCGAGTTTGGGGTGGAGGAACTTGACTGGCCTGCACAGAGTCATAAACCTCAACCCAATAGAACACCTTCTATCCATGGCTGCTGCTGCCACCCCCTATTCAGGTGCCTGGCCCCTTTTCAGGAGCCGGGCGCCTGAATTACAGCGGCTGGCCATAGGCTCTAACAGGCGTCAAAAAACATGACCTGCGAACGCCATGCTTGGCGCTCACAGTTCACCCAGGTGTGTTAGAACAGCGAATGAATATTCGCTTTCCTAACACTGAACCGCCTCTCCGCCAATCAGGTGCTCGGGTCTGTTACCCTTCACCCGATTGGCTGAAACGACAGGCGCTGTGATTGGACGCCTATCAGGCGTCCAATCGCCTATAGGAGAAGACGGGACTTGGGAGAAGACATGGAGGACATGGAGGAGCATGTCCATGGCGGATCGTGGAGGACACCGTTCCCGCCGTCACCAGCTGCCCCACCGAGACAGGGTAAGTGCCAGGCAGACGGTGAGCGGGCGGTGGGGGGGTCACAGTGGCAGCATTCGATGGGCACAGTGGCTGCATTTGATGGCACAGTGGAAGCATTTGATGAGCACAGTGGAAGCATTTGATGGGCACAGTAGGAGCATTTGATGGGCACAGTGGCAGAATTCGATAGGCACAGTGGCAGCATTTGATGGGCACAGTGGCAGCGTTTGATGGGCACAGTGGGAGAATTTTATGGGCAAAGTGGCAGCGTTTGATGGCACAGTAGCTGCGTTTGATGGGCACAGTGGCTGCGTTTGATGGGAACCGTGGTGGCAATTGATGGGCACAGTGGCTGCGTTTAATGGGCACAGTGAGGCTGCAATTGATTTTTTTTTTCAGAATTTTTCAGTTAGTTTGCGCCCCCCCAAAATTTTTAAGCACCAGCTGACACTCTAATGCCGGTACACACGACCGGACTTTCTGGCAGGCTTCCGACGGACTTCCGATGGACTTTCTGAACGGACGGACTTGCCTACACACGACCGGACTCTCTGGCAGACTAGGCCTGCCGGTCTTCCCGCCGGACTTTCATCGGAGTTACGGCGGACTTTCTGTATGAACGGACTTGCCCACACACGGACAAGTCCGTTCATTTTGAACGTGACTCGAGTACGACGGGACTAGAAAAGGAAGTCAATCTTGGCGAGATTGACACTTTGCGAGCCACGTCGCGGGGCATACCAGGCCCTTAGGTCTGGTATGGATTTTCAGGGGAACCCCCTACGCCGAAAAACCGGTGTGGGGTCCCCCCAAAATCCATACCAGACCCCTATCCGAGCACGCAGCCCGGCCTGTCAGGAAAGGGGGTGGGGACGAGCGAGCGCCCCCCCCCCTGAACCGTACCATGCCGCATGCCCTCAACATGGGGGGGTGGGTGCTTTGGGGGAGGGGGAGCCCTGTGGCCCCCCCACCCCAAAGCACCTTGTCCCCATGTTGATGAGGACAAGGGCCTCTTCCCGACAACCCTGGCCGTTGGTGGTCGGGGTCTGTGGGCGGGGTGCTTATCGGAATCCGGGAGCCCCCTTTAATAAGGGGGCCCCCAGATCCCTGTCCCCCGCCCTATGTGAATGAGTATGGGGTACATGGTACCCCTACACATTCACCTAGGGGAAAAGTGTCAATAAAAAAACACACTACAGTTTTTTAAAGTAATTTATTAGACATCTCCGGGGGTCTTCTTCTGGCTTCGGGGGGTCTTCTTCCGACTTCGGGGGTATCTCTGGCCTCTTCTCCCGGCGTCCGGTTCTTCTGCCGGCTCCTCCGCTATCTTCTGCTACTCTTTTGCTAGCGGTGGCCCGGACTTCTGCCTTCTGCCTTCTTGTCTTCTTCCCTCTTCTCTTCTTCCGATGTTGACACAACGCTCTCTCCGGCTGTAATGCTCTCTGAGCGCTCCACTATGACTTATATAGGCGGTGACCCCGCCCCCTTAAGACGTCACAGTCCCTGGGCATGCTGGGACTGTGATGTCATAAGGGGGCGTGGTCAACATCACCCGGTGAGTGAAAAATTTGTTTTTCCTATTGCAGAGAGCGCGAGATGTAGTACCCTGCCCTTGCGTCGTATATCTGGTCCGTCGGACCAGCATACAGACGAACGGGCTTTACGTCAGGAACTGAAGTCCGGCAGAGTTGCGACGGAAAGATTTGAAACATGTTTCACTTCTAGGTCCGTCGGACTTTTGGGGAAAAAAAGTCTGTGGGAGCCCACACACGATCGAATTGTCTGCTGTAAAGTCCGCTCGTGTGTACACAGCATTAGGTGTAGTTAACACTGATAACTAACAAAATCCTGATCTCGTGAAAAGTATTCTACCCACTGAGCCACAGGCCCATCTCATAAATCTTGCTATTCACCTATTTTATGCTTTCCCACAAAAGAACGCGAGGTAGCGGCTCATTTTAATACATCAATCCGCGCTGACTCAGAAATACAATGTTTTATTGTTTCTTTGTGTCCTTTTGTTTTCCTTTTTTGTTTCATTTTCTATAAAGTTATTCGATACATTGCAAAACAAAACAAACAAAACAAAAACATCAAATGTTTACCAAATAAACAAAACAAAGAAACAGACTGTAAGCCTAAGCCAAAATTTCCATTTAAATTAGCCCAACGGACAAAAAAAAAAAAAATCTTCAAAGGGATTTTGGTTTTTAAAAAGAGAGAATGCTTCAGAAGGAGGACGATTAATGTAACGGAGGTACAACCTTTCCTGTGCAGATTTAGAAATTATAGGGTGGTCCCGCCAATTACACAATCACAAAGCCGCAGAAGCTGCTGCCGTATTGTGTCATTCCCCAACTATCTTTTTTTTTACTATTAACGAGGAAAATTAGCCGTTAAACTGATAAAAGCAGCACACGTGTTGCAGTCGAGGACTTTGAAGGCCGGCGGTTCAAAGCTGTGTGTCTTTGTCTTCGGCGCGTACGCGCGGCGGGGGGCTGATCTGTTCCGTAACTCTGGGATCTGCCTCTAATATGAAGGTGAGATGATTGCATTTACAATTGCGGCTCACATTAAAGCTCGTGTTTTTAAAGTAAGAGTGTCACTTCGGCTTAGGCTGAAACCGGCCCTCGGAAATACGATGTAGGTAGGCAGGTGCAGCCTACTTTCTCCACTGTAGGTGGCGGGCTTCCGCAGCGGCATTACAGTTGGAGAGGAAGTCAAGAGAAACACGGTTCCTCTATGGCTTCCTGGTTCACTAGGGAAGCTATCTGATTGGAATGCTGCCACCCCATGTGACTCTAGCAGCCATCTTGGGTCGGGCAGAGCCTATTTAAAGTGGTTGTATAACCCAATGCAGAAGTTGTACCTATAGGTAAGCCTATAATAAGGCTTGTATATAGGTACTGTAAATATCTCCTAAACGTGCGCCGAGATGTTTACCTTGTAGTGCGCCGATGATGTCAATTAGCGCATGTGCTGTGAAGTATCGGCCCTCCACGCTGTTTCTTCACTAGCAAGTGCTGTGACTGACGACTCCCCCGCGCATGCGTTAGGGAATTAGTGCTGCCGCCTGTCCAAGATTCACCTGGACAGTCCGGGTTTTGACTCATGGGTCCTTGTTTCAGTCAGCCTGAATCCCGGACAAATTATTCAGACAGGGCTGTGGCTCTCCAAGTAACCAATATAGTCACATAAAAATCTGTTGCCACCCAGGAGCTGTGGGCAGCTGTCCGGTGACAGGTTCGGCATTACTGGGGGGGGCGGGGCGATGATGTCAGCAAGAGCAATTTGGCCGTACGCACTGTTTGCCACGGTGCACTTCATGAGCTGCATTACTACTATTCTAGGGCCACCCAAAGGTGTCCCAGGTCTTTTATATTACTATAATGTATACTATGAGACAAAAAATTGTCCTAACTGCTAAAGTGTTCGGGTCTGGCTTGGAGAGAAGGTGGCAAACCCTAGCGGGAGTGATGTCACGTGACTCCGGCCAGTCACAGAGCCGGAGTCTGCGGCAAATGTACCATGTTAGTATGTGTGTGTGTGTGTGGGGGGGGGGGTTGATGGATGGAATGTACTATATCAGTATGTGGGGGGATAGTTGATGAAATTTATCATGTCAGCATGTAGGGAGGGTGATGAATGGATTGTACCATGTTAATATTTGGGGAGTTATGTATAGAATGTACAATGTCAGTATGGGGGGGGTGGTTGATGGAATTTACCATATCAGTATGCAGAGGGCTATATATGGATTATGTAGGGGGTGATGGGTGGAATGTACCGTGCCACTATGTAGGGGTGCAGTAGAAGAGGTTTGGAATTCCCCATGTCTCAGTGACATCAGAGGGGGTTGGGTTGGGGATGAATGTCTCCCCCTAGTGGTAGAGGAGGAAGTACACAGGACACACGCTGACCTGCTGTCTCTCTCTCTCTGGTCTTCTCTCTGATTTCCAGCACACAGCAGCAGAAATCTTCATCCCATCCTCTCTACAAACACTTTGACCCCGAGTCTCCGCCTCCTGTCCCTGCATCATGGGCGCCGCCATCGTTTCCGGCTCCCCCTATAGGGATAAATGGGGGTTGGACTCTGGAAGCATGGCGGCTCATCCCAGCCAGGGATCCTGGCGTTCCCGGGGCCGGAGCGCACACAGGAGAGGTGTCACCCCTTCGGACTCGGCTGATCACAGAACAGGGTAAAGGGCCAATCACACCATGGCCCTTTACCACGCGATCAGCTGTCAGCCATTGACAGTTGATCACGGAAGTAAACAGAAGCCGGTCATCAGCTTTTTTTCTCCTCACGTTGTCAGCATGAGGAGAAAGGAAGAAAGCCGGTAACCGGCTTTTGTTACAGGGACATCGGTCCCAATCTGTGCCCATCAGTGCTGCTAATCAATGCAAACCAGTGCCCCCTATCAGTGCCCACCAGTGCTGCTTATCAGTGCCCACCAGTGCTGCTAATCACCGATACTGCCAATCAGTGACCACCAGTGTCACCTAGCAGTGCCCATCAATGCCTCATCATCAGTGTCACCTACCAGTGCTGACTATCGGTGCCACCTATCAGTGCCGCCTATCAGAGCAGGCTATCAGAGCTGCCTATCAGAGCCCTTCAGTGCTGCCTATCAGAGCTCATCAGTGCCACCTATCAGTGCCCACCAGTGCTGCTAATCAGTGCAAACCAGTGCCCACCAGTGCTGCTAATCAGTGCCCACCAGTACTGCCAATCGGCAACCACCAGTGTCACCTATCAGTGCCCATCAGTGCCTCATCATCAGTCTCACCTATCAGAGCTATCAGTGCCACCTACCAGTGCCTATCAGTGCCCATCAGTGTCACCTATCAGTGGCGCCTATCAATGTAGCCTATCAGTGCCACATATCAGAGCCCATCAGTGCCACCTATCAGTACTCATTAGTGCCACTTATCAATGCAACCTCATCAATGCCCACCAGTGCTGCATCATCAGTGCTCATCAGTGCCACCTATCAATGCCCATCAGTGCCCATCAGTGCAGCCTCACCAGTGCCTATTAGTGCCACCTCATCAGTGCCCATCAGTGCAGCCTCATCAGTGCCCATTAGTGCCGCCTCATCAGTGCCCATCCGTGAAGGAGAAAAATTACCCGATTGCAAAATTTTATAACAAACTACGAAAAAAAAAAAAAAAATTCAAGATTTTCTGTATTTGTTTGTTTCTTTAGCAAAAAATAAAAAAAACAACAGTGATTAAATACCACCAAAAGAAAGCTCTATTTGTGTGAAAAAAAATTATAAAAATGTCATATATGTACAGTGTTGCATGACCGCGCAATTGTCATTCAAAGTGTGACAGCGCTGAAGCTGAAAATTGGCCTGGGCAGGAAGGGGGTAAAAGTGCCCGGTAAGCAATTGGTTAAGGCCCACACAGGGCCGAAATGCACAAGCAGTGGGAGAACACTTCTAACTTTTATTCTGTGTTAAATAAAATATTTCCGTGTCCCCCCCCCCCAAGTGCGTGTGCCGCTTTACAACTTTATATCTCCATCGCCCCAAGCTGGCCCAAATGCCCAAACATATCAATCGCCTGGGTTTCGGCTTTAAAAAGTAAAAAAATACTTATCCATTTTAATGAGATTCCCCCCCCCCCCCCCCCCCCTTCCCGGAGCGGTTTGTATGTTTCACCCAAAAAAAAAAAAACTGACAATCTCCTTTTCCACTGTTAAATATTCATTCCGTCTGACATGAGTTGTGTCTGGAAGTGAGTCAAATTCTAGTCAAATAACTATTTTCCCGCACAGCTGCGAGGAATGGAAAATCTTGTGTGGAAAAGCAGATATTTGACATTCACCTCCTCACTCGGTAAACACGAAAATATCTTCAAATCTAGATAGTTGTGTGTGTAATGGAAAGCGGGGAGAGAGTCGGCTGCGCTTTATCCCTCCAGGCTTTAAGTTCTCCTCCCGGCAGTAAACGTGCGTTTACAATGCTAAAACGGACCTTTTGTCAGCGTTAATTCGCGGCACAGATTAGGTACACAAGCAGGTTCCGTGTCATAAATCCGGTTTTGTGCTCTGTTGCCTCCAACGGCGGAATCTCTCCCAACGTCCCTCTCCGACTTCCGCCACACACACAGCCGGATAATAACTCTGCTTTAGCTCAAATAAAAGAGCGATTGGAGCCTACGTTCTTCGCACAGTTTTTCAGCGCCGAGCGGTGAGAAGATGCTATTATAGCCAATACCAGAACCAGTGAAAGAGTATTTTTTTATTATACTAATGGCGGTGAGAAGAGGGGTGAAGAACATTTTGTAATCCACATGAGTTTCAGCTGATCAATCGTATAATACCCAATTGAGTCTCCATTACGGAATAAAATTGGCCAATGGCTTCCCAATTGCCTCCTCCAACACGCTCAAGCTCTCAGGTCGAATCATAGGCAATACGGCAATTTTCTGAAAAATGCTTAAACAAAAAAAGAGGAATGCTCGGGCTTGTTAACATTTGTGGCTGTTGGAGAAAACAGGGGCTGAAAGTGGGGAAGGTCTGAAAGAAGGAATATCCAGAGAAGGGGGAATAATTGGGACTTTAGATGAGACACAAGGGAAAATTTGGGTCTCCATCCCTGTTGCTATGCAAAAAGAGAGAGGGGAAGGGTGGGACTTTATATGAGGTGGATGTGGTGGAACCAACCAGATCCATATACATTACATTAATAGTATCTTTATTTATAAACCAGATAATGGTATAAATATAAAACATGCATAAAAGCATATAAAGTATCAACATACATATAATGAGTAGTAGCCAACATGACTCAGAGAATAAATGTTGTACATTATAATCCCCCAGGTAGGATAAACATAGACATTCTGTCAGGGTAAGTATAGCAGTAAGACCTTCTGACATCATTAATATGAAATGGATGCATCAAATGATCTTGACGCGTTTCATGGACTTCTATCCGCTCATCAGAAGCGAGTACACCGATGTTCTAAGAAGGGGATAAAGATCACAATGTAATCTGATGCGACTACCAACTGGGGGGATGGGGATAATAAAGGATGTATATAGCTGGCCGTAGCTGATAATACTCACATAGAAACTGATACTGAGACCGTGCGAAAGAAGGAACTAGGAAGCCATGCTCTGCCATAAGGAGGAGAACATTTTGCAAAATGACAAGTAGGCAGACGTTGACAACAGAAAATCATGCAGTTAGTGCTCTGTACTGGTGGTAAGCTATGTATCAGGGCCTGGACCTGAACACAGGACCTTTGTGTCTGGTAGCATCTCTTCTCGCTGAGCCACTGAGATGCTGAACAGTTCGCTGGATAATTTCTTGCCTTGAACCTTGTTTCTCTTGAACCTTGAATGCCTTGCTCCTCGCATCGACTTTCTGATTTAAGACATGTCTCTGCACCTCCTGTTTGCCAGATTATTGTGCTCTCCCCAGCCAATATCTCGCTCTTGTCACTCCTGCCGCCCACCGTATCTTCGCTACCACTCGTCGCCGACCTTTGGTTTGTTCCTCAATTATGCTTCCGCTTGATCCCAACCTGCAAACACTTGCTAACAACCTTTGGCTTGTTTACTGACTATGCTTCCGCTTGATCCCAATCTGCAACTACTTGTTACCAACCTTTGGCTTGTTTACTGACTATGCTTCTGCTTGATCCCAACCTGCAACTATTTTACTATGCTTCCGCTTGATCCCAACCTGCAACTACGTGTTACCAACCTTTGGCTTGTTTACTGACTATGCTATCGCTTGATCCCAACCTGCAGCTACTTGTTACTGACCTTTGACTGGTTTACTGACTATGCTTCTGCTTGATCCCAACCTGCAACCACTAGTTACCAACCTTTGGCTTGTTTACTGACTATTCTTCTGCTTGATCCCAACCTGCAACCATTTGACTATGCTTCCGCTTGATCCCAACCTGCAACTACTTGTTACCAACCTTTGGCTTGTTTACTGGCTATGCTATCACTTGATCCCAACCTGCAACTACTTGCTAACAACCTTTGGCTTGTTTACTGATTATACTTCTGCTTAATCCCAACCTGCAACTACTTGCTAACAACCTTTGACTTGTTTACTGACTATGCTTGACTATGCTTCCGCTTGATCCCAACCTGCAACTACTTGTTACAAACCTTTGGCTTGTTCCTCAACTACGATTCCACTTGATCCCAACCTGCAAGCACTTGTTACCAAACTTTGGCTTGTTTACTGACTATGCTTCTGCTTAATCCCAAACCTGCAACTACAGTACTTGCTAACAACCTTTGACTTGTTTACTGACTATGCTACTGCTTGATCCTAACTGCAACCACTAGTTACCAACCTTTGGCTTGTTTACTGACTACGCTTCTGCTTGATTCCCTACCTGCTACATCTGCTACTGGACCCCAGCTTGCTCACCTCCTGGTGGGGCGATCCTGAGGACCATGACCTGGTACTTACACGCATAAAAACCCATCTCCACTATCAGGAGCTTTGGTGAACATCGCTTCCGCTTGATCCCAACCTGCAACCACTGTTCACCGACCTGTGACTTGTTTACTGACTACGCTTCTGCTTGATCATAGCCTGCAACTGCTTGTTACCGACCTTTGACTTGTCTACTGACTACGCTTCTGCTTGATCCCAACCTGCAACCACTTCTTACCGACCTTTGTGTCAGAAACCATGAACCAGACCGAGACAGAAGTACAGTAAAATCACACGTGTTTATTAATAAATATAAAAAGGTAAATAGAGTAAGCGTAGTCAAAGCATAGCCAGAGTCCAGTAACCGGATTGGGTAATCAGCCAAGCCAGAGTTCAGTAACCAGGTCGGGTAATCAGCCAGGCCAGAAGTCAGGGATCCAAGTGGAACAGCAAGCAGGCAAAGGAGCCAGAAGGGATGTCAGCAAAGCCAGTCTTTAAACAGGAACGCAGGAGATGGTTTCTTGTGATGTGACCAAGGCGAAGGCAGGAATTAAGTGAGCTGGAGATCTTTAAGTAGACGGGACTGACGAGCAGATCCACAAATGCTGGTTAACTGTGGAGAGAGATGACAGCTGGCAATTACCCGACAGCTGAGCGGCCAGCTCAGAGAAGGAAGGGCTGAGCCAGCCCTGACACTTTGACTTGTTTACCGATTACGCTTCTGATTGATCCCAACCTGCAACCACTAGTTACCGACCTTTGACTTGTTTACTGACTACACTTCTGCTTGATCCCTACCTGCTACATCTGCTACTGGACCCCAGCTTGCTCACCTCCTGGTGGGGCGATCCTGAGGACCACGACCTGGTACTAACATGCCGCAAAACCCATCCCCACTATCAGGAGCGCTGGTAAACACTGGTTAGTGCTTAGAACCCGCACCTCGAGTGAGCCCGCGTGATCCGCCAGGGCGACCTGCTTGTATACCTATCCTGCTGGTCAGTGGGAGCCTCTCTACTGCTATAGCTACTGGTCTCCGACCCTCTAAACCGGGACAGAAGGTGGAATGGGTCACTTTAAATTAAAGCTGTACTCCAGGGATGATGTATATTCCATACGAACATTGGTCCATCTTGGCACAATGTAAGTGCATATGTGATGCCTGATCAGCCTCTGTGGAAACCTGAGCTACTACAATGATGGTCTTATAGGTGCTGTGCCAAGCAGCTGCCCTTCTGCATAGTGCCCACAGGGGCTCACTTGCTTGAGAAGAAGAAATTGGATTTTTTCATTTTTTTTAATTGGATATGTTTTATAGCAGAAAGTAAAAAATATATATATATTTTTTTTTTCAAAATCGTATTTTTTTTATGTTTAAAAAAGAAAAAAAAATGCAGAGGTGATCAAATACCACCCAAAGAAAGTTCTATTTGTGGGGAAAAAAATTATATAAATGTCTTCATGAAGGGGGGTTGTAAATCTTCCAGGGGGTCAAGTGGTTAAATAAATCACATGAAATAAGAGTTACAATTTTTGTAAGCCTCTGCAATAATTTACAAACTATTTCGGGATATGTACATTTTGCAATGCGATAGGTATTTTAGTCACCAAAGTGCTGCCGCATTCTATTTTTCATCGAATTTGCATATGCCTGGCCTCCAGCGTGAGCAACACACGGGGCTACTTTCTTCAAGTTTTGCCTACCGAATCCCAGCTCACTGTCTCATCTCATTCCGATACGCCTGATATGCCTCCGCTGACGTCAGCAAACCAAAGGGGCCCGAAATTCAGACACCAGCAGAAATTTTGAGGCTTGTCAATTGTCTGACTCCGGTGATTTGCCGAGCTTTGTCCGAGAATATCTTGGGGCTTCAGGTGTGATTATGGAAATTACACGCAAAGCGGTGACAAGGAAACATCCATTGTGAAGCTGCTAATGCGTCGTGCGTCTAGGAGAGAGCGGAACTCCAGACGACTCGAAAGGAATCACACAAAAAAAATCCACCGCAACGCACAGAAAGATAGACACAGCCAAGCGAAGTTGGCTCGTGGCATAAATAATGAAAAGCTACAACACAATATCTTGTTTTATTTAACCAGCTGAGAGTTCTTCATTTTTCACTGATTTGAAACAATTGTCACGGAAAGGCGGCGGGCAATGGCTGGTTGGTCTTCAATGTCAAAACTGGAATTGTATCTGGAGCTGCCAGCTTCTCTCCCACCGCAACTCGCATACGCTCAACTGATATTAAAGCGTAGTTCCAAGCTGAATCGAAACCAGGTCTTAATCAATTGATCGTCCCACCCCTCTTTTTTGAATATTCTTTTATTTATTTTTTTGTGCCATTTTGTAGCTTTTTTTTGCTTCTCCAGCAGGACTTCCATCCTAACCTTTCCGCAGGGAGGTACGTCAACTCAGTATTTGCATTGGCCCCTCCCCCCCCACCCTCCTGCCTTCTGGGACCTGTGTGTGTCCCAGAAGACAACGGGGCCATTCAGAAAGCGCAGCACGACTCGCGCATGCGCAGTAGGAAACCAGCTGTGAAGCCTCAAAGCTTCACTGCCAGTTTCCCTTACTTGCAATGCCGCGCCTACACGCGAGCCGAGTATTTGTAGCTGCTTTTTTTTTTTTTTTTGAGGCTGCATTTTCGCTTTAAACTTTCTAAACAAAGGGTCAGTTTACTGATCTTCAGACTTTAGGGGGGCTGGACTGTGGCCATTGGGAATAAAAAAGGTCCCAACATCAGGGAGGAATTGTGCCCCGTCGTTGGTGTCATTGGGAGGAATTGTGCCCCATTGTTGGTATAAGTCAATGAAATAGTGCCCCAAGGGCCAGGTAAAAGCAAGCAAAGGGCTGCATCTTGGAGACCACTGCATTAGAGGTTCCCTGATCACATCAGTGGCCAACCATTCATGTGAGAGCCCCACCTTCACATCAGAGGCCCTATCACATCACAGTCCCTCCATCACATCAAAACCCCACCCCCATACCTTAAAAGCCCCCATCGCCACAGAGTCAATCCTATAGCAGAGTCAGAGGCCTCCCTACACATGAGACTCCACCCTATACAGGATAGAGTCCCACATCAAATTAGGGTCTCCCCATCCAGGGTAAACTGGTCCTGTGCTCGGGGCACCCAGAGAATCCCAAATGGCACCCCAGGATGCCATGGCACCCTGGTTGAGAAACACTGGCCTTTACTATACCTTCATTACGGATCAGCCCCTTTGAAAGAAGATGCACTCCATTGTGGATCCACCAAACCTTGCTTTTGTTGGTTCAAGCTGCAATGTGTCACACACATTAGAAACTTGCAGTTGTCAGTGTATCAGATGTTCCTCACATAAGCTATCACAGAGCAATTCTCACACAGACTATTTCTGAACAATCTCTAAAAATCATTTTTTCCCATCTTTTCTTTGTAAGGAAACATCTGCTTGTAATCTCGTGGCTTTGGCATTTTTACCTCAAATTACTGAAAATATGCAAAATCTTTTTACACCTTACAGAGGAGAGAAATGTACTTAAATACAGTGGCGTCTGAGGCAAGCGATAACAAGTGCTTTGCGAGAGAAGCCTCAGGCTTTTTGTGCATGAAAAGAACATTTGCCTTAGTTCAGCTATCAACAATGGGAAAGCACAGCAACATCTATGATTATCCATCTTAATTAATCTTCTTCTATCACTAGAGATTTGGGCTGGATTAGACTAGTGCAGTGCAGTACTATGGAGCATTGCAGAGTGAGATTTGTGGGCCACCATTGCTAGTGTCATATTTTTAATCAGTACCCTATAGTCCTGTCAGCTCAGATATCATAGTACGAGGGTGGTGATCTCCAAGAATGTCCAATGTATATGGGTCCTGTTAATGGGGATGTCCAGGATGATCTCTCATATATGAAGCACCAAATCCCTTTTTTCTGGCTGATCCCTTGTATATGAAGCACCAAACACCTTGATTTTCAATGATCCCTTAGATAGGAAGCACGCACCTGACCCCTTGGTTCTCGATGATCTCTTGTATATAAAGCACCAAACCCCTTGGTTCTCGATGATCCCTTATATATGAAGCCCCCAACCCCTTAGTTCTCGATGATCTCTTATATATGAAGCACCCAACCCCTTGCTTCTCGATGATCCCTTATATATGAAGCACCCAACCTCTTGGTTCTCGATGATCCCTTATATATGAAGCACCAAACCCCTTGGTTCCTGATGATCCCTTATATATATTATGCACCCAAACCCTTGGTTCTCGATGATCCCTTATATATGAAGCACCAAACTCCTTGGTTCTCGACGATTTCTTATAGTTAAAGCGATGATCCCTTATATATGAAGCCCCAAACCCCTTGATTTTTGATGATCTCTTATATAATAAGCATCAAACCCCTTTTTTCTGGCTGATCCCTTATATATGAAGCACCAAACCCCTTGGTTCTCCATGATCCCTTATATATGAAGCACCGAACTCCTTGGTTCTCGATGATCCCTTATATATGAAGCACCAAACTCCTTGGTTCTCGATGACTACTTATATATGAAGCACCAAACCCCTTGATTCTCGATGATCTCTTATATATAAAGCACCAAACCCCTTTTTTTCTGGCTGATCCCTTATATATGAAGCACCAAACCCCTTGGTTCTCGATGACTACTTATATATGTAGCACCAAACCCATTGGTTCTTGATGATCCCTTGTATATAAAGCACCAAACCCCTTGGTTCTCGATGATCCCTTATATATGAAGCCCCCAACCCCTTAGTTCTCGATGATCTCTTATATATGAAGCACCCAACCCCTTGGTTCTCGATGACTACTTATATATGTAGCACCAAACCCATTGGTTCTTGATGATCCCTTGTATATAAAGCACCAAACCCCTTGGTTCTCGATGATCCCTTATATATGAAGCCCCCAACCCCTTAGTTCTCGATGATCTCTTATATATGAAGCACCCAACCCCTTGGTTCTCGATGATCCCTTATATATGAAGCACCAAACCCCTTGGTTCCTGATGATCCCTTATATATATTAAGCACCCAAACCCTTGGTTCTCGATGATCCCATATATATGAAGCACCAAACCCCTTAGTTCTCGATGATCTCTTATAGTTAAAGCGATGATCCCTTATATATGAAGCCCCAAACCCCTTGATTCTTGATGATCTCTTATATAATAAGCATCAAACCCCTTTTTTCTGGCTGATCCCTTATATATGAAGCACCAAACCCCTTGGCTCTCGATGATCCCTTATATATGAAGCACCAAACTCCTTGGTTCTCAATGATCCCTTATATATGAAGCACCAAACTCCTTGGTTCTCGATGACTACTTATATATGAAGCACCAAACCCCTTGATTCTCGATGATCTCTTATATATAAAGCACCAAACCCCTTTTTTTCTGGCTGATCCCTTATATATGAAGCACCAAACCCCTTGGTTCTCAATGACTACTTATATATGAAGCACCAAACCCATTGGTTCTCGATGATCCCTTGTATATAAAGCACCAAACCCTTTGGTTCTCGATGATCCCTTATATATGAAGCACCCAACCCCTTGGTTCTCGATGATCCTTTATATATATTAAGCACCCAAACCCTTGGTTCTCGATGATCCCTTATATATGAAGCAACAAACCCCTTGGTTCTCGATGATCTCTTATAGTTAAAGCGATGATCCCTTATATATGAAGCCCCAAACCCCTTGATTCTTGATGATCTCTTATATAATAAGCATCAAACCCCTTTTTTCTGGCTGATCCCTTATATATGAAGCACCAAACCCCTTGGTTCTCGATGATCCCTTATATATGAAGCACCAAACTCCTTGGTTCTCGATGATCCCTTATATATGAAGCACCAAACTCCTTGGTTCTCGATGACTACTTATATATGAAGCACCAAACCCCTTGATTCTCTATGATCTCTTATATATAAAGCACCAAACCCCTTTTTTTCTGGCTGATCCCTTATATATGAAGCACCCAACCCCTTGGTTCTCGATGACTACTTATATATGAAGCACCAAACCCTTTGGTTCTCGATGATCCCTTGTATATGAAACACCAAACCTCTTGGTTCTCGATGATCCCTTATATATGAAGCATCCAACCCCTTGGTTCTCGATGATCCCTTGTATATGAAGCACCCAACCTCTTTTGCTCTTGATGACTACTTATATGTGAAGCACCAAACCCCTTGGTTCTCGATGACTACTTATATATGAAGCACCAAACCCCTTGATTCTCTATGATCTCTTATATATAAAGCACCAAACCCCTTTTTTTCTGGCTGATCCCTTATATATGAAGCACCCAACCCCTTGGTTCTCGATGACTACTTATATATGAAGCACCAAACCCTTTGGTTCTCGATGATCCCTTGTATATGAAACACCAAACCTCTTGGTTCTCGATGATCCCTTATATATGAAGCATCCAACCCCTTGGTTCTCGATGATCCCTTGTATATGAAGCACCCAACCTCTTTTGCTCTTGATGACTACTTATATGTGAAGCACCAAACCCCTTGGTTCTTGATGATCCCTTATATATGAAGCACCCAACCCCTTGGTTCTTGATGATCCCTTATATATGAAGCACCCAACCCCTTGGTTCTCGATGATCCCTTATATATATTAGGCACCCAACCCATTGGTTCTCGATGATCCCTTATATATGAAGCACCAAACCCCTTTTTTCTGGCTGGTCCCTTATATATGAAGCACCAAACCCCTTGGTTCTCAAGCCATTATTGCGCCACAACCTATATAAAAGAAAGCCTGGTATTTCTAGAGGCAAAGTCCTGTCCTACAACATAAGAAAGCAACAACAGGTAATAAATATAGGTTGTTCTTCTTACAGGACCATGGGGGCGTCACCACACAGAGGGTGCAATTAGACAATCCCCGTCTTTGGGAATTGGAAAATCCATACAGACAATTGTACAGACAGACATCAAGATGAAAAAAAAAAACACATGGAGGTTGATTTGTTAAAGGCAAATAGACTGTGCCCTTTGCAAGGGCATATGCTCCAGAGCTTAGTAAATGAGGGGAAGTTCTGCTGACCTCCATCATCCAATCTATTTGCCTTTAATAAATCAACCTCCATGTGTTTTTTTTTCCGTCTTGATGTCTGTAGTAAATTAACCTAAAAAGGTAGTTCCTCCTTAGGCTGTCAAAGAGGAGCCTATGCTAAAACTGCATGCGGGCAGGTGTCCAATGAATGGGAACACTAATGCCGCGTACACACGAGCGGACTTTACGGCAGACTTTGCCCGGCGGACTTTTCGACGGACTTTACGACGGACTTTCTGAATGAACGGACTTGCCTACACACAATCCACCAAAGTCCGTCGAATTCGTACGTGATGACGTACAACCGGACTAAAACAAGGAAGTTCATAGCCAGTAGCCAATAGCTGCCCTAACGTGGCTTTTTGTCCGTCGAACTAGCACACAGACGGCGGACATTTCGACCGGACTCGATTACGACGGATTGATTTAAAACATGTTTCAAATCTAAGTCCGTCCAACTTTTGAGAAAACAAAGTCCGCTGGAGCCCACACACAATCGAATTGTCTGACGAAATCCAGTCCGCCGGGCAAAGTCTGCCGTAAAGTCCGCTCGTGTGTACGCGGCATTAGAGTAAATGGCTCATTTTAGCACATGAGCTGGTGCTAACAGTTGATGGAGAGAAAGTGTCTGGAACTTTCCCTATGTAGGGAGCAACAGGGACCTGACTCGTGGGCTGTGGATCAGGACTTGCTCTGGACCTGTGTACTTTGAAGAGGTTTCAATTGACCCAAAATAATGAGGCAAGAGCTGTCCTTGGAGCTTCGGTGGCCATTGTGCTGCTGTGCCTGGGATATCACTGAGGTGTCATCAACCAGCAACCACACAAGCCAGAAAGAGGAGATGAAATTAAAGTGGAACTTCACTCAAAAAGTAAAGTACCATTGGTTTGCCCCTTCTCCCCAGTCTTTAACTGAATTGTAGTTTTTTTTTTTGGAGGGAGGACAAGAGGGAGTATTGATTTTCATTGGTACCCACTTTTGCAATCATTCCTTAGATGAGGATGACAACCCTTTCCGCACCCCCTTCCCTCCCACAGCATCCTGGGACATGTGATTGGATGCAACGCCATTCACAGCAAGCAAGCTCATATATATGCAGTGGGGTTGCCTGCTGAGTTTCTTCAGGAAGCCACAGCCTGGCTCCTTTATCCAAGATGGCGGCACCAAGGACCCAAAGAAGTAAGAAGAACTGGCTGTGGGAAAACTGGAAACACTGGTAAGTACTGTACCTAATATTTAAAAGTCAGCAGCTACAACAACAAAAAGGAATTAGTCCTTTGGGCGCTCTCCTAATAGACAAGGTGGAGATGGTGACATCACAGCTCAACCTCTCCACCTAGTTCAATCAAAGAATACCTTACAATCATTGAGAAAAATGCAAGGCATATAGTTACATAGTTACATAGTAGGTGAGGTTGAAAAAAGACACAAGTCCATCAAGTCCAACCTATGTGTGTGATTATGTGTCAGTATTACATTACATATCCCTGTATATTGCGGTCATTCAGGTGATTATCTAATAGTTTCTTGAAGCTATCAATGCTCCCCGCTGAGACCACCGCCTGTGGAAGGGAATTCCACATCCTTGCCGCTCTTACAGTAAAGAACCCTCTACGTAGTTTAAGGTTAAACCTCTTTTCTTCTAATTGTAATGAGTGGCCATGAGTCTTATTAAACTCTCTTCTGCGAAAAAGTTTTATCCCTAAGGCGTTCTGTGAATGGCGGACCCGGAGCACAGTGGCGATCCCTCTAGTAGAGGTGACTAGTACTACAGTAATTCTTCGCTTCCACGTTGCCCCATCCCCCCCCCCCAGGTATGGCAGATGCATAATTGGTTCAAGCTTCACCAATGCAACTAATGCAATAAAACCCATACCAGGAGTTCAGCTTTAAATAAAAAATAATTTCTCTTTAATGGTAAAGGAAGAAAAGAACATTTCATGAATCATAAAGATGAATAAAACTAGATCAACTTGTACAAGCTGGTGGAGTTGTGAGCAGCAGAAAGTAGAGCAGGGACATTCAAGGTCAAGTCTTTCTGTGTCTCTAATGAACAGTTTCTTCTTTTTTTTTTCTCCTTATTATTCGTTATGTGGTGTGTGGGCTCAGAGGAAAGGCTCTTAATTAGAAAGGAAAAAAAAACTGAAGTAAAAGAAAGATTAATTTGTACTACAATAATATATCTAGAAGACTCGGTTGGGATTTCAAAGGTCACTTCAAAATAAGGAGCTCACCTGCCACAAAACCCACCGCTGGCAGACTCGGTAATGGGAACGCCATAAAGTAAGTGCTGTTTGGAAATAGCCGTGGGTCTGTTTCTCTGTGTCTGCCTGTATTCCCGCGACGTTGGCCTAGACGACGTACTCTACCAGGAGAGGAGATATTTAAAAGCCGAGCGGGTGGGGCTGAATAAGGAGGACGCACATCATACGCTCAGGAGTCAAGTCTCTTTGGACTACAGCAGTGGATACTTAATGACATCCCTGTGGGAGACTGGCTACATTTAAAACCCGTGTGCTGTGAAGTATTCCCCTCATAATGCACCGCCGTAGACTCGTCTTATGGTGAGGAATGAGCCGCAATCTTCTAGATGGCTACTTCTTACAAAGACAAATGGGTTAGATTGCTAAAATCATCTAAATTTTCTTCCGAAACAGGAGAGCTGGCAAGCACAGCTGTCATCACAACCTTCGCCGTTAAGACCGGCGCGAGGAGGGGAGTGCGCGCCAGGGAAGCGGTGATACATGGGTGTTACTTTACAATTAGAAAACTGCTTGTGCTTGCTCTTCTGAGTAATGTAATTAGAAGGGAATTTAAATTTGAAGTAATCTGTGATCGGTATCTGAGAATGACTGTTACAAAGCAGTGCCTCGCAGGACACGTCGCACTGGCAGGCACTTCGGTTTTATTTAATGCCATCTTCATAAGGTATAAATTATTCAGGAGTCGAGTGTGCCTGCTGCTATCATCGAGTGACAACTCATATTAAGCTGGAGAGACACTCCGACTCTCGTTTTTACAAATGATGTTGGTATGTTTGCTGACGCACTAGAAGGAACATGTACCTGCCTCCTTGACTATAAAACAGGTACACGTTCCCCCATTTATTAAGCAGATTTCCCCCCCTCCTGATATATTTATGCCCTTCCTACAACCCTTACATGCTTAGGGCCTGTGTGTAGGAAGGGGCTAACATATTTCCTTCAGTTTTGGCCCCTCTAAACAGGAAATGACCCAATAAGCCTGGCAGATCCCCTCATATACATTGGGTAGAAGCTAGTAAGGATGGGTAGAGTGAGGTGTATCTTAGAGAAGGAAGATGGACTAGTAAAACCACATTTGGTTCCCCTACGTAGGCTTCACCTGTCACGGGCTTTAAGGCATCTGACACTCAGCACTGACCTAAAAGGAATAAAGACTAAGCCCTTTTTAAGAGGAAGCAACCCAATAATCCCGGTGGATCCCCTCATATACATTGGGTAGAAGCTAGTAAGGTTGGGTAGAGTGAGGTGTATCTTGGAGAAGAAAAATGTAAAGGTGGACTAGTGGAACCATGTTTGGTTCCCCAATATGGGCTTTCCCTATGTGGGCTTAAAGGCACCCGACACTCAGCACTGACCTAAAAAGAATAAGGACTAAGCCCCTCATTAACAGGAAGAAATACAATATTCCTGTAAGATCCACTCATATACATTGGGTAGAGTCTAGTAAGGTTGGGTAGATGGAGGTGTATCTTAGAGAAGGAAGATATAAAAGTGGACTAGTGGAGCTTGGTCCCCCTATCTGGGCTTCCCTTTCCAAACAGCACTGACCTAAAAGGAATAAGGACCAAGCCCCAGTTAGCAGGAAGCAATCCAATCATTCTGGTAGATCCTCTTATATACCTTGGGTAGAGTCTAGTAAGGCTGGGTAGAGTGAGGTGTGTCTTAGCAATGGTTGGTTCCCCTATGTGTGCTTCCTCTACCATGGGCTTTAAGGCACCCGACACTCAGTACTGAGCTAAAAGGTATAAGGACTACACCATGGGTGCGCAACCTGTGGCCCTCCAACTGTTGAGCAACTACAAGTTCTATGAGGCATTGCACGACTGACAGTTACAAGCATGACTCTCAAAGGTTAAGGCATGATGGAACTTGTAGTTCCTCAACAGCTGGAGGGCCACAGGCTGAGCACCTGAGCACTACACCCTTCTTTAACAGAAAGTAACCCAATAATCCTCATAGATCCTCTCATATATATCAGGTAGAGTCTAGTGAGGTTGGATAGAGTGAGGTGTATGTTGGAGAAGGAAAATGTAAAGGTGCACTAGTGGAACCATGTTTGGTTCCTCTTCCTGGCCTTCCCCCATCATGGGCTTTTCAGGCACCCGACACGCAGCACTGACCTAAAAGGAATAAAGACTTGAAATCATATCAGATGATGCGGGTTCTATGAATTGTATTAAGATGTTTTATATTCTTGTGGCCACCCTGTCGTTCAGAGGTGTCTTGTAAATTTACCTTTCCTGGATAGTAGTTTGCACAGTCCAATTTGTAGTTTTCTTCATTGGTTTCTCCCCTAAGTTTAGGCTTCCTGCTTTTCCCAACAGGGTGTCACTGGCACTCAGGGCAACATTATTGGAGGTGGTAACAATTGTGGGCTAATGAGCACTAATGTCCCTTCACGCAACCACTAGGAGGTTTAAACCAGTGGTGCATGCTGGGGAAGAATATAAAAGCTTTGGGGAGGCCTGGTGACCTCTCTTTTCCCATGCTATGGCCTGAGGAGGTGTGGGCAAGAGCATGTGCTGTGTAGGCTAGGACCTATTTGGAGCCGAGCACAGACATCCTCAAGCTGCCCTGCTTGGTTGAAGAGGGTACAGCTTCCAAGGTAGAAGAGCCCGGAGATGGGGGTCCTGCTGGAGGAGGATTGATGCCTCTAATCCTGTGTCCAGGTCTTACTGGAGACCAGCAGACTGAGTGTGCAGTTATGCACAGCCTTTATAATCAAGAGCCTGTCTGTAGTTCAGGGCTCCACCTGAGAAACAGGAGGTTCCCTACCCAAAGGCCAGGGTGTGGGCCAGGGCATCAGGGGGGGTTTGGTAACTCCCGGATTGGTTTCTGGAGTTCAGAGGCCTCAAGAAGTCTTGGGAGGGATGAAGCCTCTAACCCTGTATCCACCCTTTCCGGTGGAAACCCCTGCAAAGCTAATCTTTTGTTTCATTGGATTTATTCAACTTTATTTCTTTAATTAAAATGGGCCGACGAGCCCTAAAACCGTTATTTCCTGTCTGGACTGAACTCATCGGGAAGCACTACACCTTGATCTAAGCCCCCACAAATACACTATATTAAGTATTGGGACGCCTGCCTTTACACGCACATGCACTTTAATGGCATCCCAGTCTTAGTCCGTAGGGTTCAATATTGAGTTGGCTCCGCCCTTTACAGCTATAACAGCTTCAACTCTTCTGGGAAGGCCGTCCACAAGGTTTAGGAGGGTGTCTATGGGAATGTTTGACCATTCTTCCAGAAGCACATATGTGAGGTCAGGCACTGATGTTGGAGGAGAAGGCCTGGCTCGCAGTCTCCACTCTAATTTATCCCAAAGGTGTTCTATCAGGTTGAGGTCAGAACTCTGTGCAGGCCAGTCAAGTTTCTCCACCCAAAACTCGCTCATCCATGTCTTTATGGACCTTGCTTTGTGCACTGGTCCAAATCATTTGGTGGAGGGGGGATTATTTTGTGGGGGGGGGGGATTATGGTGTGGGGGTTGTTTTTCAGGGGTTGGGCTTGGCCCCTTAGTTCCAGTGAAGGGAACTCTTAAGGCGTCAGCATACCAAGACATTTTGGACAATTTCATGCTCCCAACTTTGTGGGAACAGTTTGGGGACGGCCCCTTCCTGTTCCAACATGACTGAGCACCAGAGCACAAAGCAAGGTCCATAAAGACATGGATGAGCAGGTTTGGGGTGGAGGAACTTGACAGAGTCCTGACCTCAACCCATTAGAACACCTTTGGGATGAATTAGAGCGGAGACTGCGAGCCAGGTCTTCTTGTCCAACATCAGTGCCTGACCTCACAAATTTGCTTCTGAAAGAATGGGTCAAACATTCCCGAAAACACACTCCTAAACCTTGTGGACGGCCTTCCCGGAAGAGTTGAAGCTGGTATAGCTTCAAAGGGTGGGCCTACCCAATATGGAACCCCATAGGTGTGCGCAGCCTATTGCGTTAGGGTGTGCACCCCAAAGCTCAAATACGCATGCGTGTGTATGTACGTGTACTGACTACATTGTGCTTAGCTTCTCCTGGTAGGCTGAATCCTGTCCCACACTGCAGGCTGTGTTTAGTCCTCCTTCTCCTACCTGCTCCAGCTGCCGGCACCTTCTGTTGTAAAGTCAAATAAGGCACGCTGGGGAAGGCAGTGTCGCTACCATTGGCTAACGAGGCAGCAGAGACGTGGAGCAGCTGTAGCCTCTGGCTTTTTACAGACACTACATGGTTGGCTACCTTGGTGATTAGGGTGTGCCCGGGCACACCTGGCACACCCCCTGTGCACGCCTATGTTGAACCCTACGGACTAAGACTGGGAAAGTTCATGTGCGGGTAAAGGCTGGTGTCCCAATACTTTTGGTAATATAGTGTATAACAAGTGGATAAAACTTTAAAATCTGTTCCAGTCACTGTTCATTACTGTTGTAATTCTTCCACTTTGGTGTACGTGATTCTCTCGCAGGTTTTATTGAGGTAATATATGTAAACACGCCACTACAGGAAATATCTGCCGCAAAATAATAAATAAGACCCGACAGGAAAATAATAATAAAAAAAAAAAAACCTACACGCTGGGTACAAGATATAACAGAGAGCACGGGGTGGGGGGCGGAGGCGAACGTTATTTTAATATATATTTCAGGAACGTAACAGCTAAATCAATACAATGAGACAGTTTGTTCAGTAATTAAATATCTCTGGTTGACCACCCAGTTGACCTCTCCCGACGGTACATCATAAACTGCCAGTCAAACTTCCTATTTTACACATTCCAGATTAACGAAGAGGAAAGCCGAAATCAATAGCGTTCTTCTAGAGAACCAGAGGCGCGCTTAGAAGCCCGGCATCGCCATTTAAGTTGAAGGAACTATAAAGACGTCCAGAATGAATGGCGAAACTTGTTATCAACAGCCCATTACTGAGACACCTTCAGTCTTTATGAACAGTTCGTCTCGGAGAACCGTCTCACTCCGCGTCTTTATTATTTTATCTGCCAGGAAAGCTGCTATATGCTTAATAAATATAATTGAAAAAAATTGCTCTAAAGATAGTGATATAATCCTCGCACCGAACGCTCTAATTAAAGGAAAAGTGTCATGGATTTCATTATTGTAGAGTTTACGTTGTTTTTTTTTTTTTTTCTATGACTTTCACACTATTACAAGCCAGCTCCTCCGTGTTTTTGATATTGTATTAAATATAGATATTTGTAGCTTAGCCACTAGAGGGGGCTGCGACTACATTTGCATTCTGCTCCAGAGCTTAACCACTTGCCTACGGGGCACTTTCACCCCCTTTCTGCCAAGGCCAATTTTCAGCTTTCACACTTTGAATGACAATTGCGCGGTCATGCTACACTGTACACATATGACATTTTTATCATTTTTTTTTCTTCACATAAATAGGGCTTTCTTTTGGTGGTATTTAATCACTACTATTTTTATTTTTTGCTAAACAAACAAACAAAAACAGAAACATTTTGAAAAAAAAAAAAGTTTTCATAGTTTGTTATAAAATTTTGTAAACAGGTAATTTTTCTCCTTCCCTGATGGGCACTAATAAGGCGGCACTGATGAGGTGGCACTGGTGAGGCTGCACTTATAGGCAACACTGGGCACTGGTAGGTGGTATTGATGGGCACTGATAGGTGGCACTGATGGGCACTGATAGGCACTGATTAGGTGGCACTGATGGGCACTGATGAGGCAGAACTAATAGGTAACACTGATGGGCACTGATAGGTGGCACTGTTGGGCACTGATAGGCAGCACTGAAGGTCACTGATAGGTGGCACTGGTGAGGCTGCACTTATAGGTAACGCTGGGCACTGATAGGTGGCACTGATAGGTGGCACTGATAGGTGGCACTGATGGGCACTGATAGGCGGCACTGAAGGGCACTGATAGGCGGCACTAGTAGGTGGCACTGATGAGGTGGCACTGGTGAGGCTGCACTTATTGGTAACACTGGGCACTGATAAGGTGGTACTCATGGGCACTGATTAGGTAGCACTGATGGGCACTGATGAGGCGGAACTAATAGGTAACACTGATGGGCACTGATAGGTGGCACTGTTGGGCATTGATAGGCGGCACTGAAGGGCATTGATAGGTGGCACTGATGGGCACTGCTAGGTTTCACTGATGGGCACTGGTAGGTGACACTGATAGACAGCACTGATAGGTGGCACTGATGTGTACTGATTGGCAGCACTGATAGATGGCACTGGTAGGCATTGATAGGTGGCACTGGTGGGTACTTGTAGGTGGCACTGCTTAGCAGTACTGATATGCACTGGTGGGCACTGGTAGGTGGCACTGGTTGGCTCTGCTTAACAGTACTGATATGCACTGGTAGGTGGCACTGGTGGGCACTGGTAGGTGGCACTGCTCGGCAGCAGTGTGTGTCCGTGTGTGGGACTGATGTCTCGTTTACACAAGCCAGTAATTTGCTTTTTTTTCCCTCCTTGCTCTGTCAGCGTGAGGGAAGAAAAAGCCGATTACCGGCTTCTGTTTTTAATTGGCTCACAGCTGATCACGTGGTAAGGGGTCGGCCCCTTCCTCCAATCTGTGATCAGCCGAGTCTCATAGATCCGCTGATCACAGAGCGCCCCCCGCAGGAGGCTCGCAGGCAGCTCATGCACAGGAGGACGTACATGGACGCACCCTCTCGGCAATTCATGCCCGCGCTGTAGCAGTCTTTCGGCTATGGCGCGGGCAGGAAGAGGTTAATATCACATAATAATGGGAACACAAAACAAATATATTTCTGAATGCTTTCCCCAGATAAAGACAGAAAAAAACAAACCCCTGGAAGCCATTCGTGCGTCTTCCCCCTTGTGGTATATCGGAACATGCGATATCCTTCCAATCCTTCCCATAAAGAAGCGCCTGCATGTGACAATTGTGGTTTTCAGGCGATAATATGATCTACTGCTGGGATGCATTTTAATAGAGATTTATGTCAGAATGGTTCCATATTACTTCCTCCAGGTAACGGAATGGCAGAGGTCTGATGTCCCGGACCCCGCTGTTTGGGAGATACCTCCCGGGTGCTTCTGTAGCGGCTAATTGAATTTTGAAATATGGCGCCGCTTGAACTCAGCGGCATGTCATGTGTTCAGAGCGGTGACATACGGCGAGCTGGAAGTACCACACGTAGGGGAGCTGAGCGTTTCCAGACTCTGCCGCCATTAGGATTCACCATAGGTAGGTCTATGAAGAGCATTCCTACTTTCTTCCATTACATAAATACAAATACCTAACACTCATACATCATAGGCTATGTGCAGTGCCTTGAAAAAGTATTCATACCCCTTGAAATGTTCCACATTTTCTCATGTTACAACCAAAAACATAATTGTATTTTATTGGGATTTTATGTGATAGACCAACACAAAGTGACACATAATTATGAAGTGGAAGGAAAATGATAAATGATACAAATAAATATGTGAAAAGTGTGTGGGGGGGAGGGGCATTTGTATGGCGCCCCCCCCCCCCCGGAGTCAATACTTTGTAGAACCCCCTTTCTCTACAAGTCTTTTTGGGGGTGTCTCTACCAGCTTTGCACATCTAGAGAGGGACATTTCTGCCCATTCTTCTTTGTAGAATACCTCAAGCTCTGTCAGATTGGATGGAGAGCGTCTGTGAACAGCAATTTTCAAGTCTTGCCACAGATTCTCAAAGGGATTTAGGTCTGGACTGTGACTGGGCCATTCTAACACATGAATATGCTTTGATCTAAACCATTCCATTGTAGCTCTGGCTGGATGTTTCGGGTCGTTGTCCTGCTGGAAGGTGAACCTCCCCCCAGTCTCAAGTCTTTTGTAGACTCTAACAGGTTTTTTTCTAAGATTGTCCTGTATTTGTCTCCATCCATCTTCCCATCAACTCTGACCAGCTTCCCTGTCCCTGCTGAAGAAAAGCATCCCCACCACATGATGCTGCCACCACCATGTTTCACGGTGGGGATGGTGTGTTCAGGGTGATGTGCAGTGTTAGTTTTCCCCACACATAGTGTTTTGCTTTTAGGCCAAAAAGTTCCATTTTGGTCTCATCTGACCAGAGCACCTTCTTCCACATGTTTGCTGCGTCCTCCACATGGCTTCTCACAAACTACAAACAGGACTTCTTATGACTTTCTTTCTCCAATGTCTTTCTTCTTGTCACTCTTCCATAAAGGGCAGATTTGTGGAGAACACGACTAATAGTTGTCCTGTGGACAGATTCTCCCACCTGAGCTGTGGATCTCTGCAGCTCCTCCAGAGTTACCATGGACCTCTTGGCTCTTCTCTGATGAATACTCTCCTTGCCCGGCCGGTCAGTTTAGGTGGACGGCCATGTCTTGGTAGGTTTGCAGTTGTGCCATACTCTTTCCATTTTCTGATGATGGATTGAACAGAGCTCCGTGAGATGTTCAAAGCTTGGGATATTTTTTTATAACCTAACCCTGCTTTATACTTCTCCACAACTTTATCCCTGACTTGTCTGGTGTGTTCCTTGGCCTTCATGATGCTGTTTGTTAACTAAGGTTCTCTATCAAACCTCTGAGGGCTCCACAGAACAGCTGTACAAATGCCCCCCACACACACACACTTTTCACATATTTATTTGTATAATTTATCATTTTCCTTCCACTTCACAATTATGAGCCACTTTGTGTTGGTCTATCACATAAAATCCTAATAAAATACATTTATGTTTTTTGTTGTAACATGACAAAAAATTAGAAAAATTCCAAGGGGTATGAATACTTTTTCAAGGCTCTGTACATACCATTTCCCTATCATGACCCCTTCCAAATTAAACAATGCCTTCATCCGGGTCAGACAATTACATGGGAGTGGAGATTATGGCACAGGGGCGCAAACAGATCTACTGTATGTGCCAAGGAGAGTGGCCATGGAAGATTATTATGGGATGGCTCAGATGTAGTTCCAAGACCCTTTATTGCAGCACCTCTAGAAAAAATGAAAGATTCTCTAGCCGCTTGCCGCCGATCAACGTACCAGTAAATTTTTTTAGAGCCGGCGGTCAGCTCTCTTGTAATAGCAATCGGGGTGGCTCAATTGCTGTTACGAGCAGCAGAAGGGGATATTCCCTCCTTGGGCTTTCCCGTCCCACTGGGAGGTTTGAGCAACCAGCTGACTCGTCCGATTAGAGACCAGACATGTCACGCTCTAAAATTGTGCGCGCTCACGCAACAGCGACAAATGATGTAAATTTTACTATCCTCGGGGGACGCCCTAAAAGTCTTTACAGGATTTATAGAGGAGGTCTGGTGCTAGAGTTACTGCCCATGATCTGACGTTCGTGGTGATACCTCACATGTGTGGGTGGGACAATCGCTGTTTGCGTGCGTGCGTTCACCTTTGTGTGCGACACTGTTGCTTACATTTTTTTTTTCCACTTTTATTGCTGTCACAAGGAATGTAAGCATCCCTTGTGACAGTAATAGGCAAGTGACAGGTCCTCTTTATAAAGTGATCTGGGGGTCTATAAGACCCCAAATCCCTTCCTCTGCATTTAAAAGCATTTGATCGCACCAAGATTGGTGAGGTCAAATGCTTTTGGTTTTTAAATTGGCGCCATTTGCAATCGGGTAACCTGGAAGTGATGTCGTCGCTTCTGGGGTACTATACAATAGACCCCTACTTAGACAATCCGGTCTTTGCCGGGCTCTATGATCAGCTGGTTGATCTACCGGTATGACGGTAGATCCCAGTAAAGCCACAGAAGGCAGCGGGAAAGGGGGGGGGGGGTGTCCCCTCCGACTAGAAGTCCAGCGGTTAATTAGGAACGCTCCCCCCCCCCCCCCCGTGCCTTCTGTGGCTTTACTGGGATCTACCGTCCTACCGGTAGATCGACCAGCTGATTCTTCCGCCGGGTGATCATAGAGCCCAGCAAAGACAGGATTGGCTTAGTTGGGCTCTATTATATAGTAACCCAGAAGCGATGACATCACTTCCAGGTTACCCGATTGCAAATGGCGCCACTTTAAAAACCAAAAGCATTGGAATTCATGCATCCGGCGTCCTGCAAGGGGCCAGGCGCAAGGATAGGGGGTGGGGGGAGGGCGGTGCCCATGCACCCTTAATGGACAGGCCGCCCCTGTGATTAATGCTATATTGGCACATAGGGGAAGTGGAATTTAGAAGAAAAAAAAAAGAGAACTTTGAAGCCCAAAAGTGTTACAAAACAGAGAAAGCAGGGGATGCTTTATATTTCTTTATATATTGTATTTATATTATATTTCTATTATATTTTTTATATTTCTATTATATTTTTTATATCTCTATTTCTATTTTTTATTTTTCTATTTATAATTTTTTTTTATTTATATTATATTTCTATCATTTGTAGCTTTATTATTTTTTTTTTAAAATGTATCAAACACACAGAAATGTGCATATGCGGACTTATCCGGTTCCTGCTTTCTATGCAAACCCGCAACAGTGACATCTTCCTGCGATAAGAAGGTACTGCATTCTAAAAAAAAAAAAAAAAAAACACAGAAAATGAAAAAGCGGCCCATGAATTTCAGGTTGCTGTGGCACATCCTTTAGAAAGAGATACAGCTCAGTAACAGATTTTAAATCCAGGTCTTCAGATCAGTCGCCGCGATACGTATTTCCAGGTAAATGCGATTCTCGAAAATAAAGCTCCGAAAAAAAATAAAAAAATAATAGAGTGAAGTATTATAGAATGGGCCTGCTTATGCCTTTGAAAGCTCTCTTTGTTGAGAGGGAATAATAGAGGAAAGAAGAAAACAAAATATTCCAGATCTCCCCCTTGGGTGATAATGCCGTCAGTTCTAAGAAAGATTAGTCCTGAGCTTTTTTTCAATAACAGTATTATCAAAACCAAACCCAGCAGGCCGCTACGCAACGGGAGCGGCTGTACAGCGCCTGGAACATGCACACTTGCAAACTAATTTACTATCAGATGCATACATTACCAGGTACAATAGAGAGGGAAGTGCATCCGGGGAGAATAAAGTCCGAGGCTCCGGAGACTGGAGAGCAACGCACGAGATGTTCTGGGGGCTTTTAAGATCCGTCAATGGCATTATTCCCGACAATTCGCCGCTCCTTACCACGCGTCGGCCATCAAAAGATAAGCTTTCAAAGAAAGAAGTTCTAGCCGTGTCACCGTCTCTCTCTCTCTACCTTTTGTGTGACAGGCGATGTCGGAATCGTACACTACAAACAGTTTATTTGTGCGTTTTATATGTGAGGACGTGAGACTCAAATCAAGTCATTCTAACAAAGAGGCTTTCATACTTATAAATGACTCAGAAATTCTAAAGGATCAAAGCGGCGTCTTTAGCGCCTATTTTCGCCGCTTGGTTACAACTTGAGCTGGTAAAGGCCCAGGTGCCTTATGGGTGTTTACTGGTATTTTTTCCCCTAGAGGGCAGCAGAGAGGGAACATGCCAAAACTGCCTCTTATTGAACCCCCCCAGTATAGCCTGCAGATCAAATTTGGTTTCATGTACGGTGGGGGGGGGGGGATTATTATTTGATCCCCTGCAGATTGTGTAAGTTTGCCCACTTACAAAGAAATGAAGGGTCTATAATTTTTTATCATAGGTGTATTTTATATGATAGAGACAGAATATCAACCAAAAATCCAGAAAGAACACACAATACAAACGTTAGTAATTGAATTCAGCGAGTAAAATAATTATTTGATCCCCAAGCAAAACATTAGACTTAGTACTTGGTGGAGAAACCCTTGTTGGCGATCACAGAGGTCAGACGTTTCTTGTAGTTGGTGACCAGGTTTGCACACATCTCAGGAGGGATTTTGGTCCGCTCTTCTTTACAGATCTTCTCTAAATCCTTAAGGTTTCTTGGCTGTCGTTTGGCAACTCAAAGTTTCAGCTCTCTCCATAAATTCTCTATAGGATTAAGGTCTGGAGACTGGCTAGGCCACTCCATGACCCTAAGTTGCTTCTTCTGGAGACACTCCTTTGTTGCCTTGGCGGTATGTTTTGGGTCATTGTCATGCTGGAAGACCCATCCATGACCCATCTTCAGTGTTCTGGCTGAGGGAAGAAGGTCCTCATCCAAGATTTTACAATACATGGCCCCGTCCATTGGCCCCTCAATGCAGCAAAGTCGGTCCTGTGCCTTTAGCAGAGAAACAGCCCCAAAGCATCATGTTTCCACCTCTGTGCTTGACTGTAGGGATGGTGTTCTTAGGGTTATAGTCAGCATTTTTCTTACTCCAAACACAGCGAGTTCCCCTCCTCAAGAAGAAACATGTACAGTCATGCCAATGAACATCTAAATGATTCAGAGAAGGATTAGGAGAAAGTACTGTGGTCAGATGAGACCAAAATTGAGCTCTTTGGCATTACCTCGACTCGCCCTGTTTGGAGGAAGAAAAATGCCGACTATGACCCTAAGAACACCATCCCTACAGTCAAGCAGAGGTGCCCTGCTGGGAGCTCCTGCCACAGATTCGGCTGGGACACAGGGCAGATGCGCTATGCGGGCACGCCCCCCCCCGTAGTGTTTTAGCCCTTCACATTCCCCATGAGCGCAGCGCCACTCGGGGAGCCCAGACCTGGACCTTCCAGCCCAGCCGGCTCAGCCTCCTCTGGCTAGCTATGGTGCATGCGCTGGGATGAATCCCTATCGTGGGCAGAGCTCTGCAGGACAGGGACATAGCCCCGCGCCATCCTCGGTCACTGCCAGGCAGAATAAGTGTGAACATGCGGCTGCCTCCCAGACGGCTGCATGTTCAAATGTATGTGGTATTTTGCTGGCTACGGTTCAGCACCTTGCTGACCACTTTGGTATTCCTCTCGCGGCGGACAAAACAGAGGGCCCCATGTCAACAATCAAGTTCCTGGGATAGCGATTGATTAGCAAGCTATGGAGTGTCATCTGCCTGACGACAAATTTCTTGCTCTTATGGATGAGGTTCGTTTGGCCTTTGGCAAACACAAGATCCATCTCCAAAAGCTACAGTTGCTCTTGGCAAGCTTAATTTTGCATGCTGTATTATGCCGATGGGCAGAGTTTTTTGTCGGCGGCTATCGGTCGCCACTGCTGGGGTCAGTTCGCCCAGGCAATTTGTTCGACTGAATAGGGAGCATAGGGCCAACCTGCTGGTGCGGCATGAATTTTTGGGCACTTTCAATGGTCGGTCGAGCTGGCTGGAGGGGCCAGTCAGCAACTATGATCTTGAGCTTTTCACAGATGCCGCCGGCTCTACTGGCTATGGAGCATTCTTAAGGGGTTGGTGGAGCATGGCTTCCTAAAGAATTTAGTGCTTCTGGAACTTTTTCCTGTAGTGGTCGCCATAACACTCTAGGGGGAGTCGTTTCGGAACAAAAAGGTTTGTCTCCACTGTGACAACCTGGGGGTCATTCAGGTTATCAACTCTCTGTCAGGATCCTCCCCCCGTAATCCGTCTTTTGCAATATCTGGTTTTGTGTTGTCTTCAGCAAAATGTGTTTCTGTACGCTGTGTATATTCCAGGAGTGAAGAATACGTTGGCTGGCGCTCTCTCTCGCCTTTAGTTGGACAGGTTCCGGGAGTTGGCACCGAATGAGGAGCAACATGGAACCCCTTGTCCTCTTCGGCTGTGGTGGATTGCGTTGGAATCGCCTCCGGTTTGATTCGAAGCTCCTTGAGTGAGTCGACGTGGTCTTATTACACTAAGGTCTGGCGGGAATCGGGGGAGCTGCTACAGCAGGCAGGGGTTGAAATGGTCAGTTCTGAGGTCAGACATCTTGTGATTTATTTCATTTGTCTGTGTTTCGCTGCCGGCATGTCCATTTCCGCTATGAACCGGAAGTTGGCCGGTTTGGCCTTCCTTTTTAAATTGCGGGGGAATCCCAGATTTTACCAAGGATTTTTTAGTAAAACAGACCCTGAGAGGTTATTGAAAGGGTGCTCGGTGGCCGCCAGCCTATTACTTTTGATATTCTCAGGTCCTTGTTTATGGAGACGCCTGTGGTGTGTTCGTCTAGTTTCGAAGGTTTGTTAATCCAGGCAGCCTTTGCTTTGGCTTTTTATGGAGCTCTCAGGTTGGGTGAGTTGGTCAGTCCATCCAAGGCTGCGCAGGGTATTTCTGGTTCGCCCATCTGCCCGGTTCCCGTGGTGGAGGAGTACTTACAGCTTCGACCCGTGGTGACTGGTTCCTTTCCTACTCATTCGGATTGTTCGGGCTTGTCTAAATTTCAGTTTGTGTCGGTTCTTCGGCGCTGTCTCATGGCTGCCGGTCTGGAGGCACATAGCTACTTTTCTCATTCTTTCCGCATCGGGCGACCACTGAGGCTGCCCAGTGGGAATTGGATAATGCGGTGGTAAAACGCATCGGCAGGTGGGAGTCAGATAGGTTTATGTGCGTCCTCACTTGATTTAATATCCCTGGGTTCACGTGTGCTGTTGTGTGTTTGGTTATGTTCCGTGTTATGTTTTTATGCATTTCTTTTCAGATCATGATTGCCTCCTATGGATTTTGGGAAACTCCTTTGTTCATTGGGGGGCCAAGAGGGCTAATGCCCGTCATCTGGGGTTTCCCAGGTCTGAGGCTAGCATCAGGTGGATAGGTGTCCCGGGATTGTTATGGAGCAGGGTGGTCCCGGAGGCATATAGGGTTTCTAGGTGGGATAGGCCCCCTGACGTCCTGGTCTTGCACGGTGGAGGCAATGAGCTGGGGGTCCAGTCCAGCCGATACCTCATTCGAGACGTCAAGTTTGACGTACTCCGCCTGCAGATGGCCTTTCCTCATACTGTGGTGGTTTGGTCTGACATTGTAGGTCGCAGAACTTGGCGTTTTGGCCAGGTCTGTGGATAAGTTGAACAGGGCCAGAGTGAAGGTTAACAAGGAGGTTGGGAAGTTCATAGTGCGAAACGGCGGTTTCGTAGTACGGCATCGGGAACTGGAGGTGGATACGTGGCGGTATCTCCGCAGAGACGGGGTTCATCTGAATGCAGTGGGCATGGATCTGTGGCCCCTGGGTGTCCTCCCTGGGTGACCTCCCCCTCTCTCTCTCACACCCCCAGTCTTTCTGTCTCTCCTCCCTCTCTCTCTCCCCTTCATCCGCCCTCCTCCTACTTTCCCATCTCTCTCTTTCCCTCCTATTCCTCTCTTTCTTCCTCCTGCTTTCTCTCTCCCTCCACCCCCTCTTCCTCTCTTAGTTTCTAATAGGTTTCTGTCATATTTCATGTTCTCGGTAAAAAATGTGTTCTCTCATGTAGGGATCCCATTTTAGATTTGGGTGCATGACATCTTGCATACCGGTAAAGGGTGCCATGACTAAAAAAAAAAAAAAAAAAAGTTGAGAGGCGCTGCCCTGGACCCTGGGTATTATTGAATGCCCCGCGTTGCTCAGCTGTACAGTGCCGGTAATTATGAGCGCCTTTTCACACTCAGCATCCAAATCAATCACAGGCTTCTAGAGAAAGCAAATGAGTGTATTACAGGAAACTTCCAGTGAGGTCCACTCGGCTCCTTTCTCCGTGTTTGAAGATGCATGAAATAGAAGAAAGGGACTCGGCCGCGGTGGTAATTATCGGCAGCCAGGAAGAAAGCTCCTTTGTGTCCTCCACTTTCCAGGCTGCGCAAAGTTTTCGCTCGGCGAGGGGCGGGGGGGGGGAGGTGTTATTGTTCCACGATAATCACCTTTAGTAAAACTTCTCACCAGGTCTGAGAAAACACAAATGTTTAATTCAAAGACACGTAACGAGTTCCCCTGCCGACAGCCAATGCGGCGGGGTGTGCGCCGAGAAAGCAGCCAGTTTTTGTTCACCAAACATTTTACAAAGTAGAAGCACTTAAGTTTCCGTATCGACATTTAACAGGGGAATCCGGGAGCAACCGCCGAGAAGGCCTGCGTGACCTTTATTTTATTTATTTTTTTATAAAAGCGAGGCGTCTGAAGAAAATTGAATTTAGATCGGCCATCGCAGTATACATTTCATTAAAGACTTTTCCTTTCCAGAGAGGGGTTGAAAGAAAGAAAAAAAAAGCGTAACCTTTAACGTTTTAAAGCGCAGCTGGGCACTCACCAAAAAATCCTCCGATCTGGATGAGCGTTTGTGAAGTTCTTTATAGAGATGAGAGTTCCCAAGGTGCTCCTGAATAGGGGATAAGAACGCCCCCCCCCCCCCCCCCCGGTGCCAAGTATTCACTCATTTTCAAGAACTTGGCCCATTCTATGCCAACCTTTTGCAACGCGCCCATTAAACAAAATACTGAATGGGAAGGACGAATTATGGGATGTCGGTAAGGAGCCAATCAAGAAGCCATCCAGGTTCCTTCTCAGTCGTTATTTATTCCTCTTCCAAGGCACAGTCTTACATTCTTGTTTTTGAGCACTAGTTCCCAAACATCTTGGCACCCCAGATGTTTGGGAACTACATTTCCCATGATGCTCAACTACACTGCAGAGTGCATGAGCATCATGGGAAATGTAGTTCCAAAACATCTGGGGTGCCAAGGTTCGCCATCACTGCCCTAGACCAAGGGTCTTCAAACTTTGTAAGCAAAGGGCCAGTTTAAGGTCCTTCAGGCTTTAGGGGGGGGGGGGGGCAGAATGTGTCCAGTGTGAGTAAAAAATGTCCATCAGTTGTTTTAGCAGGAGGAATAGTGCCCCATTGTTGGTTTTAGCAGGAGGAATAGTACCCTGTGGTTGGTTTTAGCAGGAGTTATAGTGCCCTATGGTTGGTCCTACCAGGAGGAATAGTGCCCCATGGTTGGTTCTAGCAGGAGGACTAGTGACCCATTGTTGGTTCTAGCAGGAGGAATAGTGTCCCACTGTTGGTTTTAGCAGGAGGAATAGTGTCCCATTGTTGGTTCTAGCAGGAGGAATAGTGTCCCATTGTTGGTTCTAGCAGGAGGAATAGTGTCCCACTGTTGGTTCTAGGAGGAGGAATAGTGTCCCATTGTTGGTTCTAGCAGGAGGAATAGTGCTCTAATGTTGATATCAATGAGAGGAATAGTGCCCCATCGACAGGGTCAGTGGGAGGAATAGTGTCCCATTGTTGGTTTTAGCAGGAGGAATAGTACCCTGTGGTTGGTTTTAGCAGGCGTTATAGTGCCCTATGGTTGGTCCTAGCAGGAGGAATAGTGTCCCACTGTTGATTCTAGCAGGAGGAATAGTGTCCCACTGTTGGTTCTAGCAGGAGGAATAGTGTCCCATTGTTGGTTCTAGCAGGAGGAATAGTGTCCCACTGTTGGTTCTAGCAGGAGGAATAGTGTCCCATTGTTGGTTCTAGCAGGAGGAATAATGTCCCATTGTTGGTTCTAGCAGGAGGAATAGTGTCCCACTGTTGGTTCTAGCAAGAGGAATAGTGTCCCATTGTTGGTTCTAGCAGGAGGAATAGTGTCCCATTGTTGGTTCTAGCAGGAGGAATAGTGTCCCATTGTTGGTTCTAGCAGGAGGAATAGTGTCCCACTGTTGATTCTAGCAGGAGGAATAGTGTCCCACTGTTGGTTCTAGCAGGAGGAATAGTGTCCCACTGTTGATTCTAGCAGGAGGAATAGTGTCCCACTGTTGGTTCTAGCAGGAGGAATAGTGTCCCATTGTTGGTTCTAGCAGGAGGAATAATGTCCCATTGTTGGTTCTAGCAGGAGGAATAGTGTCCCACTGTTGGTTCTAGCAAGAGGAATAGTGTCCCATTGTTGGTTCTAGCAGGAGGAATAGTGTCCCATTGTTGGTTCTAGCAGGAGGAATAGTGTCCCATTGTTGGTTCTAGCAGGAGGAATAGTGCCCCATTGTTGGTTCTAGGAGGAGGAATAGTGCCCCATTGTTGGTTCTAGCAGGAGGTATAGTGTCCCATTGTTGGTTATAGCAGGAGGAATAGTGCCCCATTGTTGGTTCTAGCAGGAGGAATAGTGTCCCATTGTTGGTTTTAGCAGGAGGAATAGTGCCCTATTGTTAATATCAATGAGAGGAATAGTGCCCCATCGACAGGGTCAGTGGGAGGAATAGTGCCCATTCATTGGCCTTAGCAGGAGGATCAGTGCCCCATTGATGATGTCTGTGGGAGGAAGAGTTCCCCAATAATGGTGTCAGTTGAAGGAATAGTGTTCCAAGCGCCGGATAGAGGCAAGGAAAGGGCCACAGTTTGGAGACCACTGCCCCAGACTGTCCTTTGAGCAAGAAGAGTGACTGTTGCTGTGTGCTTGGCTGCTTTTGCCCCAATCTGGGAAAGGAACCTGGGGCAAATCAGCGAACCCTTTGGGGGTGAGCGCTACACTACCAAAAGAGATTAACATCATACAGATAAAAAAAAAAACAGATCAATATTATCATGCAGAGGGCAGTGTCAGGGCGTCGGAGAGAATTTTAGCTATAGAATAAAAAAAAAGCTCCTTTAATGAAGTGTGCTGTAGATGGGCGGTCAGGATGGGCGTGGAAGGAACGTCCAGTGGTGGGTTTTTTTTGGAAATTTTTTTTTTTATTCATTTTTTAGGCATACAAATAACAACAGGCCACATTTGCGGCCGACAACCACCGACTAGAACACAGTTGCCGGTGGACATTTACATACAAAAACACAGACATAAATTGAGAACTCCCCCCTCCCTCCCCCCCCAAACAACAAAGATTTTGCCCAGACACATACTGTCCAAGTTGGCCTCCAGACTGGAGGAAGGCACTAGGAGACACCGCACCCTCGCTGTCTAACAACTTGGGTCATGATGCTTGATACCGTCAAAAAACGTGACCCGACTCCCCCCCCAGCACCAAGGATCTCATATGAATAAAAATAACTCTCCCCCCTACAAGTGACCAGTTATCTTAGTGCAGAATTATCAATATTTCTCCTGTATGTCGGTCATATACATCCTCCTTTGTGGCCTCATACACCAATATCAATAGCTATGGGTTATCTGTAATTAGTCTGACACCGTATCCACCGATGCCATCCAACCACCCCACACCTTGTCAAATTTGGTCAGTGCTCCCCTACTCAAATAAGTGGCTTTATAAAATGGTATTGCCTTGTTAACCAATGCCTTCCAGGACTCTAGGGTTGGGGCTGAGGAACTCTTCCAGGAGAGAATGATCCTCTTTTTGGCATAGAACAACAATAGGGTAAGAAGAGTTCTAATAGCCCTGGTAGTAGCTAGGGTCTCTACCAGATGCAGCAGGCATACCTCAACCCAGTGCTGGGACAAGGTCATTTGGTGCCCAGGGCGGAGATGGCAAACTGCGCCCCCCCCCCCCCCCCCCGACCCCTGTTTTTCACAGATTTTCCCCGATGTGCACCTGCGGCGGCACGCGGGGAGGAATTAAATAGGAGGACAAAAACTTTTATCTTAGATGTTTACACTTATACCCCTTTCACATTGGGGCACTTTGCAGGCGCTACTGCGCTAAAAACAGCACCTGCAAAACGCCCTGAAAGAGCCGCTACTGTGTCTCCAATGTGAAAGCCCCGAGAACTTTCACACTGGAGCGGTGCGCTGGCAGGACGGTAAAAAAAGTCCTGCTAGCAGCATCTTTGGAGTGAAGGAGTGGTGTGTAATGATGGTAAAGCAGCGCTAAAAATAGCTCAGTTTTACCACCGATGCCGCCCCTGCCCCAGTGTGAAAGGGGGCTTAAGGTTTTTAATGTAGAGCCTGGTGCAACTAATGCACAAAGGGCTTAATTAACTGTGACTGGTCACAAATGCATCAGTGAACAATGGCAATACATTAACCCCCCCCCCCCCCCATGCTGCATATTACAGAAATTAAAACTAGCATTGCTAATTAACCTCTCCTCAGCCTCCCCCCCTCCCCCATTCATGTATTATTCTGCTGCAGATTAATAAATGAACTGTCTGAATACGATTGGGGGAGGGGGGGAGGCTGAGGGGATGTTAATTACCAATGCTACCTATTTTTTAATTTCTGTAATATGCAGCATGGGGGGGGGGGGCTAATGTATTGCCATTGGTCACTGATGCATCAGTGACCAGTGGCAGTACATTAACCCCCCCCCCCCCTCCCATGCTGCATATTACAGAAATTAAAAAATAGGTAGCATTGGTAATTAACCTCTCCTCAGCCTCCTCCCCTCCCCTCATCGGATTCAGACACTTTATTTTAATATCTGCAGATGGCATTGCATTTGTTATTATCTGTTTAGTGCTTACTTTTGTGTCTTGTCTTGTGTCCGTTGTGTGATATACACACTTTGTTGCAGAGGCGTAACTATAACCTTCAGGGCCCCAGTGCAAGAAACCATGAAGGGCCCCTGACCCGCACTATGATGGGGGAGGGGGGGGGGGGGTATTGTGAAAGAATGAGGGGCAGTATGACGGGGTATTTTGACAGGAGGGGGCAGTGTGACCAAAGAAGGGTATCTGGAAAGTGTGACCAGAGGGGGGAGTGTGATAAGAGGGGGCACTGTGAAAGAAGGGGGGCAGTGTGACAAGAAGGGGCAGTGTGACAGGAGGGGGCAGTATGACAGGGGGATATTGTGACAAGAGGGGGGCAGTGTGACAGGAAAAGGATACCTGGGAAGTATTACAAGAGGGGGGCAGTGTAATGAGGGAGCACTGTGAAAGGAGGGGGACTGTTTAACAAGAGGGGGGTAGATATGACAGAAGGGGGACAGTGTGTGGGGGGCACAGTGTGAGAGGGGACAGTGTGTGGGGGGACAGTGTGAGAGGGGACAGTGTGAGAGGGGACAGTGTGAGAGGGGACAGTGTGAGAGGGGACAGTGTGAGAGAGGGGACAGTGTGTGGGGGGACAGTGTGTGGGGGGACAGTGTGTGGGGGGACAGTGTGTGGGGGGACAGTGTGAGAGAGGACAGTGTGAGAGGGGACAGTGTGAGAGCGGACAGTGTGTGGGGGGGGCAGTGTGTGGGGGGACAGTGTGAGAGGGGGCAGTGTGAGAGGGGACAGTGTGTGGGGGGACAGTGTGAGAGGGGACAGTGTGTGCCCCCCACACACTGTGTGTGAGAGGGGACAGTGTGTGGGGGGACAGTGTGAGAGGGGACAGTGTGTGGGGGGACAGTGTGAGAGGGGACAGTGTGAGAGGGGACAGTGTGAGAGGGGACAGTGTGTGGGGGGACAGTGTGTGGGGGGACAGTGTGAGAGGGGACAGTGTGTGGGGGGACAGTGTGAGAGGGGACAGTGTGAGAGGGGACAGTGTGTGGGGGGACAGTGTGTGGGGGGACAGTGTGAGAGGGGACAGTGTGTGGGGGGACAGTGTGTGGGGGGACAGTGTGTGGGGGGACAGTGTGAGAGGGGACAGTGTGTGGGGGGACAGTGTGTGGGGGGACAGTGTGAGAGGGGACAGTGTGAGAGGGGACAGTGTGAGAGGGGACAGTGTGTGGGGGGACAGTGTGTGGGGGGACAGTGTGAGAGGGGACAGTGTGAGAGGGGACAGTGTGTGGGGGGACAGTGTGTGGGGGGACAGTGTGAGAGGGGACAGTGTGTGGGGGGACAGTGTGAGAGGGGACAGTGTGAGAGGGGACAGTGTGTGGGGGGACAGTGTGTGGGGGGACAGTGTGAGAGGGGACAGTGTGTGGGGGGGGGCAGTGTGTGGGGGGACAGTGTGAGAGGGGACAGTGTGTGGGGGGACAGTGTGAGAGGGGACAGTGTGTGGGGGGACAGTGTGAGAGGGGACAGTGTGTGGGGGGACAGTGTGAGAGGGGACAGTGTGTGGGGGGACAGTGTGAGAGGGGACAGTGTGAGAGGGGACAGTGTGTGGGGGGACAGTGTGTGGGGGGACAGTGTGAGAGGGGACAGTGTGAGAGGGGACAGTGTGAGAGGGGACAGTGTGAGAGGGGACAGTGTGTGGGGGGACAGTGTGAGGGGGGACAGTGTGTGGGGGGACAGTGTGTGGGGGGACAGTGTGAGAGGGGACAGTGTGTGAGGGGACAGTGTGTGAGGGGACAGTGTGAGAGGGGACAGTGTGAGAGGGGACAGTGTGAGAGGGGAGAGGTGGGTGGCCAGTGTTGTGCTTTACTTACATGAGAAGCAGCATGCTTCCTTGTCATGTCTGCACTCTGCAGGATGTCCCTCCAGGCAGCACACAGTTCACTTCCCGAATATCATTGTATCCAATGGAGAGGGGAGGGGCCTCTGACCTGAGCGTGTATTAGCAAGACTCAGAGTGTACAAGCAGAGGGAGAAACTTGTGCACTCAATCTGCTGGTCAGAGGCCCCTCCCCTCTCCATTGTACTCACTGATATTCGGGAAGTGAACTGTGTGCTGCCTGGAGGGACATCCCGCAGAGCGCAGACATCACATAGCTGCCGATCGCCCCCTTACGCCCCCCTCTCCTGTATAGTTAGATGCCAGCCAGGGGAGGTGCGGCGTCTTGGGGCCCCCCCACACTGGCAGAATTCCAGGGCCCAGTCGCAAGTGCGACTGTTGCGACCCTGAAAATTCCGCCACTGCTTTGTTGGTTCCTCCTCGGTGGCTCCTCTAGGTTGCAGCTTCTGCAGCAGCTCTCTATCTCCTCCCATCCCGCCTCTGGCCATCAGTGATGTCACGCCGCCGGGACGGGACTACGAATCGCCTTCATAGGGGGAGAGAAGCGCTGACAGGGAAGGGGCTTGTGCAGTCTGTTTAGGCTTGTGCCGGGTGCAGGAGTGCACTCGGCACATAGTTACAGTACAGCTATTAGCAGCGCCGGCTGGTGTGTATGTACTACTATGATGAAGCACACTGCCAGCACTTCATCTGCGCCCCCCTCCCTTCAGCAAATTCTATCGCCCAGGGCATCCGCCCCTTCCGCCCCTGCCTTGTACCGGCTCTGCCTCAACCGTCATGGGAATCGAAATAGAAGTGACCGACCTTATGCAGCCTGCTACATCCTGTCCAGTGGTGGTTTAATCAGCAGTGTTGTGCATATCTCAATGATCTGAATAATCGAAGTGAAGAGCAAAAAAAAAAAAAGGAGGATCAGTGTGAAGACACTATGAAGAGTTTCTGGGAGAAGATCTCAGCACTGAAATATGTTAAATAATGATGATGATGAACCATTCAATATGTATGAGTTATGCAACACTTTGCCAAAAGCTGAACTCATGAAATATATGAAATGGGAAATAAGGTCAAAGTGAACCGATCAGCAAATTGCACAATTCAAACCATAAATCTGGTGTTTCTGGAGGCACCAGGAGGTAGAGAACCAAACACGGGATTGTCCCTGTTGGCCAATTCCCAACCCACAACCCTGAACCAATACACAATATCTAGTTATCAAAAAAAAATTGCAAAGCCACAATGTTAGGTCACAAAAGTTGCAAGCAAGTTGCAAGGAAGTCACAAGGAAATCTCAAGCAAGTTGCACGACTTTGGGGTTCGCGGCGGTGTAGCGAGACCCTTTCACATGTTCTGCAGCGGCCCCATTCCTGCCATCTTGAAGTCTCCCCCACGGTGGCAGAAAGCCAAGCCCAGGTAGTTCTGCCACTGTCTTTAGGCTACATTCTCTATTCTGAACCAATGCTCTTTTACCATGGACAGTAGTAAACGCAACAATGTTGCCAGACGGAGAAACATAAGAAATACATATGTCTTCTGCTATAGGAGATACAATGTAACCATTTTAGTGGAGAAAATGAGTGAATAAACAAGTTTGAAGACAAAAAAGCCTAAAGAATAATCTTTTTTCCCCAATTCGCACAGAACGAACGTACATGTGGATTCGCCGCACGAATAATTATGCACATTTTTTTATAAAGAGGACCCCAAAGTTTGCACCTGAAACCCCAATACTTCTATCAGACATCTACCAAACTTTCATCTGATACCATCCAATCCTCTGCAATCACCCGTAGACCTGAACGCTATATAGATAAAGCGGCATTACACATTTATAAATAAATAAAGCAGACTATTCATCGTTCTCTCTGTAAACCGAACACTTTGTATCAGATAAAAAAATAATAGGTCTACATCTAGCACAGGACACCTGAGAAAAGGCGTAAGTACCGGCACAGGGAGATAATTGCTGTCTACTGTAAGAGTACAGATAAAGCTTTTCAATAATGGTCACCAGCGACATAGATAATTATACCCTGTACAAGTAATAGGGTACATGGTTCAGGTCAAAGATCAAATTCTATCAAAAAATTAGGCTGGTAAATTTGTGAATACTGGATAATCCTTTGGCTCTCTGTGTCATACCGGGACGATCACGCCAAGCTTTATTCTGTGCCATAAAGAAAAACGTTACCCTAAGATTCATTTTGTGCCATACTGAACCATAACCCAAAGCTTCCTTCTGTGCTATACAGGAACCATCACCCCAAGCTTCATTCTGTGCCACACAGGAACCATCACCCCAAGCTTCATTCTGTGCCACACAGGAACCATCCCCCAAGCTTCATTCTGTGCCACACAGGAACCATCACCCCAAGCTTCATTCTGTGCCACACAGGAACCATCACCCCAAGCTTCATTCTGTGCCACACAGGAACCATCACCCCAAGCTTCATTCTGTGCCATACCGGAACCATCACCCCAAGCTTCATTCTGTGCCATACTGGAACCATCACCCCAAGCTTCATTCTGTGCCATACTGGAACCATCACCCCAAGCTTCATTCTGTGCCATACCGGAACCATCACCCCAAGCTTCATTCTGTGCCACACAGGAACCATCACCCCAAGCTTCATTCTGTGCCATACTGGAACCATAACCCCAAGCTTCAATCTGTGCCACACAGGAACAATCACCCCAAGCTTCATTCTGTGCCATACTGGAACCATCACCCCAAGCTTCATTCTGTGCCATGCTGGAACCATCACCCCAAGCTTCATTCTGTGCCATACTGGAACCATAACCCCAAGCTTCATTCTGTGCCACACAGGAACCATAACCCCAAGCTTCATTCTGTGCCATACTGGAACCATCACCCCAAGCTTCATTCTGTGCCATACCGGAACCATCACCCCAAGCTTCATTCTGTGCCACACAGGAACCATCACCCCAAGCTTCATTCTGTGCCATACTGGAACCATCACCCCAAGGTTCATTCTGTGCCATGCTGGAACCATCACCCCAAGCTTCATTCTGTGCCACACAGGAACCATCACCCCAAGCTTCATTCTGCTCCATACTGGAACCATAACCCCAAGCTTCATTCTGCGCCATACTGGAACCATCACCCCAAGCTTCAATCTGTGCCACACAGGAACAATCACCCCAAGCTTCATTCTGGGCCATAGTGGAACCATCACCCTAAGCTTCATTCTGTGCCATGCTGGAACCATCACCCAGAAATCTCATTCCATGCCATACTGGAACCATCACCCTAAGCTTTATTCTGTACCATAGTGGAACCATCAACACAAGCTTCATTCTGCACCATACCGGAACAGTCACCGCAAGCTCCATTCTGTGCCATAGTGGAACCATCGCCCCAAGCTTCATTCTGCGCTATGCTGGAACCATAACCCCAAGCTTCATTCTGTGCCATACCAGAACCATCACCCCAAGCTTCATTTTGTGCCATACTGGAACCATCACCCCAAGCTTCATTCTGTGCCATACTGGAACCATCACGCCAAGCTCCATCCTATGCCATACAGGAACCATCACCCCAAGGTTCATTCTGTGCCATACTGGAACAATCCCCCCAAGCTTTATTCTGCACCATACCAGAACAACCCCCCCAAGCTTTATTCCTTGCCATACTGGAACCATCACCCTAAGCTTCCTTCTGTGCCATACTGGAACAATCCCTCCAAGCTTTATTCTGCGTCATACCGGTACAACCCCCCCAAGCTTTATTCTGCGCCATACCGGAACCATCCCACCAAGCTTCATTCTGCACTATACTGGAACCATCACCCCCCAGATTCATTCTGTGCCATAATGGAACCATCACCCCAAGCTTAATTTTTGGCCATAATGGAGCCATCACCCCAAATTTCATTCTGCGCCATTCTGGGACCATCACCCCAAGCTTCATTATGTGCCATATCAGAACCATCACCTCAATCTTCATTTTGTGCCATACTGGGACCATCACCCCAATCTTCATTCTCTGCCATACTGGAATCATCAACCCAAGCATCATTCTGTGCCATGCTTGAACCATCATCCCAAGTTTCATTTTGTGTCATACCAGAACTATCACCCCAAGCTTTATTCTGCTCCATATCGGAACAACCCCCCCTCCCCCCAAGCTTTATTTTGTGCCATACTGGAACCATCACCCTAAGCTTCATTCTGTGCCATACCGGATCCATCTCCCCAAGCTTCATTCTGTGCCAAATCTGAATCATCTCCCCAAGTTTCATTCTGCACCATACTGGAACCATGCCCCCAAGCTTCATTCTGTGCCATAATGGAACTATCACCCCAAGCTTCATTTTGGGCCATAATGGAACCATCACCCCAAACTTCATTTTGCGCCATACTGGGACCATCACACCAAGCTTTATTCTGTGCCATATCAGAACCATCACCTTAAGCTTCATTCTGTGCCATACTGGAACCATCACCCCAAGCTTCATTCTGTGCCATACTGGAACCATCACCCCAAGCTTCATTCTGTACCATACCGGAAACATCACCCCAAGCTTCATTCTGTGCCATAGTGGAACCATCACCCCAAGCTTCCTTCTGTGCCATACTGGAACCATCACAGCAAGCTTCCTTCTGTGCCATACTGGAACCATCACAGCAAGCTTCCTTCTGTGCCATACAGGAACCATCACCCTGAGCTTCATTCTGTGCCATACTGGAACCATCCCCCAAGCTTCATTTTGCACCATCCTGGAACCATCACCCCAAGCTTTATTCTGTAACATACCAAGACCATCACCCCAAGCTTCATCCTGTGCCATACCGGAACCATCAATAAATACAAGGCTTCCTCTAAATGGCCAGGGTGGAGATCATTACATTCAGGTAAAAATGATTAGCCCCATCTAGTGGCCAAATCAGTTTTTTTTTCTATTCTAATTCAATGATTTACTTTCGAACAGAGCAGGATATACCGTAGCTTATTTACAATCATTTTTTTTTTTTTTTGTAATGCCTCGTTCGCGCAGAACAGATGTATGTGCATTTTCACTGGACGAATGACTATGTGGATTCTTTACAAATCAACTCAACTTTGGTGTAACCCCTTTACCAGCACGGTTTGTTCTAAGCGCAGCCTGTGCCGAGCTCTGGGAAGTAGGTCATTCAGCAAAGCAAGCACAAGGAATTATGTAAACCTACTTAGACTCCACTGCAGTCGCGGAGGAAAAAGGCAGATCGCAGAGGAGAAATCATCCCCTCCGGCATCTGTTTTATTTCACTGTGTATGCGAAGCTCATACGACGCTGCTCAGGTATTAAGCACAATGGCATGATTAAATATGACGGTACACGGGATGATAAACTCCGCACATAGGTATAAAGTGAATCAAAAAAAAGAACTTGCAGCCAGACTGCAAATGGATGGCGATTATTCCGCTGATCCCGGTGACCCCGGGCGCCATTCACTTCGCCGCTCTCCATTTCTTTTTTAGCGTGCGCTTGTTTCCGGGCTTTTATTCGCTGCCTTCTGCCCCTGCCTCCATTCAGATGTTATTTGCATAATTGTTTCGGCTTTCATCTTCCTCTTATTGAATTCTTTCCATGCAGGTGGATAAAGTGGCGACGGGGTGCAAGGGGTGCGGAGCCGCATTAAAAAGCCAACGCTCAAAATATAGCAAAAAAAAAAAGCCACTTCTATTCCAGAGGAAATACAGCGAGGCAAAAGAAGAAATGTATTTTTCTTACGGCCGAAATGTGAGATAGAGGATTAGTCCATGGGGGGAGGAAGTGACATATATATCTGCACTGTGCGCAGCGTCCCCAATCCCCGCGCTGTTATATTACACATCCAGGCATCTATTTTCTTTAACACTCTTGCTGTAATAGCAGAAAATGACATGTCTGCGGGGAAGGTGGTACCGCTGACTCGGCCCCGGCTATTACGGATGGATATTGTCTGTATTAGTACATTTGTACAAGGAAAAAAAACAAAGAGGGCAATAAAACAAAATAATGAAAAGAAAAAAAAAAAGAAGATCCAAGGTGTCCTCTGACCAGAAGGCGTCAGCCCGGCCTGCGCCGCGCCACGCAATAAAAAAACAATGTGATGCTCATGTGTCAATACAAATACGTCACCCTAGTGTCATATGCGACTATTGATTACCCTAATAGAGAACCAGGTGAACACGGGGAGCTGGGCGGTCGACACGCCTAAGAACAACTGTGGGTATAGGATTGGGTATATGGGATTGTTTGATATATATATATTTTTTTTTTTAATTAATTAATTAATTTATTTATTTATTTATTTATTTTTATGGTTGAACTAGATGGACTTGTGTCTTTTTTCAACCTGACTAACTATATAACTATGTAACTATGTAACAACGCAGCTGGCGGAGTATAAATGGGGCGATCGAGGAGGGGGGCTGGGGACCGATACATAAAATAAAACAGGAAATTACCATTTTTTTGGCAATTTTGTACCCAAAACATACTTGCCATTTGTTCCAATTGGTTTTGTTTTGTTTTCCTTTTTTTTTTTTTTATTATTTTCTTTAATTTAGCCATCATGAGCCTTTCGACTCAGGTCTGGAGGAAACTACGAATGGCCTTTTTTTTTAATTACAAAGTATCTGTAGCAACCTCCTAGCTCGCTATGTTTGGGAAAATTTAGTTCTTAGCTCCTTTGTAGTTGGTGGAGCTGCTTGTGATTGGCCTGGTCAGAGTCTTACTGGTTGTGGGTTTGACCGTTTCCTCTTGCCTCCTGGATGGTTCTGGAAAGCATTGGGCTGGGAGTGTCAAATCTACGGTCTGTATATTTATGTGGTCCCAGCCAATCCCTGGGTAGGGTGCCCAGTAGGTGGCTGGGAGAGAAAATAAATAGCTTGACGCCTGGAGCAGAAAGGGTTCTTGTCCGGGAAGAGAAGTTCCCAGCCTAAAGGTCTGCTGCCCTTCTGGGCAATCCAGCTGTGCTTCTTCATTTGTTCATCGAGGTCCCAGCTGTGCCAGCTGAGGGGCATATTTTGCTGAACTTTGCTGGAGCTGACTGAGGGATTTCTTTTTGGGGATCTGGTCTGAAGAGTTCACAGGAGTTACACTATATTACCAAATGTATTGTGACGCCTGCCTTTACACACACATAAACTTTAATGGCATCCCAGTCTTAGTCCGTAGGGTTCAATATTGAGTTGGCCAACCCTTTGCAGCTATAACAGCTTCAACTCTTCTGGAAAGGCCGTCCACAAGGTTTAGGAGGGTGTCTATGGGAATGTTTGACCATTTTTCCAGAAGCACATATGTGAGGCCAGGCACTGATGTCGGATGCAAAGGCCTGTTCCAGCAAGTCAGGTTCCTCCACCCGAAACTCGCTCATCCATGTCCTTATGGACCTTGCTTTGTGCACTGGTCCAAACCATTTGGTGGAGGGGGGATTATGGTTTGGGGTTGTTTTTCAGGGGTTGGGTTTGGCTCCTTAGTTCCAGTGAAGGACTCTTAAGGCGTCAGCATACCAAGACATTTTGGACAATTTCATGCTTCCAACTTTGTGGGAACAGTTTGGGGACGGCCCCTTCCTGTTCCAACATGACTGCCCACCAGTGCACAAAGCAAGGTCCATAAAGACATGGATGAGGGAGTTTGGGGTGTAGGAACTTGCCTGGCCTTCACAGAGTCCTGACCTCAACCCGATAGAACAACGTTGGGATGAATTAGATCGGAGACTGCGAGCCAAGCCTTCTTTTTCCAACATCAGTGCCTGGCCTCACAAATGTGCTTCTGGAAGAATGGTCAAACATTCCCATAGACACCCTCCTAAACCTTGTGGAACGGCCTTCCCAGAGGAGTTGACAGGTGGTGTGGAGGTGACATGTTGTTTCCTCTCTGCCTATTTTAACAGCATGGATTGCACATGGTCGTGGTGCAGCCTATTCACTTGAAAAGGCCATGCCCTGTGGTACTACCACCGGCGTTACTACCACCGTTTCTCACGTTCTGTGATCCTGTCCATACCAAGAACCCAGAACCTAATCCTGTAACCACCCCATACAGGACAATATTGTTTTCTTAAAGGAAAAAGCGCTGGTCCTGTAAGGTTATCTTATTGGTATTGCTATTTTGAAGTATTGATGCTTATGTAAGTCATCTGGTTCTCGGGCAGTCGGCTTCTACACACCAGAGCAGCCTTTCTCAACCCTTTTTAACACACAGGAATCCCTGAAAAAACTTTCCAGGCCCAGGGAACCCTACTAAAAAGTACTGTACCAAAAGTTTTCAGAACATTCGTGTGATGGTCACTTGGAAGAACGCTCCTTACATTGGTGGCCAGGGGGAAGACCCCCCCATATGTAAAACTATTTGACATAGTAACTACTTACTGATATATTTTTGTAACTTCTGATTGGATCATGTAAATAAGCCCAGGTCTGAGCGCCTATCCCGAAGAAGCGAATGCTTAAGGTGAAACGCGTCGATTTTAGGCGCAGTGGAAATTGATAAGATTTTGGAATGTTGCAGTCTATCCTGATTGAATATATGGTATTTTTTTCGTGAAGTAACTTGCTTTTATTGTACATATACACTGAGGAAAAAATGATTTTCTCCCCTGCAGATTTTGCAAGTTTCTCACTTACAAAGAAATGAAGGGTCTATCATTTTTATCATAGGTGTATTTTAAATGATAGAGAAACAATATCAACCAAAAATCCAGAAAAAAAGACACAATACAAATGTTATAAACTGAGTTGCAGTTCAGTGAGTAAAATAAGTATTTGATCCTCAAGCAAAACATGACTTAGTAGTTGGTGGAGAAACCCTTGTTGGTGATCACAGAGGTCAGACGTTTCTTGTGGTTGGTGATCAGGTTTGCACACATCTCAGGAGGGATTTTGGTCCTCTCTTCTTTACAGATCTTTTCTAAATCCTTAAGGTTTCTTGGCCGTCTCTTGGCAACTCAAAGTTTCAGCTCCTCCATAAATGTTCTATAGGATTAAGGTCTGGAGACTGGCTAGGCCACTCCATGAACCTAATGTGCTTCTTCTTGAGCCACTCCTTTGTTGCCTTGGTGGTATGTTTCGGGTCATTGTCATGCTGGAAGACCCATCCATGACCCATATTCAGTGTTTTTGCTGAGGGAAAATGGTTCTCATCCAAGATTTTACAATACATGGCCCCGTCCATTGGCCCCTGAATGAAAGTCGGTCCTGTACCTTTAGCAGAGAAACAGCCCCAAAGCATCATGTTTCCACCTCCGTGTGTGACTGTAGGGATGGTGTTCTTAGGGTCATAGTCAGCATTTTTCCTCCTCCAAACACGGCAAAACGAGTTAATGCCAAAGAGTTCAATTTTAGTCTCATCTTTCAAGAGAACTTTCTCCCAATCCTTCTCTGAATCATTTACATGTTCATTGGCAAACTTCAAGACGGGCTGTACATGTGTCTTCTTGAGGAGGGGGACCTTGCGGGTGCTGAAGGACGTCAATCCATGGCGGCGTATTGTGTTACCAATGGTTTGTTTGGCGACTGTGGTCCCAACTGCCTTGAGATCCTTCACAATCTCCTCCCGTGTAGTTCTGGGCGGATCCCTCACTTTTCTCATGACCATCCTCACCCCACGAGGGGAAATCTTGCATGGAGCCCCAGACCGAGGGCGATAGATGGTTATTTTATATTTCTTCCATTTGCGAAATAATCGCCCCAACAGTTGTCTCCTTCTCACCAAGCTTCTTGCTGATGGTCTTGTAGCCCATTCCAGTCTTGTGCAGGTCTACAATCTTGTCCCCGACGTCCTCTGGCAGCTCTTTGGTCTTGTCCATGATGGTGATGTTTGAATGGAAGGAAGAGATTCTATGGAGAGGTGTCTTCTATACACATAACGAGTTGTCGTTAGGAGAACCTTCTTACATTGACAGGACTAATCTGTGCACCACATGAGCACCTACTGGATTTTTGGTTGATATTTTGTCTCTATCATATAAAATACACCTATGATAAAAATTATAGACCCTTCATTTCTTTGTAAGTGTGCAAAACTTACACAATCTGCAGGGGAGCAAATCAGTATTTTCCCCCCACTGTATGCATTGCGGTCAACAAGTGGTTCTTGTCCTACCGCCGGACTGGGCAGAGCTTTCAGAAGCCCAACTGTGACCGGTCCTCTTTAAGAATAAAGTAAATACTCTGTTTATAATAGGGAGATCTGTAATGGGTATAATGTCACCGGCATAATGATGCGCTCCATCACCGAAACAAAAGTATCCAGAGATTTCATAAAATATCTTTTTTTTTCCCCCTCGGAAGCCTATTATTACAGAGCGGTGGCAGAGCAATAAAGAATGTCTTATTTGCAGATTACTTACAATGGCTCACAAAGGGCACATTAATGCTGCTGGTTTGTGGTTAAAAATATAAACCCTAAGCCGCGGAGAGAGCGCGGGCGCGCGCATTGTTATGAAACGCGAATGGATCATAAAGCAAGAAAAGCATAAAAGCGTGAAAGCGTTTGCACAATGCTGGTTGCCGGAGGCCATGACTTAAAGGTATCCTCCAGTCAAACTCCAGCGTTTTGCATTTTCCATGACTCTGGGGGCACGGAATAGCTGCTGAGTGGCTCTGATATTCATCCTATGCGGGCATTAAACCGTCACATTCCCATCACTCAGCCAGCTAAAGGGATCCAATTAAAACTTCACTCTGACGCGTGAAGTAAAGCAGAGGTCTCAGTTGCTTAGCTTAGCTAAAACCAATGTAGACGCCATACACCATTGTCACGGTGCGAACATTGCGACATATGCAGAATTCGCTACATTGGTAACAGGTTCACACGGAAGCTTTATGGAAATGTCACTAAATACCATCTGCTGGTGGCTTTACTCCTTTCTTTACTTTTTCTTACCATTTCAGACAGACGCTGAGTCCCATCCTCCATGCTCAGTCCTGTCCTCGGTGCTGAGTCCTGTCCTCCGTGCTGAGTCCCCTGCTCTGTGCTGAGTCCTGTCCTCCATGCTAAGTCCTGTCCTCCGTGCTGAGTCCTGTCCTACGTGCTGAGTCCTGTCCTACGTGCTGAGTCCTGTCCTCCGTGCTGAGTCCCGTGCTCCGTGCTGAGTCCCGTGCTCCGTGCTGAGTCCTGTCCTCCGTGCTGAGTCCTGTCCTCCGTGCTGAGTCCTGTCCTACGTGCTGAGTCCCGTCCTACGTGCTGAGTCCCGTGCTCTGTGCTGGGTCCCGTCCTCTGTGCTGAGTCCTGTCCTCCGTGCTGAGTCCCGTCCTCCGTGCTGAGTCCCGTCCTCCGTGCTGAGTCCCGTCCTACGTGCTGAGTCCCGTGCTCCGTGCTGAGTCCTGTGCTCCGTGCTGAGTCCCGTTCTGCGTGCTGAGTCCCATCCTCCATGCTGAGTCCTGTCTCCGTGCTGAGCCCTGTCTCTGTGCTGAGTCCCATCCGTGCTGAGTCCCGTCTCCGTCGCTAAGTCCCGTCCTCCATGCTGAGTCCTGTCCTCCGTGCTGAGTCCCGTCCTGTGTGCTGAGTCCCGTCTTCCGTGCTGAGTCCCATCTTCCGTGCTGAGTCCCGTCTTCCGTGCTGAGTCCCGTCCTTTGTGCTGAGTCCAGTCTCTGTGCTGAGTCCAGTCTCTGTGCTGAGTCCCGTCTCTGTGCTGAGTTCCATCCGTGCTGAGTCCCGTCCTCCGCGCTGAGTCCCGTCCTCCATGCTGAGTCCCATCCTCCGTGCTGAGTCCCGTCCATGCTGAGCCCGTGCTGAGTCCCGTCCTCTGTGCTGAGTCCCGTTCTCCGTGCTGAGTCCCGTTCTCCGTGCTGAGTCCCGTCCTCCGTGCTGAGTCCCGTCCTCCGTGCTGAGTCCCGTCCTCCGTGCTGAGTCCTGTCCTCCGTGCTGAGTCCTGTCCTACATGCTGAGTCCTGTCCTCCATACTGAGTCCCGTGCTCCGTGCTGAGTCCCGTGCTCCGTACTGAGTCCCGTTCTGCGTGCTGAGTCCCGTCCTCCATGCTGAGTCCTGTCTCCGTGCTGAGCCCTGTCTCTGTGCTGAGTCCCATCCGTGCTGAGTCCCATCTCCGTCGCTGAGTCCCGTCCTCCATGCTGAGTCCTGTCCTCCGTGCTGAGTCCCGTCCTGCGTGCTGAGTCCCGTGCTCCGTACTGAGTCCCGTTCTGCGTGCTGAGTCCCGTCCTCCATGCTGAGTCCTGTCTCCGTGCTGAGCCCTGTCTCTGTGCTGAGTCCCATCCGTGCTGAGTCCCGTCTCCGTCGCTAAATCCCGTCTTCCGTGCTGTGTCCTGTCCTCTGTGCTGAGTCCTGTCCTCTGTGCTGAGTCCAGTCTCCGTGCTGAGTCCAGTCTCCGTGCTGAGTCCAGTCTCCGTGCTGAGTCCCGTCTCTGTGCTGAGTTCCATCCGTGCTGAGTCCTGTCCTCCGTGCTGAGCCCCGTCCTCCGCGCTGAGTCCCGTCCATGCTGAGCCCGTGCTGAGTCCCGTCCTCTGTGCTGAGTCCTGTCCTCTGTGCTGAGTCCCGTTTACCGTGCTGAGTCCCGTCTCCATGCTGAGTCCCGTCTCCATGCTGAGTCCCGTCTCCATGCTGAGTCCCATCCTCCGTGCTGAGTCGCATCCTCTGTGCTGAGTCGCATCCTCTGTGCTGAGTCGCATCCTCTGTGCCGAGTCGCATCCTCCGTGCCGAGTCGCATCCTCTGTGCTGAGTCCCATCCTCCGTACTGAGTTCCGTCTTCCGTGCTGAGTCCTGTCCTCTATGCTGAGATGCTTTTTGCTGTCTGCGGCCACCTCGGAGCTGCATACAGGCAGTCCGTAAAAGGGGATGCACCAGCTGCACGGACACAGTTGCATGTCAAAATTTGACACGTGGCTACTGATAAAAAAAAAAGATTGACGTGTGGACAGGAGTGGATGTATGGATTTTAAAAAAAATTGCGGCCAGCTTACCCCCTCTGGTCACTATTGCACCATTGCCATATAGCAATGATGGCTTGGGATTGGCTGGCAGTCGCTGCCCTTCTGAAAAGAGATCTACCATGGATATTCAGAGAGGAGCATTAAACAGTGTGGCCCATATGAATGAGACATTAAAAAGTAACTCCACTTTCATGGGAAAAAAATAGCAAATAAAAAAAAAATTATATATCATACTCCTACCCCCTGTGCTCTGTGTGTTACACACTCCTGAATCTTTCACTCTGTGCATTACACACTCCTAACACCTATTGCCTGTGCATTACACACTCCTAACCCCTGTTCCCTGTGCATTACACACTCCTAACCCCTGTTCCCTGTGCATTACACACTCCTAACCCCTGTTCCCTGTGCATTACACACTCCTGAGCTATGTGCTCTGTGCATTACACACTCCCGACCCTTGCACTCTGGGCATAACACACTCCCGACCCTTGCACTCTGTGCATAACACACTCCTGACCCCTGTGCTCGGTGCATTAGACACTCCTAACCCCTGCACTCTGTGTGTTACATACTCCTGGCCCCTGTTAGACTTTTGGTAATGGCACAGTAATTAAAGAACCCTGTACACAGTGAGAAGCCCCTCCCAACGCGCAGTTTTGCCACACCCACAATTCACCTTCTACGTCTACATCTGTTGTAAAGAACTTCGGAAAACTGCAGACAATCGCTCCTCCATCCTTACAGAGACGCTGCCTCATCCCGGCCCTGCACCCATTACACCTGAACCTGCCGCTAGCAAAGGCGAATGATACCAAAAACTGCTAAAAAGACGAATAAATCACAACCTTTGTAAATAATTTAGCTCTCTTTCCTGCGTGGTGAAGCCATTTTATCAATGCTAATATAAAGCGGTATGACCGATCCCAAGCTCTGCCCGCCATTCCTCACGATCCCTAAAAAAAATAAAAAAAAAAAAAAAAAACTCCATGCGGCTTGAGAATGAAACGCGAGGCGCAGTTTGCATGCGTGACATAATACAAAAGTCTCCCCTCCCTAAACTTTGAACGAAAATTTGTATCTAAATCTTTCGGCGTCTCAGCAGTCGCGGCGCTGCGAAGCCTCTTCCATCTGTGTGCCGCGTATATTAATAATGAGTTTCTAAAGCCTCCCCCACACCCTGCTGCTTTTTTTTTACATAAATTAAGTGTCAGACGAAGGCGACTCTCTCATATTTAAAGAAGAAAAAGCGGCATTTGAAAAATAACGGCGTGAGCGGCGCGTCCAGATAATATTTGGTATGTATCGCCGGGGCCCAGTGATGTTTCCGCATTAACTCCAAAGCATGCCGGGCTTGTGATAACATGCTTTCGTCTTTTAATG
>JBBDGP010003657.1:0-47500 GCA_037952835.1 Lithobates septentrionalis | reverse complement strand
CTTAAATGTATTATTATTATACGAATAATCATAAATGAATAAATAAATGTAAAATAAATACACAAATAAAAAACAAATTCATTAATACTAAGTATATAAATAAATAATAAATAATAATAATAAATAAATAATTAACTCTTAACTTTAACCCTTACCCCTTAAAAAAAATAAATAAATAACTAAACACCCTAACCCTAACACAAAAAAAATATTATTATTATTAATAATAATGTATTTTTTGTTCGAGTTTGGGTGTATTTTATTATTATTATTATTATTATTAATAATAATAATAATAATGTCCTTTAATACAAGGCGGTGGGTGGCGGGTGGGGGGGGGGGGGCTTTTATTTCTTCTTTTGTTATTATTAATTTATTATAATGTTTTTTTTTCGTTAGGGTAAGCGGATTCAAGTTCAGTTTAGGTTAGGGTTAGGATTAGGAGTTGGGGATAGGGTTATTTATTATTATTTTATTCATTTATTATTTTATTTAAAATAATGTATTATTATTATACGAATAATAATAAATGAATAAATAAATGTTAAAAAAAATTACACAAATAAAAAAAAAAAACATAAATAAAAAATAAATAAATTCAATAAATTAATACAACGTGTATATAAATAAATAATAGATAATAATAAATAAATAATTAACCCTTAACTTTAACCCTTACCCCCTAAAAAAATAAAATAATAATAAATAACTAAAAACCCTAACCCTAACACAAAAAAAAATATTATATCCACCCTTTGCAGCTATAACAGCTTCACCTCTTCTGGGAAGGCCATCCACAAGGTTTAGGAGGGTGTCTATGGGAATGTTTGACCATTCTTCCAAAAGTGCATTTGTGAGGTCAGGCACTGATGTTGGAGGAGAAGGCCTGGCTCGCAGTCTCCGCTCTAATTCATCCCAAAGGTGTTCTATCGGGTTGAGGTCAGGACTCTGTGCAGGCCAGTCAAGTTCCTCCACCCCAAACTCGCTCCTCCATGTCTTTATGGACCTTGCTTTGTGCACTGGTCCAAATCATTTGGTGGAGGGGGGATTATGGTGTGGGGGTTTTTTTTTCAGGGGTTGGGCTTGGCCCTCTTAGTTCCAGTGAAGGGAACTCTTAAGGTGTCAGCATACCAAGACATTTTGGACAATTTCATGCTCCCAACTTTGTGGGAACAGTTTGGGGACGGCCCCTTCCTTTTCCAACATGACTGCCCACCAGGAAGGAGTCCATTGTTGCTGGCTGTTGGGGATCTATTGTTGCTGGAATGGATCTATTGTTCCTGGGAGGGGGGGTCTATTGTTGCTGGAATGGATCTATTGTTCCTGGGAGGGGGGGGGGGTCTATTGTTGCTAGCTGTTGGCTGGCTGCTGGGAGTCTGTTGAGGTAGCAGCTTGCTATGGGGGCATTAGGCAGGAGGGAGGGGCCTGGAGCGCCATCAGGGGGACCCGAGAAGAGGAGGATCGGGGCTACTCTGTGCAAAACCACTGAAGAGGAGGTAAGTATAACATGTTTATTATTAAAAAAATAAATAAAAAACGAACCTTTAATACATAGGTGGGTGCAGCCTATTGCATTAGTGAGTGCACCCCAAAGCTTCAACACATTTGAGTTTAGGATCCCCCGTTAGGGGGCTTTGGTGAAACAACAGGGGTCTAAACAGTGGGAATCTGTGCCACACTGGGGGGGATTAGGGTGTGCCCAGGCACACCAGGCACACCCTGTGTGCACACCTATGCTTTAATATCACTTTAGGGATCACCTTAGAAATAAAAAATTCAAGTGGGGCCCTAACAGACGCTCACCCCTGAGCGCAGTAGTCTCAGCCAATGAGGAGGGAGAGACCCCATTGATGGATGGAGAGGGGGCTCAGGTAAGTTTTGGGTGGGGGGGAGGTGGCGCTGTTTCACAGAGAAGGTTTTTTACCTTCATGTAAAGAATGCAGGAAGGTAAAAAAAAAAAACTTCTTGACATTTCACACAGCAGACAAATTGATTTTTTTTTTTTTATAGAAAAATGTATGAAAAACAAGTAGAGAGCAAACACGGAATTTGGGGAAAAAAAGGAAAGCGACCTTCATTTATTCCTTCATTCCACTCGTTGCAAAGTCATTGTGATATTGTGATAGACGTCACCTTGAGAGGCGGCGATGTGTTGTGCAATATTGTTAATATAAAAGGAACCCAATGACAGTTCAGTTATATAAGAAAAGTTCGTACAATAAAGGATCGGGTTGTGATTAAAAGGCTGATGGTGGTCTGTGTGGTCTTTGTTGGATCAAACATTCGGAGGGGGGGGGGGGGGGGTTGTCTGTTTGCCTATCTTTCTTAACCCCCTTGGAGCCGGAGCCTCCCCGCCCTTTAAGGGGTTAAAGAGGCCAGGAGGCAGGGCGGGGTTTATGATTATGTGACCACCTCCGTGAGATGTTCAAAGCTTGGGAGATTTTTTTGGAACCTAACCCTGCTTTATACTTCTCCACAACTTTATCCCTGACCTGTCTGACGTGTTCCTTGGCCTTCATGATGCTGTTTGTTCACTAAGGTTCTCTAACAAAGGGCTTCACAGAACAGCTGCATAAATGACACACAGTTGGACTTCTAAAGGCAATTGGTTCCAATAGATTTTAGTTAGGGGGTATCAGAGTAAAGGGGGCTGAATACAAATGCCCCCCCCCACACTTTTCACATATTTATTTGTATCATTTATCATTTTTCTTCCACTTCAAAATTATATGCCACTTTGTGTTGGTCTATCACATCAAATCCCAATAAAATACATTTACGTTTTTGGTTGTAACATGACAACCTGTGGAAAGTTTTAAGGGGTGTGAATACTTTTTCAAGGCGCTGTATAAGGTTTTTGGGGGTTTTATGTAATCTTCAGGCCTAAAATGATTTTTTTGAAGCGTGTGCAATAAAATCTAATAATTGGCTCTGGCAGCGACAGGGTTAATGGTTATGGTTTCCCTTTCCATACATACATTGCCCGTCCCTTTCCATACATAAGATGACATTATTGGCGGTGCGGACATTAATATGTGCCTCAGGTCCGATCTCCGGGATAACGCTCCTCCGATGAGGAGATGGATGGAAATGTTTTGTGTCTTTCTTTCTATCTGAACAAAAGGTCTTTTAATGCAATTAAATGCTAAACAACTCTAAAGCATTTAACCTTTCCGGGGAGCGCTGACGTCACGTTTTGGTGTTTCGGTGACACTGATGTATTTGGCTCCTAGTTGCAGGCTAGGCCGGTGTCTCAGGAAGCCGGTGGCCTGCCTTTGGATGGTATTTTTGGCGGCTCTAATCTGAATTTTTCTCCATGCAAAGTGCATTTATAGAAGCAACGGCTAATTATCCTCCAGATCCATGTGTGTTGATTATACAATCAGCTGTGGATTGTGGCAGCCCGGTGCCAGAGGTTTGGCAACAGACGTTCCATCTGCTTCCTGTAACCCGCGGTCGATGTCTTCATTGTGACACGGCAACGACTGAACGCCGAGCACCACCAGAGACGACCTGTCGTTAGGCTTTAGTCACACAGGCAAATCATAATCTCTGCAGTTATTAAAAATGAATGTAGTGTGGATGCCACAAGCCAAAGCTCCCTCCACACGTGTCGGTACACCAACCGGCATCTTCCCAGGAAAGTCGCAAAGGTCTCCAGCTGAACACTGCCTGGCATTGGCTGAACGCAGCTTAAAAATGAGATATGGCAGCCCACCAGGTGGCTACTAGTTCATCACTATGAGCAATGCGAAGAGTAGAACTAGCCCTAAGTATGCAACATCAAGGGGGCCCAACGATGACTTCTCCTCAATGACTCTTGGTTGCGCAATGAGGAGCGCCAAGTACAAATGCTTATGTAATTTGGAGGTCTTTTTGAAACAGCCGGCCATTCATAGCGCCATTAGGAGACATGAGCCTTTATGAAGGTGATCTGGTGCGGTGGTTCTCAACCACCAGGCTGTGGCCTCCCTGAGCCTCTGGGCCTCCAGCCAGCTGCAGATCCTCTAACCTCCCAGAGTTCCAAGCTCTAATAGTAGTTCTCCATCCAATAGTGGCCATTGGCAAACAATGCTCCTCAACCTGTCCCCAGCCCCATTGAGAGCTGTCAGTGCCCCTCAACCTTCCACAGCGCCCCCATATCCTATGAAAGCTATTAGTGCCCCCCAACTTTCCACAGCACCATTGAGCACCTTGCAGTGCCCCTAGCTTGCTGGGAGGCTAGGAGATATTCAGCAGGCTGGAGGCCTGGAGGGAGGGATGCCAAGACCCAACAGTGGCTCACTAGTGTCTTGTAATGGCACTAAGAATGGCCAGCTGTTTCAAAAAGACCTCCAAGTGATATGAACGTTTGTAATTAGTGCTCCTAGCACACATCCGAGAGTCACTGAGGCCTCCAGCCCCCCTATAGAGCCCTCAATCTCCAACAGTGTCCAGCAGCCCCCTGCAGTGCCCTACAGTCTCCTATAGTGCCACTGCAAAGCCCCCAGCCTCCTAATAAGACTTCACCCCCCCCCCCCACAGTTGCCAGGTGCCAAACAGCCCACCGGCCGCATTCAGTGGGCTGGCAGACCACGTGTTGAGAGCCAGGGAACTATAATGAGGACCACGCTATACAGGGGAGACTTGATTACGCAGTGCAGCTTCCAAATACATTTGCAAATGTCGTTTGCTAGTAAGTGTGCTGGACAGAAGTTTTGTTTGTTCTGTGCAGAAGCTCTTCCATTGCACCTTACTCTAAAACATGGGCGCTCAACCTGTGGCCCTCCAGCTGTTGTGGAACTACAAGCCCCATGAGGCATTGCAAGGCTGAGAGTTACAAGCATGACTCCCACAGGCTGAGACACGATGGGACTTGCAGTTCTGCAACAGCTGGATGACCACAGGTTGACCACCCATGTCTGAAAGCAACTAATAAATTGGTTGCCAAGTTTGTTTAGCAAGTTGAAATTGCACGAGGACACATTGGGCGCTTTCAGCTACCATTGCGTGCAGGATCTGGTGTGTTGCTGTGCCTTTAAAGTAGAACTAAATCCCCCCCCCCAAAATTTTTCTTTCCCTGCCCCCGGCTGCCATTCTGGCCTAGGCCATGATGACGTGTCCCTGGTACTGCAGCCTCCTTGAATACTTATTACACATCTCCCAGATGGCTGCAGGATTGGCACACAGAGGGGCCGGATGGCGGATGCTGGTCTGGTGCATCATCGGAGCTAACCGTCTACACCCAGAAGAGGCAGCCAACTGAAGAGGACTATGATGGCAGCAGAGGTCCTGAACAGCAGATTGCAGAGGGACAAGGCTGGATTGGCTGTGTCGGTTGAGTACAACTTTAAGGAAGAATGGGCTCCCTCCAGGCATACCTGCCCTTAATTTACCATTGTTATATATTCTCCAGCAGGGAGACTCCCAAAGAACAAAAGTTGGGACCTCACAACCCAGGGGACCTTGACAAGGCAGTGCCGCTCCCATATTTATTTGCAAAGGTTGTGCAACCAAATCCTCAGTTTTTGAGGCAAATTGATAGATGGGGGGGGGGGGGGGGGGGGTTTGCTAGCTAGTAAATATGTAGTTTTGTATGTTCAGTTCACCAGATCTTGCAAAATGCGGAAATTCACCTATTGAGACCACCAAGTAGAGTCATCAGTGTCCTCAATATGATACATTGTACAATTAGGCTCAAGGCTTTTTTTTTTACAGACTTTGAGGTTCCTCCTGACAATTTTCAGGAGTGTGGTGGTTTTCCGCCTCTTTTGAACTGAGAGGTGCCAGCTGATACGCTTTGAGAATTTTCTTCAGAAGTTCCCGAGAGAGGCTCCCCGGGCATTCCCAACTGGGAAGAAATACGGGATATACTTGTGAGATTATGTCTTACCTTGCCTGAGAACGTCCAGCGGGAACATCAGCAACCCGTTCCCAGTCAAAGGTAAATCTGACGAATGTGCTCAGCCTGAATTCCCCATGATGCATACAGTATAAGGCCAAAAAATAAAGATATAGATGGTGGGAAAATCAGGATGACTGGTCCTGCTATACTGGGCCCAGGCCCTATCAGCTAAACAGGGGGGCCCAGGGCAGCTTTATTATTATTTCTGCCAAAATGAATAAATGGATATTACTAGACCAAACTACCCCCCCCCCCCCCCGCTCCTACTTGCTTATCAGGGTTATAATTACATTTCCCTGGGCCCCATCAGGTTAACACATTGGGGCCCAGGAGGTGGAAGAAGAGGAGGGACTTTTTTTTTTTCCATTTTCGGGGTGTAGGCAGATAAAGTCAGTGCTGCTTTTCCACTGCATCAGGAGGGCTGTATGGGGCCCCATGACTTCTAACAGCAGCCCTGACCAGGGCTGGGACAAGGGGTGGGCAGGAGGGGCGGCTGCCCCGGGCACTGTGGTATGATGTGAGGTGGGGGGGTTCCACAAGGAGATTGGTAGCGAGGGGATTTGTGTTGGAAGGAGGAATCTTCTGGGTTGCAGGGGGTAAGTATCGTTCAAAGAGGGGAAATGCGGGGGGGGGGGGGTGCTAAGAGTACTGATTTAGGGAGATTTGTTTTGGGAGGGGGGATGGGGGTGATTTGTGCTAGGAGGGGGATTTTGTACTGGGAGGGGGGATTTGAAGTGGGGGAAGAAGATGTGTACTAGGAGGGGAAATTTTTTGGGATAAAGGATTTGTGCTAGGAGGGATGATTTTTTTTGGGGGGGCAGGCATTTGAGCTGGGGGGGGGGATTTATTTGGGCGGGGCAAAGATTTGTGCTGAGAAGGGGGATTTTAGCAAGGGTGGGTTTTTACTGGGAGGAGGGGGAATTTTTATTGAAGTGGTGAGTATGCAGATTAGTGCTCAGTGTTAATGCTCATACATCTGGTGGGGGGGGGACGCAGTTTGGCATGTTCGCCCTGGGCTCTAGATGACCTTGTCCCGGCACTGGCCCTGACTTCCTCACACCACAAGCACCTATCTCTCCCTCTTGTAATTATAATACCAATCCAGTCAGTCTAGAGGGGGGAACACCACCAGAGGTTTAGGACCTTTAGCTGCCTACAGACATTAGAGAGCAGCAAGCCCAGCAGCCGGCCCAGAGAAACAAGAGTGCTCAGGCCTAGAAACATTCCATAGTCTCAGGCTAGGTTCACATCTACGTGGGCCATTCGGGCCGCGGTTTGCACCGGGCACAACAGCCCATTCATTTGAATGGGCTGCCGTGCCCCGTAAAATGCAGAAAAAGTCCCTGCACTGCTTTGGAAATCACAGACTAATGCGATCTTTAGATTGTAAGCTCCCGTGACACTCTAAACCCTCTAGTCTTCAACTGTATTGTAACTGCGCTGTCTCCCTTTCTCGGTGGCCCAGCATGCACCGATTTATGACGTCACGGGGGGGTGGTGCCACCAGGTGACATCGCCGGTTGGCACCGCCCCATAGCTATTTTAGAAATGTCACAAGGTGGGGGCAGACAGACCGTGACTTTTTTTCATGTCGGTGTCATCGTGATTGACGATGGATCTACATTGGGGGACATTTTTTTTTTTTAAATAAAAGGATTGTTAAAAACTCTTGTATTCCCTTTTACACTTTTTTGGTGGATGGGTACCCCATACTCACATATTCACATGGGAGGGGGGCAGGATCTGGGGGCTCCCTTGTTAAATATTCTGATAAGCCACCCCCACCCACAGACCCCCACAACTGCAGCCCAGGGTTGTGTGGAAGAGGCCCTTGTCCCCATCAACATCGGTACAAGGTGCTTTGGAGTGGGGGCAGAGCCCCCCTGCCCCAAAGCACCCCCCTCATGTTGAGGGCATGTGGACTGGTATGGTTCGGGGGGGGGGCACTTGATCATCCCCTCCCTTTCCTGGCCTCCGGGGCTGCATGCTCGGATAAGGGTCTGGTATGGATTTTGGGGGGGACCCCACGCCATTTTTAAAAAAAAATTTGGTGAATGGGTACCCCATACTCACATATTCACATGGGAGGGGGGCAGGATTCAGGGGCTCCCTTGTTTAAGATTCCGATAAGCCCCCCCCGCCTGCAGACCCCCACAACCGCAGCCCAGGTTGTGTGGAAGAGGCCCTTGGCCCCATCCCTTTCCTGACCTCCTGGACTGCATGCTCAGATAAGGGTCTGGTATGGATTTGGGGGGGGGCACCACCAATTTTTTTTAATTTTGGTGTGGGGTTCGCCTCCCAAACCATACTAGACACGAAGGGCCTGGTATGGATTGGAAGAGGACCCAACGCCATTTTTTTCAGGCATTTATTAGCCGGCGATTTCTTTTTTTTTTTTTACATTCAGCTGTCAGCGGGGAACCCCGCTGGCAGCTGATGACTCATCAGTTGTTAGGGACGAAGCGGCCGGCTTCCCACTCCTTAGCAACCAGCTATATACAGTGTTTTTAAAGGGAGAAAAAAATGCAAAACGCATCAAAAATGCAACACTTGCGTTTCTGGTGTGACTTCATTGAAGTCTATTACACGCAAAATGCAATCTGCTGCTGGAAAAAAAGTTCCCCGTCCCTTTCCAAAAATGCATCGGCTTCCGGTATACCATAGGCAGCCATGTTAAATGGAATGTAATGCGTTTCTGAAAAAGACAAAAAAAAAAGCGCATAGGTGGGAACGCAGGGTTATTTTGGAAAGTGCTGCACAAATTAGTTTTTTTGCTATATAAAACCTGTATAATAATAAATATAATAATAATTAAACCAAAATTGCATTTCATCCTAACCATCCCCCACATTACCCTGGCTGTGTATAACGTAGGCCGAGCAGACGTCTTTCCGCAGCGAGCGATCTATATCTGGAAATCTCTGGGCTCAGCAGCGGTGAGAATAAGTACATTTAATGAAATATGGACATGGAACCAAGTTATAGAAAGACACAGCACACAGGTCAGCACCTTGATATACACAGGCCGGCCAGAGCCCGGTTTAACACATAAATGTCAATATTTACCCAGTGGACGTGTCGGAGATTTAACCACTGGCTGAGTATTATGGCTCTGGGTGGTTAATTTCTGCTCAAAGTATAAAACGCCTGATGGCTCCCGCAGTTATAGCATCAAGAGCTGCTCATCAATTACCCCAGCGCTCTACATTTGTGCTCCTGCACTGCCATCTGCTGCCCAATTATGAGAACTGCAAGCAAATACACCGGCAACACTGCTAGTTATAGGGCAGTATAAGTGTTTATATACAGTATACAATATATCTGGAACACACGGCTCTGACTAGACATGTGCAATTCGTTTTGTTTAGTTTTTTAATGAATTTCGACTAACTCATTCATTCGGAAATATCTGAATTAACGAAAACGCGAATACAGTGGGATCTTGGTTTACGAGTAACGTGGTTAATGAGCGTTTTGAAAAAGGAGCAACTTTTTTTTAAAATTCTGACTAGGTTTGCGAGTGTTGTCTCGCAAAACGAGCAGAATTCAAGCCAATGTGGTGTGCAGTACTGCATTTGGCCAGAGGTGTGGGGGGGCGCCAGGGACACACGGAACGGTTCGGAGCCATTCGGAAATACTCGGAACCACTCGGAAACACTCGGAAATACTCCATTCCCGAGCCTTTCTGAGGCTTTCCAAGTTCAGCCGAGCTGTCCCCGAGTATTTCCGAGGCTCTCCAGCGCCCCCTACCACCTATGGCCACATGCGGTACTGCATATAATAGAAGCCAATGCGGAATGATACAAATTTCTAGAAAATACAATATATAAGTAAATACATTGAAAACCCAACAATAATAAATGCTGATTCCAACAGAGTATATTATAAATCTAAAGATTAATATTTACCACAGACGGCTGTAAAGCAAGCCTCCCAGATAATATGCCTAAAAATGTTGTTCAAAGATCTATAATGATTTATAATGTACTCTTATGGAATTAGCATTTATTATTGTTGGGTTTTTCTATGTACTTATTTCTATATTGTATGTTCTAGAAATTTGTACTTTTCCCCCTGAAGAAGACCTCTACTGCATATGGTCAAAACGCGTTGGAGTTTCTCTGTATGATCTTTTATGTATATCATGCAACGTTCAAATGTTCACTGTACAGCTGTATCTTTATGCATATTGGGACCTTGGTTTACGAGTAACGCGGTTAATGAGCGTTTTGAAAAAGGAGCAACTTTTTTTTAAAATTCTGACTAGGTTTGCGAGTGTTGTCTCGCAAAACGAGCAGAATTCAAGCCAATGTGGTGTGCAGTACTGCATTTGGCCAGAGGTGCAGGGGCGCCAGGGACACTCGGAAAGGTTCGGAGCCGTTCGGAAATACTGGGAACCACTCGGAAACACTCTGAATGACTCAGTTCCCAAGACTTTCCGGAGCTTTCCGAGTTCAGCCGAGCTGTCCCCGAGTATTTCCGAGGCTCTCCGGCGCGCCCCCCACCACCTATGGCCACATGCGGTACTGAATGTAATAGAAGCCAATGCGGAATGATACAAATTTCTAGAAAATACAATATATAAGTAAGTACATTGAAAACCCAACAATAATAAATGCTGATTCCAACAGAGTATATAATAAATCTAAAGATTAATATTTACCACAGACGGCTGTAAAGCAAGCCTCCCAGATAATATGCTTAAAGATGTTGTTCAAAGATCTATAATGATTTATAAGGTACTCTTTTGGAATCAGCATTTATTATTGTTGGGTTTTTCAATGTACTTATTTATATATTGTATTTTCTAGAAATTTGTACCTTTCCCCCTGAAGAAGACCTCTACTGCATATGGTCGAAATGCGTTGGGGTTTCTCTGTATGATCTTTTACGTATATCATGCAATGTTCCAATGTTCACTGTACAGCTGTATCTTTATGCATATTTTGTATGTTCGCTAAACCTCCATCACAGAGCTCGTGTTTTAACAGATAGTTATGCTTCTGTAATTTGATTTATTTTTTGTAATAAATACTTTTTATAACCATTTTGGATTCTTTTGCTGCAATACAAAACCCCTCAGGGAATTTTTTCCATTTTCTGTACCTTCACTGGGGCGTGCGGCCGATTCTTGCTCACCCATTGTATCGCTTCTCTACCTTATAAAAAATAGATACAGCTGTGCTCAAAAGTTTGCATACCCTGGCAGAAATGGTGAAGTTTTGGCATATATATTGAAAATATGACTGATCATGCCAAAAAAAAGTCTTTTATTCAAGGATAGCGATCACATGAAGCCATTTATTATCACGTAGTTTTAAAATCATAATGATAACAAAAATCACCCAAATGGCCCCGATAAAAAGTTTACATACCCTGGAATGTTTGGCCTTGGTACAGACTCAGAAGGTGGCACATACAGGTTACAATGGTAATTAAAGGTTCATTTCTCACATTTGTGGCTTTTTAAATCGCAATTAGTGTATAAATAGTCAATGGGTTTGTTAGCTCTCACATGGATGCAGGCTAGACACTGAGAAATGGGGAGCAGAAAAGAACAGTCAAAAGACCTGCGTAACAAGGTAAAGAAACTTTACAAAGATGGAAAAGGATATAAAAAGATACCCAAAGCCTTGAATATGCCAGTCAGTACTGTTCAGTCTCTCTTAATAAGAAGTGGAAAATTTGAGGATCTCTTGATACCAAGCCAATACCAGCTCTAAACCTCTTTAATGTCATTGTGTGGTCCGATGGTTATCTCTAGTAGTAAATTTGTGAGTATTCACTTTTATCGGCTTTTACATTGAATAAATGTTTTGGGGTTTTTTTCGGTAATGCAATGGATGCGTGCCCCTTCTTGACCGCTTGTTTTTCGTAGTACCTAGTGGACTACAACCTCTGAGGAGGGTTGCATCCGCCCACTATCCGGAATTATCATTGTCCTTCCTTCCTGCTTTCCACTACAGAGGACTTCATCGCACTGGAAGTGTTTGCTAGCTTGTGTGTTTCTAGAATAGAAAAGAATAGAATAGAAAATAAAAGAATAGCATAGAATAGAAAATAATAGAATAGAATAAAATAGAAAAGAATAGAACAGAAAAGAAAAGAAAGAAAATAGCTGTCTTCCGAAATTCGACCAGAACATAAAAAAATAGAACAGAATTTAAAAGAATAGAATACAATAGAATACAATGAAGGCCGTCTTCCGAAATTCGAATAGAATAGAAAAGAATAGAATACAGATGAGGGATAGAGAAGAGTTCCAATGGATGGAATCCGGTTTCCGAGGTGCCCCGGTTAGCAGTCGGTGACAGTCGGTGACGGTTGGTGAGCGCGCTCCTCTCCTCGGCCGGCCGTTTCACAAGAGATGAATGTTATTTATGGAGGGAAGACAATGCGGCCGCTGTGGGACATTTGGGGATAGTTTGGGGCTATTTTAGCCGCAGAATGTTGTTTTGCCGAGAGGAAGAATTCCTCCGTCTATTACTCAGCACTTTGAATGCTTTGAAGCGGCTGCCAGTAAAGCACAAGGAATAAGTTGAACACATAAATAGTGGAGGACGGCAGCCGATGTCGGGAAGGGACGAGGGGAGTAATTGATGGTCTTGGCACAGCTGGGATCTGGTAGGGATGCGGGGATATGTGGACACACATATGGCGGTGGCAGGTGTCTCTGGCTGGCTGGTTGCACCTGTGATCCTTGTACTGTACAGATGTGCGATGGAGCCGAGCCGCGGGAAAGGCCTCTCACCGTCCAAATAAATTCACTGTTCCCGGGCCAGAGTCCGGTTCTTCACCCGAGATAAAGTACCAGTCATCCCGGCGCAATTATAAGTGAATAACATTGATTATCCCCTTACAATGGCATCTGAAAATCAGAGGGATATATTAGACAGAAAGTGAACATGTTGTCCCTGAAGTTGAAAGCAGAAAAAAACTGGGCATCGCAGTTTGTTGTGCATGGGTGAGGGTCAGGGTACCCACGCTGACCCGTGTCCACAGCAAAAAGGGCCTACAATGGACACGTGAGCATCAAAACTGGAGCACAGAGCAATGGAAGAATATGGCCTGGTCTGATGAATTCACGTTTTCTTTTACATCATGTGGATGGCTGGGTGCGGGTGCGTCACTTACCTGGGAAAGAGATGGCACCAGGGCGCAGTAAGAGAAGAAGGCAAGCCGGCAGAGGCAGTGTGAAGCTTTCAGGCAACGTTCTCCTGGGAAACCTTGGCTCTAGCTACTCATGTGGATGTTACCTGACACGTACCACCTACCTAAACATTGTTGGTGACCAAGTACACCCCTTCATGGAATTAGTATTCCCTGACGTCAGTGGCCCCTTTTACCAGGATAATGCGCACCGCCACACTGCAAAAATGTTTCAAGAATGGTTTGAGGAACACAACAAAGGTTCAAGGTTGACCACGCCTCCAAATTTTCCATTTCTGAATCCAATCCACCATCTTTTGGATGTGCTAAAAATCTGACCCATGGAGGCCCCACCTTGCAACTTACAAGACTTAAAAGGATCTGCTACTGAGGACTTGGTGCCAGATACCACAGGATACCTCTAGAGGTCTAGTGGAGTTCATACCTTGGTGGGTCAAGGCTGTTTTGTTGCCCTAAAGCAGGGGTCTCAAAGTACCGGCCCGCGGGCCATTTGCGGCCCGCGGACCTGTTAAAAATGGCCCGCAGGCAGGGCTGATAAAGGACTAGAGGTCGACCGATATTTGGCCATTAGGTCGATATATAGCACTGGCCGCTGCTCTTCCTTCCTTCTCCACACTCAGCGCTTGATGCTTGTGTGAAACTGACACGTAACAGGAGGAGAGAGACAGAGGGATCTGTCAGATTTGAGGTTGATGTCGGGGGTGGGCGGGACCCGGCCGGGGTGGGCGGGACCCGGCCAATATCAAACACCAGCCAATGGGATCTGGGCGGGCAGCTACGTGTATGTGGCCCGCCCCTTTTCTTAAGCAGCCCAATCATTGGCTGGTGTTTGACAGCTGCTGGCCCCGCCCACCTCGGCCGGGTCCCGCCCACCCCGACATCAACCTCAATTCTGACAGATCCCTCTGTCTCTCTCCTCTGTGCTACGTGTCAGCTTCACACAAGCATCAAGCGCTGAGTGTGGACAGCTCCTTGTCAGTTTCACACACTGTTACACTCCGCTCAGTGTGAAACCTGCCAGTGGCACCTGCCTGTGCCAATCAGTGCCATCTGTCAGTGCCATCTGTCAGTGCCAGCTGCCAGTGCCACTGCCAATCAGTGCCACCTGCCAGTGCCAACCAGTCTGCCATTGCCACCTGCCACCTCCAACCAGTACCACCTGCCAGTGCCACCTGCCACCGCCAATCAGTGCCACCGCCAACCAGTGCCTGCCAGTGCCACCGCCAACCAGTGCCCCTGCCAATCAAAGCCACCTGCCAGTGCCACCTTCCGCCACCTGCAAGTGCCACGCCAATCAGTGCCACCTGCCAGTGCCAACCAGTGCTTGCCAGTGCCACCTGCCACCACCTGCCAGTGCCACGCCAATCAGTGCCACCTGCCAGTGCCACGCCAATCAGTGCCACCTGCCAGTGCCACGCCAATCAGTGCCACCTGTCAGTGCCAATAGTGCCACCTGCCAGTTCCAAACCAGTGCCACCTGCCAGTTTCAAACCAGTGCCACTTGCCAATGCCTGCCAGTGCCACCTTCCAGTGCCAACCAGTGCCACTGCCAATAAGTGCCACCTGCCAGTGCCATTGCCAATCAGTGCCACCTGCCAGTGCCATCTGTCAGTGCCAATCAGTGCACCCTCCAAACAGTGCAACGTGCCACCTGCCAGTGCCACCTGCCAGTGACAGACAGTGCCACCTGCCAGTGCCACCTGCCTAAGCCAACCAGTGCCATCTGTACTGAGGACATCAAGTGTTTGGTAGAGTGACAGGAGCAAGCAGGGAGGAGTGGAGTGGGTGAGGTTTTTTTTTTTTCAAATCGGCCTAAAATATCGGCCATCGGCTTTACCTCTCCATCTCTTCTGTCCTCTCCGCTGCACGCTGCTGCAGCCCAGAGAGAGAACAGAGCTGAGAATGGAGCGGAGGAGGGATCCGCTCATCGATCCGCCCACCTAGGCATTGACGATCGACCAGAGCCCCAAACCAGGGTCCTGCTGCCACCTCAGGGGCGGGAGATTGTGTTCTCTGGGTCCCCTGTCACTAGGCCTGTATGGAAGCCAGGAGGAGAGGATTTGGGAGGCAGATGATCCTGACTGCCAGGAGAGGTGAGTGAGCCATCACACTGAGGCAAAGTCCTTAGTGGGGTGACTGGGGTAGAAATTTGTGCAGTGTGGGGGGTATTTTATGCAGTGTGGAGGGTGATTGTGCAGTGTGGGGGGTAATTGTGTAGTGTGGGGGTATTTTATGGAGTGTGGGGGGTATTTTATGGAGTGTGGGGGGTATTTTATGGAGTGTGGGGCTATTTGTGCAGTGTGTGGCTATTTGTGCAGTGTGGGAGGGGTAATGCTGGGTAGTTAATAATGCGTTTGCTGACACCAATGCTGGGTTAATAATGCGCTTACGGACACCAGTACTGGGTATAATGCGTTTGCTGACACCAGTGCTGGGTATAGTATAGTATATTATTGCTGGTATAGTTCATTGCTTTTGAAGTTTTAAAAGTTTGCATGCGGCCCCCCATGGGATATGAAAACTTGTCATGTGGCCCTCAGGCAATTTGAGTTTGAGACCCCTGCCCTAAAGGGACCTACTCAATAGTAGTTGGGTCATCCTAAAGCTATGGCTGACTGGTTGAAACTGCGATCCTTGTAGTGTACAGATGTGCGATGGGGCTGAGACGTGGGAAAGGCCTCTTGCCATCTGAACATATTCCCAAGCCAGAAGATGGTTCTCCTCTGAGATAAAGTACCAGACGTCAGGGGCGTTGCTAGGTCTACAAAAGATCTGGGGCTAGAGCCCATAGCAGCGTAGTAAAGAAAGTCATACGCTTGGGCGGGCATACACATGTATATACAGTAATATACACATGGGTGTATATATATACCCAGAGAGCCCCCCGCTTACATCAGGGTCCCCAGAGAGCCTCCTCCTTACATCAGAGTCCTCAGAGAGCCTCCCCCTTCCATCAGGGTACCCAGAGGACCCCCCCACTTACATCAGGGTTCCCAGAGAGCCCCGTTTACATTAGGGTCCCCAGAGAGCCTCCCCCTTAAATCTGGGTCCCTAGAGAGCCTAGGCCTTAAAATCAGGGTCCCCAGAGAGCCTCTCCCTTACATCAGGGTCCCCAGAGAGCCCCCCCACTTACATAAGGGTCTCCAGAGAGCCTCCCCTCCCCTTGGGGACCCCTGCAGAGACTCGGGGCTATTGGCTTCAGATTCGGGGCTATAGCCCCAAAAGCCACCCCCTAGCAACGCCCCTGCCAGACGTCATGGCGCAATTCTACCTTTCATACAGCTAACCGTGCTGGAAATGGAGGCATTTTCCAGAGGAAACAAAAAACAAATCACAGAAGGAAATCGTAGCGCACCGCACATAATGACGAGATCCTCCCAGAGAGTACATCATCCAATTCCACCCCTTCACAGGACCTCTGAGGGAACGGGTACTTATGTGATTTTCTCAGGAAATGACTGAGGAACCATCACAGAGAAAATTCTTCTACACAGAAACTTCGGGCGACAAGTAAAATCTATAAGAGACCGTTCATTGACTTACACTTTTTGGTTCACTTTCGTGTTTTATTTTTGTGCACCGCACCATGGGCTTGGGGGGGGGGGGGGGGGAAATACTGTTTTATACTAGTTTGTTGGGTTTTTCAGTTTTGAAGAGATGAAGGTGACCCTGTAAACTCATTATTACAATGTAACACTGAAACTGTAAACCTGCATCTTCAAATACATATAAAAGCTGTTTTAACAGTTCCCCCTTTGATAAAAACTTAAATAATAAGAAAAAAAAGGTTTTTTTTCCACCACATTGTCTACATAGAAGCACTTTTTATTCCTCACTGTATATAGATATATATAGTCTTTATGGTCAATGTTGCAGTGAAGGCGCACAGAATATCCGTAGCTGCCAGTCGTCAATTTCCTCTCTTAGAAGTCTTCGCTCTCTCCGCTGTGCGTGAGATGGACCCCGCTGGGTGGTAATTGCAGGTTTTTGGAAACGTCCACCTTAGCTAGGTGACTTATAATGGAGGTTCTGCATAGGAGCCCGAGCGCTCGATGACCCAATAAATACCGGTCTGCCTTTTAACGTGACGGAATTTCACCGCCCTGACCCTGGAAATGTCAGAATACATTACAGACAGGGAGACGTGCTCAGCTGTGCCGGAGAACCAAGAACCAAGCATTGGACTGAAATTAAACCCTATCCTGTTGGAAGGAAGCCGAGAAGGTGGAATATGAAAATTTCTATAGTTTACATCGGCGCTTCTCAACTTTTTTCTAGTTGCGGCACCCTTGAAAGTTCGACGCCCCCCAACTAAAATGTGGAAAATGTAAATGTTTCTTATTGTTGGTAAACCTGAGCCTGGGACAACCAACACAACCAAATTCTATTAACATCGGAGCACTCTATCACATCAGAAGCCCTCCTTCACATGAGAAGCCCCCCTTCACATGAGTTCCCCCATCACACCCGAGTCTTCCCATCAAAGGTCCCCCCCCCCCCCCAACACATTAAAGTCCCCCTTTACATATGAGTCTCTCCATTACATCAGGCATGGACATCTTAATGAATGGGCACACTGGGCAGTGCCCAGGGGCCCCAAGTGCAAGAGGGGCCCATGATCAGGGCCAGAAAGAAAGGAGGGGCACTGTGTTAGAGGGTTGCACTGTTGATTTGGCTGCTCGTGCCCCTCTTCTTTGACAGGAATACCTGCAATTCCACTCCTGTCAGAAAGAGTTGGCTTCTTCAGGGGGAGGAAGAGAGTCGGCACTGAGACTGAGAACTCACCTCAGTCTCAGCACGTGAGATGAAAGAGGAACTGCCTTTATTGCAGGTGGGAACAACATTTGTGATCTGTGAGTACAAGGGGAGGGGGGGAGCACAACACTGATGTATGGGGACACTGTGATGGGGGAACCTGATGTATGGGGAAACTGTGATGGGGGACACCTGATGTATGGGGACACTGTGATGGGGGACACCTGATGTATGGGGACACTGTGATGGGGGAACCTGATGTATGGGGGCACTGTGATGGGGGACACCTGATGTATGGGGACACTGTGATGGGGGACACCTGATGTATGGGGGCACTATGATGGGGGACACCTGATGTATGGGGACACTGTGATGGGGAACCTGATGTATGGGGACACTGTGATGGGGGAACCTGATGTATGGGAACACCTGATGTGTGGGAGCACTGTGAAGGGGGAAACCTGATGTATGGGGGAACTGTGATGGGGGAACCCGATGTAGGGGGGCACTATGAAGGGGGATATCTGATGTATAGGGACATTGTGATGGGGGAACCTGATGTATGGGGACAGCTAATGTATGGGGGCACATGGTGGGGGAACCTAATGTTTGAGGATACTATGATGCGGACACCTGATGTTTGGGCAGTCTTAGTCCATAGGGTTCAATATTGAGTTGGCCCACCTTTGCCGCTATAACAGCTTCAACTCTTCTAGGAAGGCCGCCCACAAGGTTTAGGAGGGTGTCTATGGGATGGTTTGACCATTCTTCCAGAAGAGCATTTGTGAGGTCAGGCACTGATGTTGGACGAGTATAGCTGGAAAGGGCAGACAAACGCAATATTGAACCCTACGGACTAAGACTGGGATGCCATTAAAGTTCATGTGTGTGTAAAGGCAGGCGTCCCAATACTTTGGACAATATAGTGTATCTGTCCTGGAGCAATACATGTGAAGTCACATGCTGTCTATACGACACCAGCACATACAGCATGCACATCATTTGTATTTGCTTTATCGCGTTCCCGTAATAATAATCTTTATCTACAGCTGTGTGTTTTAGCTCCTTAATAACATGCAGACCACACATGGACAATCTATTTTAATCAGCTAGAAAGGTTAATAGAAGAGCTCATGAACCCCGGCAGTAATACTTTTCCTGGTTGCAGTGGTTCGATTGGTTAATTTGCCGAGCGCCCGGGTAATTTGTCACTGGTTGGGGGGGTGGGGGGGGGGGGGGTTGCATTAACTACACACGTGCATTCCAGCAAACATGCCAAATTAAAATTAATGACATGATGAAAATTAAAATGTCCGTACGTTCTGCGTAAAAGCGGAATAAGTGAGCTCACATAATGAGCCGGAGTAATAAATAAATGGCGGATGTGCTGTCGGGTGCTTACTCCGGGGTCATTTATAAAACTGGATACTAATTGGCTTAAATCACTTAGAGAAGTGACAGCCTGAATATGTGGTGCATGCCAACAGGGCTACCATTAGAAATCATGGGGCCCCAAACAGCCTGATTGACAGGAAGGGGAGGCAATCCAGATACAGGGGCCCCTCGAGTTACCCGGGGCCCTTCTGTCGAAGAGAACAAGAGAGGCTCCACCAGTGATCAGACAGGAGGGGCCGATACATACATTGCATGATTCCTCTCTGCAGAATTTTGTTGGTGGAAGTTGACTTGGCGGTTACGGCCCCCAGTCTCCTCCTCCAAACAGTGGCCACTGGGCGGAACGGGTCACAGAACTTCTAATTCTTCTCTGGAGTTTGGCAATCAAAAGGATTCATGGGTCATTGTTAAAGATCATGGAGCCCTGTTTGACAACCCCTGTTGACCCAATGGGGTCTGGGTCCAGTATGGGAAGACTACCTGTATACCTCTATCAGCAACCCCGCATGGCAATTGGTGCCAATCCCACCCACGCCTTCCTGACACCCACGCCTTCCCGACATCCACGCCTTCCTGACACCCACGCCTTCCTGACACCCATGCCTTTCTGACACCCACACCTTCCTGACACCCACACCTTCCTGACACCCATGCCTTCCTGACACCCACACCTTCCTCACATACACATCTTCCTGACCCCTATGCCTTGCTCACACCCATGCTCTCCTGACCCCTATACCGTCCAGACAGCCACAACTTCCTGGCACCCACACCTTCCTGAAACCCATACCTTCCTGACACCCATGCCTTCCCGACCCCCACGCCTTCCAGACACCAACAACTTCCAGGCACCCATGCCCTCTCCACACCTACAGTACACCTTCCTCACACACACACTTTCTTGCCCCCTATGCCTTCCTGACATCCATACCTTCTAGAAACCCACACCTTCCTGACACCCATGCCTTCCAGACACCCAGTCGTTCCAGATACCCACTCCTTCCTGACAGCCATGCCCTCCTTACACCTATCACTTCCTGACACCCACACCTTCCTGACACCTTCCTGACACCCACACCTTCCTGATCCCTATGCCTTGCTCACACCCCCATCTTCCAGGCACCCCGCCTTCCTCACACCCATGCCCTCCCGACCCCTATGCCTTCCTCACACCCATGCCCTCCTGACACCCACACCTTCCTGACACCCATGCCTTCTTGAAACCTATGCCTTCACACCCATTCCTCCCTGACCCCCATGCCTTCCTGACACCCACGCCTTCCTGACACTCACACCTTCCTGACACCCACACCTTCCTGACACCTATGCCTTCACACCCATGCCTTCCTGACCCCCATGCCTTCCTGACACCCATGCCTTCCAGACACTCACAACTTCCAGGCAGCCATGCCCTCCTCACACCTACAGTACACCTTCCTCACACACATGCTTTCTTGCCCCCTATGCCTTCCTGACATCCATGCCTTCTAGAAACCCACACCTTCCTGACACCCATGCCTTCCAGACACCCACTCCTTCCAGATACCCACACCTTCCTTACACCTATGACTTCCTGACACCCACACCTTCCTGACACCCACACCTTCCTGACACCCACACCTTCCTGACACCCATGCCCTCCTTACACCTATGACTTCCTGACACCCACACCTTCCTGATCCCTATGCCTTGCTCACACCTACACCTTCCAGACACCCACACCTTCCTCACACCCATGCCCTCCTGACCCCTATGCCTTCCTCACACCCATGCCTTCCAGACACCCACACCTTCCTGACCCCTATGCCTTCCTCACATCCACGCCTTCCTGACATCCATGCCTTTCTGACACTCATGCCTTCTTGACCCCTTTGCCTTCCTGACACCCATGCCTTCCTGATAGCCATGTCTTCCTGACACCCATGCCTTCCAGACACTCACAACTTCCAGACACCCATGCCTTCCTGGCACCTATGCCCTCCTCACAACCATGACTTCCTGACACCCACGCCTATCTGAAACCCGCGCCTTCCTGACACCCACACCTTGCAGACATCCATGCCTTCCTGACACCCATGCCTTCCTGACACACGCACCTTCCTGGCACCCATGCCCTCCTCACACCCATGGCTTTCTCACACTCAGCTTGACTTCCACACAGAAATGTTAGTACTTTCACAAAATGCAGGTTTATTGAAAACTGAAAATGCAAAACTGATTAATGCAAATGGCGATCAATCAGACACAAACTTTTATCTGTTTAGTAGGAGGTGGATGAAAGGCACGTGTTTAGACACTTGCATCAAGACATGCAAGGTTTAATCATGTATAGGAATACAAACATATAATCATATAGATATAAAATCATACAAATACTACGTTGCATAAAAACAGGTAACAAAATAGGCACTAAGAATTTAAAATGGGGGTATGCCCATGTTGAGGCAGGTATTTTTAAAAATACTGATGCGTTTCAAGGGTAACCTCTTTATCAGAGCCAGGAGAACAGGAGCACAGTCTGTATGGGCCAGTAGGCTGACATGTGTACATGGGGAGAGGTGGTGTGGCTAGTAGGAGGGTATGTCCTGTAATGGATAATTGATTATTCCAAGTTCCATACCAGTCCACGTCCAGGTGTTCTATGAATGAAATGGGAATGTAAAGTAATTGTATTTTCCTTTGCAGTAGTGTTTGGCTGTCAGATGTGCCTGTCTCCAGAGGAGTATGTAGAAGCGGCTGCAACCTGTAGAGGTCCTTCGGGGTGGGGAGCCGTATGATCCTGGGAGTTGGAGGGGGGAGGAGGAGGGAGGAGGTGTTCTAGAGGTAGCTGATGCCTGAACGCTAGGCATAGGCAGCCCTCCTACTAGCCACACTACCTCTCCCCATGTACACATGTCGGCCTACTGGCCCATACAGACTGTGCTCCTGTTCTCCTGGCTCTGATGAAGAGGTTACCCTCGAAACGCGTCAGCCTTTTTTTAAATACCTGCCTCAACATGGGCATACCCCAATTTGAACTTCTTAGTGCCTATTTTCTTACCTGTTTTTATGCAACGTAGTATTTGTATGATTTTATATCTATATGACTATATGTCTGTATTCCTATACATGATTAAACCATACATGTCTTGACGCAAGCGTCTGATCACGCGCCTTTCATCCACCTCCTACTAAACAGTCCTTTCAAGACCACCCCTGGTCAGTTAAGGCAGCGGGACACGCTCCATCACCTCCTCCAGTCCTTCCACTTTCTACAATACTACCCTTTCCTTACAGCAAACGGTCTCACAAGCGCAGGAGTATTTTTCACCATACCTTGTTTACACTTTGCACAAACTTTTATCCTCTAACCTACACAAGGATAAGCAAACAACGTGACGCGTCACTATGAACAATATGAACAACAGTTCCTCGCTGCAGAACGTTAAACTACTTTTACTCTGAGTAATGCTTGGCAGCAGAATGGATAAAAATCTGTAACTCGCTGTTGTTGGACTGAAGCGGACTCCTCATAGTGATTGAAAGGCTTAGTAAAACGTAAAATATTGCGGCTGCATGAAATCGCAGAAACTAAAAGGGTTTGGAAATGACCACACAAGGGAGCCGTAATTGCCTGATGACATCCATCTATTTCACAGATTTGTACAGCCAGTAAAACAGCATCTGTCTGTCACTGAGCATTCTGCTGGAAACAAATGTTTATCAGTTTATTGAAGGCTTTTATACATGCATATTGTAGAGTGCAGGCAAGGTCAGAACATTCTGATTTATAGGCAGCGCTACCTATAGCCCCATATGTACGCTCTCTCCCCATGGCCCCCGATATCAATCACATTCTCCCTTTTACTGGTAGTTATTACTCACCATAGAAGACAGGCCCAACACTTAACACGGCTAGAGACCTGAAACTTTTATTTTTTCATTTACAGCCCTTCATGTTCATATTAAGTTCTGTATTTTCTAAAGTTCCAGTCAGTGCCTGGAAAACCGAAATCTCAATGTTCCACAAGACTTCCGAAATACGTGAGTGATCAATCCCACCATCATCTCTCCATAACCAAAATATCTGTATTGGGTGGAAGGAACCTTTAATGGATTGGCAGCCAATAAGCAGTTAGCTTTTTTCACTTTCATTGTTACAATATTTAACCCATGATTGGTTCAGCTGAACCAACTAACTGCTGACTGTTTGCCATTCCACCCAATGTTCATATTTTGGTTATGGCGAGATAATGGTTTGGTTATGGCGAGATGATGGTTTGGTTATGGAGAGATGATGGTTTGGTTATGAAAAGATGATGGTTTGGTTATGAAGAGATAATGGTTTGGTTATGGCGAGATGATGGCTTGGGTATGAAGATAATGGTTTGGTTATGGCGAGATGATGGTTTGGGTATGGAGATAATGGTTTGGTTATGGAGAGATGATGGTTTGGTTATGGAGAGATGATGGTTTGGTTATGGAGAGATGATGATTTGGTTATGGAGATAATGGTTTGGTTATGGAGAGATGATGGTTTGGTTATGGAGAGATGATGGTTTGGTTATGGAGAGATGATGATTTGGTTATGGAGATAATGGTTTGGTTATGAAGAGATGATGGTTTGGTTATGGAGATAATGGTTTGGTTATGAAGAGATGATGGTTTGGTTATGGAGATAATGGTTTGGTTATGGAGAGATGATGGTTTGGTTATGGAGAGATGATGGTTTGGTTATGGAGAGATGATGGTTTGGTTATGGAGAGATGATGGTTTGGTTATGGAGAGATAATGGTTTGGTTATGGAGAGATGATGGTTTGGTTATGGAGAGATGGTGGTTTGGTTATGGAGAGATGGTGGTTTGGTTATGAAGAGATGATGGTTTGGTTATGGAGATAATGGTTTGGTTATGGAGAGATGATGGTTTGGTTATGGAGAGATGGTGGTTTGGTTATGAAGAGATGATGGTTTGGTTATGGAGAGATGATGGTTTGGTTATGGAGAGATGATGTTTTTTTATTATGGAGAGATGGTGGTTTGGTTATGGAGAGATGGTGGTTTGGTTATGAAGAGATGATGGTTTGGTTATGGAGATAATGGTTTGGTTATGGAGAGATGATGGTTTGGTTATAAAAAAGATGATGGTTTGGTTATGAAGAGATAATGGTTTGGTTATGGCGAGATGATGGTTTGGGTATGGAGATAATGGTTTGGTTATGGAGAGATGATGGTTTGGTTATGGAGAGATGGTGGTTTGGTTATGAAGAGATGATGGTTTGGTTATGAAGAGCTGATGGTTTGGTTATGGAGAGATAGTGGTTTGGTTATGAAGAGATGATGGTTTGGTTATGAAGAGCTGATGGTTTGATTATGGAGAGATAATGGTTTGGTAATGGAGAGATGATGGTGGGATCGATCACTCATGTACGTCTGAAGTCTTTAGAAACACTGAGATTGCGGGTTTTAGAGGCATCAAGGTAGGTGCTATCCCTATACAGCAAGAAATGCATCTGTGCTAATGTAAAAAAAAAGATGCTCAGAATATTTATGCAACCCACTAGCGCAGCCTTCCACAACTTTTTTACCCCAGAGGAACCCTTGTAATAATTTTCAGGTGTCCAGGAACCCCTGCCTTTTACATTGGTGGTCAATGAAAGTAATGACCCCTTACAGTGCTGATTAGAATGGCACCCTTACAGTTAGCTAGAAAGATCACTGCTGTCATGGTACTGGCTCTGCCAAGAGGCAATGGACCAGAAACTATGAAGGAACCTTTAGATGGAAGGTCAACTTGCCATAGATTGAGGAACCCCTAGCTGGAAAGATCATTGATGTCATGCTACTGGTTTTGCCAAGTGGCAAAAGACCTGCAACTATGAAGGCATCATCAGATGGAAGGTCAACTAGCCAAAGCTCAAAGAACCCATAGTTGGAAAGATCATTAGTGTTATGCTACTGGCTCTGCCAAGTAGTAACTGACCTAAAACTATGAAAGCACCATCAGATGGAAGGTCAGCTTGCCATAGACTGAGGGACCCCTAGCTGGAAAGGTCATTGGTGTCCTGCTACTGGCTTTGCCAAGTGGCAATAGACCTGCAACTATGACGGCACCATCAGATAGAAGATCAGCTAGCCACAGCTCAAAGAACCAATAGTTGGGAAGATTATAAGTGTCATGCTACTGGTTCTGCCAAGTAGCAATGGGCTTGAAACTATGAAGGCACCATCAGATGGAGGGTCAGCTTGCCATAGACTGAGGGACCCCTAGCTAGAAAGGTAATTGGTGTCATGCTACTGGTTTTGCCAAGTGGCAATTGTGACGGAACCTTCCCACACTCAGCTTGTGTGCTTCCGTCAGTATACCGCTTCCTCCAGTCTGAACATAGAAATAAGATATTATAGCCACATGTCGCAACCAAGAACTAGGCAGGACTAGTTTAGCTGCAAAACTGGAACCCTTTATTGAACAAGAATACAGGCTTTTTATACACTACGCACTCAGGTGAGGCTGATCACATTATCATGTGTAAACGCAACTGTACACAGAAATCTAATTAACACTACAAACATTAAGTTAATTAAACAACTAGCCACCTGGACAATTAGGGATCTCATTCCAGGTCAGACTTGCCGGCATTGAGCTCACAAAGTACAATACACATTATTACAAGTATGAACACATCCCTCAATAGTTTGCTAGCAGACAATAGGCATGTTAATTGTAACAATTTACAATGGGTGAAAGACCCTTTGGAGGCACACTAGACCTACTTACAACAAAGACATCATAGCAGGGGACCCCAGTGGTTTGAGTAGATTACATTAACATCTACAGTCGTTGCTGATTTGAGGCCCCAAATATGGATATGGAACCTCCAGTTCCCAGAGTCTGTGTGTTTTGGGAGACATGAACTTGAATCAGAAACAAGACCACTCCACAGATCCCCCAGGCATACACCTTCCAAAGGGTAGTGTTCCTCTAAATGCCAGGGTCCATAGTCACTGGGTAAGAGGCTTACCCAGTCTTCTCCAAAAGCCCCTGTCCCAACTAGTCTGTCACAGCAATGGACCTGGAATTATGAAGGCAACATCAGATGGAAGGTCAACTAGGCACAGCTCAAAGAACCCCTAGCTGGAAAGATCATTGGTGTCATGCTACTGGCTTTGCCAAGTGTCAATAGACAGGGAACTATGAGGGCACCATCAGATGGAAGGTCAACTAGCCACAGCACAGGGAACCCCTAGCTGGAAAGATCATTAGTGTCATGCTACTGGCTCTGCCAAGTGGCAATAGACCTGGATTTATGAAGGCACCTTCAGATGGAAGGTCAAATAGCCACAGTTTAAGGAGCCACTAGCTAAAAAAAGATCATTGGGGTCATGTTACTGGCTCTGCCAATTGACACCATGAAATGGAAGGTCAGCCAGCCACAGCTCAAGAAACCCTGGAGGAACCCTGGTTCAGAATACCCGCAGTAGAGCCACGTTCTAGGAGTTGGTCACTTGAGTGGTGGGTGGATCTGCTTCCTGAAGCCTGTACTGTACTTCTCTGCTTGATGGATTTCAAATGCCACTCACAGCTCCAATGCAGGTTATAACTACAGGGTGGCCCAAACGTAGGACTACAGAATCCATTATTGCCCATTATACATTATAATTATACTATTCGCTTTGTACGGAGTGACTTTTAGGTTGAGATGCACTTGGCTTTGCCAATTGGCAATGGACAGGTACCTATGAGGGCACCATCAGATTGAAGGTCAACTAGCCACAGCTCAGGGAACCGCTTGCTGGAAAGATCATTAGTGTCATGCTACTGGCTCTGCCAAGTGGCAATAGACCTGGAATTATGAAGGCACCTTCAGATGGAAGGTCAAATAGCCCCAGTTTAAGGAACCACTAGCTAAAAAGATCATTGGGGTCATGTTACTGGCTCTGCCAATTTGGCAGTGGACCTGTAACTATGAAGCACCATGAAATGAAAGATCAGCCAGCCACAGCTGAAGAAACCCTGGAGGAACCCTGGCTGAGAATGCCTGCAGTAGAGCCACGTTCTAGGAGTTGGTCACTTGAGTGGTGGGCGGATCTGCTTTCTGAAGCCTGTACTGTACTTCTCTGCTTGATGGATTGCAAATACCACTCAAAGCACTTTTTTTTTTATATCTAAATATTTAAGCTTTTTGATTGATAACGGTTTATAGGTTTAAGAACCATCACCCGTAGTTGTGTCAAAACTGACGGCAAAGCCCCACCAACATCATCATTGTCACGACTGGCTTTAAGTGACATTCCAGAAGCTGTGAGACTTCCTGAAGCAAAAGCCCAATTTGTAGCAACGATTTTCTGACTATTTTGTGGCGGCACTTTGAGAGGTTTTCACGTTCCGAGTAAAAAGCCTGAAAGTGAGTCCATTTAGAACCGTGCATCTAATGATCTGTGAAAGTGTTCAGATAAACGGCAATTTGGCATCTCAAAATTCTCTTTTCTCTAAAGGATGACTGAGGAGCTTCCAGCAACCTCCCTTCTTATGTTTTCCTCCAGTAAAGTTTTACATTATCAGGTTGTGAAGATCTAACCATCACTTTTTCATACAAACCAAAAGAGGGCGCCCCCTAGTGGAAATGTCACCTTACGGTAGACTTATAGGCAAAGCATCAATCTGTATGATTGAGTAATGGTGGCCATACAGGGAAGGATTTTATTATATGCAATTGTATTGTCAATTGATTATTGTTCAGAAGAAAATTACAATCAGGAGATCGAAAAGTATGTTCGATGCGCTATGCACGTATGGCGATGGCAGCTATATGCACTTAGATTGATCGATCAAAAAGATTGAACCGTCAAAAAAAAAAAATATATCACTTTAATTCCTATTCCAAGGAATGTACACATTCCTTGGAATAGAAAAAATAAATACATCCTCTATTTATTTAATTCTTTTATTTAATTTTTTTTTATCACCTTTATTCCTATCTCAAGAAATGTACACATTCATTGGAATAGAAAAATTAAATAAATTCTCTTACTTATTTAATTTATTTATTTATTTATTTATTTTATCACTTTTATTCCTATTCCAAGGAACGTACACATTCCTTGGAATAGAAAAAAATAAATAAATTCTCTTATTTATTTTATTTTTTAAATTTTTTTTATCACTTTTATTCCTATCTGAAGAAATGTACACATTCATTGGAATAGAAAAAATAAATACATTCTCTTATTTATTTAATTTTTTTTTATCACTTTTATTCCTATCTCAAGAAATGTACACATTCCTTGGAATAGAAAAGTTAAATCAATTCTCTTACTTATTTTATTTATTTATTTATTTATTTATTTTTTATCACTTTTATTCCTATTCCAAGGAACGTACACATTCCTTGGAATAGAAAAAAAAAATTCTCTTATTTATTTTATTTTTTTAATTTTTTTATCACTTTTATTCGTATCTGAAGAAATGTACACATTCCTTGGAATAGAAAAATTAAATAAATTCTCTTACTTATTTTATTTATTTATTTATTTATTTATTTATTTTTTTATCACTTTTATTCCTATTCCAAGGAACGTACACATTCCTTGGAATAGAAAAAAATAAATAAATTCTCTTATTTATTTTATTTTTAAAAAATTTTTTATCACTTTTATTCCTATCTGAAGAAATGTACACATTCCTTGGAATAGAAAAAATAAATACATTCTCTTATTTATTTAATTTTTTTATTTAATTTTTTTTTATCACTTTTATTCCTATCTGAAGAAATGTACACATTCCTTGGAATAGAAAAATTAAATAAATTCTCTTACTTATTTTATTTATTTATTTATTTTTTATCACTTTTATTCCTATTCCAAGGAACGTACACATTCCTTGGAATAGAAAAAAAAAATTCTCTTATTTATTTTATTTTTTTTATTTTTTTATCACTTTTATTCCTATCTGAAGAAATGTACACATTCCTTGGAATTGAAAAATTAAATAAATTCTCTTACTTATTTTATTTATTTATTTATTTATTTATTTTATCACTTTTATTCCTATTCCAAGGAACGTACACATTCCTTGGAATAGAAAAAAATAAATAAATTCTCTTATTTATTTTATTTTTTAAATTTTTTTTATCACTTTTATTCCTATCTGAAGAAATGTACACATTCATTGGAATAGAAAAAATAAATACATTCTCTTATTTATTTAATTTTTTTTTATCACTTTTATTCCTATCTCAAGAAATGTACACATTCCTTGGAATAGAAAAGTTAAATCAATTCTCTTACTTATTTTATTTATTTATTTATTTATTTATTTTTTATCACTTTTATTCCTATTCCAAGGAACGTACACATTCCTTGGAATAGAAAAAAAAAATTCTCTTATTTATTTTATTTTTTTAATTTTTTTATCACTTTTATTCGTATCTGAAGAAATGTACACATTCCTTGGAATAGAAAAATTAAATAAATTCTCTTACTTATTTTATTTATTTATTTATTTATTTATTTATTTTTTTATCACTTTTATTCCTATTCCAAGGAACGTACACATTCCTTGGAATAGAAAAAAATAAATAAATTCTCTTATTTATTTTATTTTTAAAAAATTTTTTATCACTTTTATTCCTATCTGAAGAAATGTACACATTCCTTGGAATAGAAAAAATAAATACATTCTCTTATTTATTTAATTTTTTTATTTAATTTTTTTTTTATCACTTTTATTCCTATCTGAAGAAATGTACACATTCCTTGGAATAGAAAAATTAAATAAATTCTCTTACTTATTTTATTTATTTATTTATTTTTTATCACTTTTATTCCTATTCCAAGGAACGTACACATTCCTTGGAATAGAAAAAAAAAATTCTCTTATTTATTTTATTTTTTTTATTTTTTTATCACTTTTATTCCTATCTGAAGAAATGTACACATTCCTTGGAATTGAAAAATTAAATAAATTCTCTTACTTATTTTATTTATTTATTTATTTATTTATTTTATCACTTTTATTCCTATTCCAAGGAACGTACACATTCCTTGGAATAGAAAAAAATAAATAAATTCTCTTATTTATTTTATTTTTTAAATTTTTTTTTATCACTTTTATTCCTATCTGAAGAAATGTACACATTCCTTGGAATAGAAAAAATAAATACATTCTCTTATTTATTTAATTTTTTTTATTTAATTTTTTTTTTATCACTTTTATTCCTATCTGAAGAAATGTACACATTCCTTGGAATAGAAAAATTAAATAAATTCTCTTACTTATTTTATTTATTTATTTATTTATTTATTTATTTATTATCACTTTTATTCCTATTCCAAGGAACGTACACATTCCTTGGAATAGAAAAAATAAATACATTCTCTTATTTATTTCATTTTTGTATTTCATTTTTTTCTTATCACTTTTATTCCTATCTCAAGAAATGTACACATTCCATGGAATAGAAAAATTAAATAAATTCTCTTATTTATTTTATTTATTTATTTATTTATTTATTATCACTTTTATTCCTATTCCAAGGAACGTACACATTCCTTGGAATAGAAAAAAATAAATAAATTCTCTTATTTATTTATTTATTTATTTTTTATCACTTTTATTCGTATCTGAAGAAATGTACACATTCCTTGGAATAGAAAAATTAAATAAATTCTCTTACTTATTTTATTTATTTATTTATTTATTTTTTTTATCACTTTTATTCCTATTCCAAGGAACGTACACATTCCTTGGAATAGAAAAAAATAAATAAATTCTCTTATTTATTTTATTTTTAAAAAATTTTTTATCACTTTTATTCCTATCTGAAGAAATGTACACATTCCTTGGAATAGAAAAAATAAATACATTCTCTTATTTATTTAATTTTTTTATTTAATTTTTTTTTTATCACTTTTATTCCTATCTGAAGAAATGTACACATTCCTTGGAATAGAAAAATTAAATAAATTCTCTTACTTATTTTATTTATTTATTTATTTTTTATCACTTTTATTCCTATTCCAAGGAACGTACACATTCCTTGGAATAGAAAAAAAAAAATTCTCTTATTTATTTTATTTTTTTTATTTTTTTATCACTTTTATTCCTATCTGAAGAAATGTACACATTCCTTGGAATAGAAAAATTAAATAAATTCTCTTACTTATTTTATTTATTTATTTATTTATTTATTTATTTATTTATTTATTTTATCACTTTTATTCCTATTCCAAGGAACGTACACATTCCTTGGAATAGAAAAAAATAAATAAATTCTCTTATTTATTTTATTTTTTAAATTTTTTTTATCACTTTTATTCCTATCTGAAGAAATGTACACATTCCTTGGAATAGAAAAAATAAATACATTCTCTTATTTATTTAATTTTTTTTATTTAATTTTTTTTTTATCACTTTTATTCCTATCTGAAGAAATGTACACATTCCTTGGAATAGAAAAATTAAATAAATTCTCTTACTTATTTTATTTATTTATTTATTTATTTATTTATTTTTTATCACTTTTATTCCTATTCCAAGGAACGTACACATTCCTTGGAATAGAAAAAAAAAAATTAAATTCTCTTTTTATTTTATTTTTTTATTTATTTTGTTATTTATTTTTTTATCATTTTTATTTCTTTTCCAAGGAATGTACACATTCCTTGGAATAGAAAAAATAAATACATTCTCTTATTTATTTCATTTTTGTATTTCATTTTTTTCTTATCACTTTTATTCCTATCTCAAGAAATGTACACATTCCATGGAATAGAAAAATTAAATAAATTCTCTTATTTATTTTATTTATTTATTTATTTATTTATTTTTTATCACTTGTATTCCTATTCCAAGGAACGTACACATTCCTTGGAATAGAAAAAAATAAATAAATTCTCTTATTTATTTATTTATTTATTTATTTATTATCACTTTTATTCCTATCTGAAGAAATGTACACATTCCTTGGAATAGAAAAAATAAATTAAATTCTCTTTTTATTTTATTTTTTAATTTTTTTTATTTATTTTTTATCATTTTTATTTCTATTCCAAGGAATGTACACATTCCTTGGAATAGAAAAAATAAATACATTCTCTTATTTATTTAATTTTTTTATTTATTTATTTTTTATCACTTTTATTCCTATCTCAAGAAATGTACACATTCCTTGGAATCGAAAAATTAAATACATTCTCTTATTTATTTTATTTATTTATTTATTTATTTATTTTGTATCACTTTTATTTCTCTTCCAAGGAACGTACACATTCCTTGGAATAGAAAAAAATAAATAAATTCTCTTATTTATTTTATTTTTTTATCACTTTTATTCCTATCTGTAGAAATGTACACATTCCTTGGAATAGAAAAAAATAAATTCTCTTAATTATTTTATTTATTTTTGTATTTATTTTTTATCACTTTTATTCCTATTCCAAGCAAGGTACACATTCCTTGGAATAGAAAAAATAAATACATTCTCTTATTTTTTTTATTTTTTTTTATTTTTGATCACTTTTATTCCTTCTCCAAGGAATGGAAACCTACCTTGGAATAGAAATAAGGGATGACGTATGGGAGACATCTGACCTAACGGTTTCTGGGATCTCCTGGAGCCTATGGTGGGGGTGGGGAATCTCTTCGGTCTGTGCGGCTGTCTCAATCATTGGCACAGGCACCACCCAACGTTTGGTGTATATTTTTGATTATCCACTACAATCATCAGCTCCATCTAGTGGCCATGATGTGGTACTTTCCTGAAATAGCCCGATAAAAAAAAAAAAAAAATACTGCTTGATGGCCAATAGATGGAAGCTATAGTCTCACTTCTAGTGCTGCGATTTACATTGAGATATGAGTAACATGAGCGATGTGCATCATTTTTTTATTTTGCGGGCTGCTTGAGTGGAAGAGAACTGCGTTAATAGCGCAGACAGGATTGTGGAAAAACGCTCCAACCAATGGTGGAAAAAGTCCGACAACTCAGGCAAAGGCGGAGTCAATTTGTGGGAAATTTGTTCAGCAGAAAAAAGGTGAAATCTTTGAAAATCGCCGAGGTTAACCTGCCGGGTCACCATCACCTGAATGCGAATACGAAGGAATGAGAAGAGTAATGATTGGCTGACTGTATAGAACGGCCAGAAATGATATTTACAATAAAACCCGCCATTGTCACCTTTGTAAATTGCTCGGTATATATTGTGATCCTGTATCTTTATTCACAAAGGAGGGGAGGGGGGGGGGGGGGCAGCAGCCCCTCCGGATAGACAGAATGTCTGTAGAGGATCAATACCACACCTGGTTGGATTATTAATTAAAAAAAAGAAAACAATAAACAACATATTGTTCTTTCTGCTCTACAGATGTAATATGAAAACGATCAGGATGAATAAATAAATGATAATGAATCCACTCTTCTGACTGTTAATGGAGTGACACCAAGAAATGGTGACACAGTGCCATCTAGTGGCCTTTTTGTGGCACAGCATTGCCATGAGTTTTATCCATATAGTATGTCATAGGAGGGGGGGGGGGGGGGGTCACACAGTGCCTTTGTTTTTGCACATTCCTATCCATTATTGCAGATTAGGAGAAGATTTTCTGTTTTTTATTTATTACAACATCCCACCCAACAAATAGTATATTTATTATTTATATTATATTTATGTTATATATTATTTATTTATATTTTTATTTATAACTACATCCAACCCAACAAATAGTACATGTATTATTTTATTTGTATTTATATTTGATTTATTATTTATACAATATTTATATTATTTATTTATTTATTTATTATTTATATCTTTGTTTGGTGACTGTGGCAGTGGCGTACTAGCAACCAATCATTAGCTTGTTAATATGAAAAATTACCTCCAGCAGATCCCGCCCTCTGTTCAGGGCTTCTGTGTCTCTCCCTCTGCATGATTAAAGGTAGGAAGAGGCAGAGCTGGGGGGGGGGGGGGGGGTCTGTGTAACATGCAGGGTGCTGTGTAATGTAAAGGGGTCCAGAGGTGCAGGGTGCTGTGTAATGTAAAGGGGTCCAGAGGTGCAGGGTGCTGTGTAATGTAAAGGGGTCCAGAGGTGCAGGGGGCGGTGTAATGTAAAGGGGTCCAGAGGTGCAGGGTGTTGTGTAATGTAAAGGGGTCCAGAGGTGCAGGGGGCGGTGTAATGTAAAGGGGTCCAGAGATGCAGGGTGCTGTGTAATGTATAGGGGTCCAGAGATGCAGGGTGCTGTGTATTGTAAAGGGGTGCAGAGGTGCAGGATGCTATGTGTTTTAAAGGGGTCCAGAGATGCAGGGCCTGTGTAATGTAAAGGGGTCCAGAGGTGCAGGGTACTGTGTAATGTAAAGGGGTCCAGAGGTGCAGGGGGCTGTGCAATGTAAAGGGGTCTAGAGGTGCAGGGTGCTGTGTTTTGTAAAGGAGTCCAGAGATGCAGGGTGCTGTGTATTGTAAAGGGGTCCAGAGGTGCAGAGTGCTGTGTAATGTAAAGGGGTCCAGAGATGCAGGGTACTGTGTAATGTAAAGGGGTCCAGAGGTGCAGGGTGCTGTGTAATGTAAAGGGGTCCAGAGGTGCAGGGTGCTGTGTATTGTAAAGGGATGTAGAGGTGCAGGGTGCTGTGTAATGTAAAGGGGTCCAGAGGTGCAGGGTGTTGTGTAATGTAAAGGGGTCCAGAGGTGCAGGGGGCGGTGTAATGTAAAGGGGTCCAGAGGTGCAGGGTGCTGTGTAATGTAAAGGGGTCCAGAGGTGCAGGGGGCGGTGTAATGTAAAGGGGTCCAGAGATGCAGGGTGCTGTGTAATGTAAAGGGGTCCAGAGATGCAGGGTGCTGTGTATTGTAAAGGGGTGCAGAGGTGCAGGATGCTATGTGTTTTAAAGGGGTCCAGAGATGCAGGGCCTGTGTAATGTAAAGGGGTCCAGAGATGCAGGGTGCTGTGTAATGTAAAGGGGTCCAGAGATGCAGGGTGCTGTGTAATGTAAAGGGGTCCAGAGATGCAGGGTGCTGTGTATTGTAAAGGGGTGCAGAGGTGCAGGATGCTATGTGTTTTAAAGGGGTCCAGAGATGCAGGGCCTGTGTAATGTAAAGGGGTCCAGAGGTGCAGGGTCCTGTGTAATGTAAAGGGGTCCAGAGGTGCAGGGGGCTGTGCAATGTAAAGGGGTCTAGAGGTGCAGGGTGCTGTGTTTTGTAAAGGAGTCCAGAGGTGCAGGGGGATGTGTAATGTAAAGGGGTGCAGAGATGCAGGGTGCTGTGTATTGTAAAGGGGTCCAGAGGTGCAGAGTGCTGTGTAATGTAAAGGGGTCCAGAGATGCAGGGTGCTGTGTAATGTAAAGGGGTCCAGAGTTGCAGGGGGCTGTGTAATGTAAAGGGGTCCAGAGTTGCAGGGGGCTGTGTAATGTAAAGGGGTCCAGAGTTGCAGGGGGCTGTGTAATGTACAGGGGTCCAGAGGGATGTGTATTGTAAAGGGGTCCAGAGGTGCAGGGGGCTGTGTAATGTAAAGGGGTCCAGAGGTGCAGTTGTGGAGAGGGGGTACACAGTAGTGACAGAGATATTGGGGGATGCAGGGGTATGCAGGGGGCACAGTGGGGTGTGTTTACATTATAATGTGGGGGTGGGGAGGTACCAGATGCTCTAGGTACGCCCCTGGACTGTGGTCCCAACTGCCTTGAGAACCTTCACAAGCTCCTCCCATGTAGTTCTGGGCGGATCCCTCACTTTTCTCATGACCATCCTCACCCCATGAGGAGAAATCTTGCATGGAGCTCCAGACCGAGGGCGATTGATGGTTATTTTGTATTTCTTCTCAGTTGTCTTCTTCTCACCAAGCTTCTTGCTGATGGTCTTGTAGCCCATTCCAGTCTTGTGCAGGTCTACAGTCTTGTCCCCGATCTCCTCTGACAGCTCTCTGGTCTCGCCCCATGATGGTGATGGAAGAAAGAGATTTTGGTCCTCTCTTCTTCACAGATCTTCTCTAAATCCTTAAAGATTTCTTGGCTTGATTGGAAGAAAGAGATTCTATGGAGAGGTGTCTTCTATACACATAACGAGTTGTCGTTAGGAGAACCTTCTTACATTGACAGGACTAATCTGTGGACCAAATGAGCACCTACTGGAGCCAGTCTGTGGGGGGCAGAATTATTGTTGGTTGGGGATCAAATACTTATTTTACTTACTGAACTGCAACTCAATTTATAACATTTGTATTGTGTGTTTTTTTTCTGGATTTTTGGTTGATATCCTGTCTCTATCATATAAAATACACCTATGATAAAAATTATAGACCCTTCATTTCTTTGTAAGTGGGCAAAACACCATCTGCAGGGGATCAAATCATTATGTCTCCCCCCCCCCCCCCCCCACTGTACACACGTGTGTTTGTGCTCTTGGGGGGGGGGGCACACCCTAATCGCAGGGGTAGGCAACCTGGGAGCCCTCCAGCTGTTGTGGAACTACATTTCCCATAAGGCATTGCAAGGCTGGCCGCTACAATTACTCCTAGAGGCATGATGGGACTCGTAGTTCTGCAACAGCTGGAGGGCCCCCAGGTTTCCTACCCCCTGCACCTAATGCAATAGGCTGCCCACACCAATGCCAAGCTCGATCTATGTTTGGTCTAACAGACCCCTGATGTCTTCATGAAGAGTACCTGTCACCTGCTCAAAAGCTATTACAAAGGGGCTTGTTCGCCCCCGCTTGTTATGGCAATAAAGTTAAATTTAAAAAAAATGTGTAAAAAAAAAAAAATATTGTGTAAAAAATTCCTGTACAACATTCACTGTTAAAGATATTTGTATACATACCTGTACCATCATTGTATTTGTTTTATACCTTGACCTGTTACATAATAAAAATCGTTTATAAAACAAAAAATAAATAAATAAATACATAAATAAAAAAAAAAAAAAAGTATAAAATAAAATAAGTGTAAATTTTTTTTAAAAAAAGTGTAAAAAAAATGAAAATGTGTAAAAAAAATAAAATAAAACAAATGTGTAAAAAAATAGAAAAAACGAGTAAAAAAAAAAAAATTATTGTTGTGTTTTGGGCCAAATTCACACTAGAATGCGGTGCGGGAAACTCCACATTCAAATTGCACTGCCCTTGTGATCTGCAGTGGGGTGTCATCCTAACACACACACACACACACACAGTGCACTTGCCTGCACCGGATCGCATGGTAGAAAAACGACCACGCGATCCGGTTTCCCAAAATTGCTGCATGCACGACTTTGGCGCAGATGCGGTGCAGTTTGAGCCTATTCAAAACGAATGAGCTCCAATGGCACGCAGGTGAATTGTACGGGAATGCGGTGCGGCTCCTGTGGGATTCATAGTGTGAACTTCGGCTTGGACTACATTCACACGGGGCGACTAGTGCTGGTGTGAATAACAGCGCCAGGACTCTGCCGATTCCTGCGGTCACCTTGTGATCTCTGTACGCTTCACTGATAGGTCAGCAGCAGCGGTCGCAGCTATCCATGGCTGTTCGCAAGGCCCGCAATCGCCTGCGGTGATCACTGCTGGACGCACACAAAGCGAACGCTGCAGGCGATTGCTGGCTGTGCGTATAGCCATGGGCGCCGCCACCTGTCATTGAAGTGTAAAAGTCTCGCAGAGTCCTGCCGCTGTCATTCTCACCAGTACTAGTCGCCCCGTGTGAATGTAGTCCTCTATAGATCTATATGTAGTCATGTCACTAGGGGGAGACTCCACCGCATGCTGGGATTGCTACATACAGACAGGTCACCAATTGGGTCATTTACATTTTAAACCACTTCCGGACCGCCCACCATGGATACGCGTCGCTACTTTGACGTTATCTACCGTTGTTATGGCGCAGCAGATAGCGGGGATAACCCCCCCCCCCCCCCCCCGGTATATTTATCCATGGCCTGCGATCCTCTTTCACATAAAAGTGGTCCCAGCGGCAGATTCACCACAGAATCACTTTTATGGGCGGCAGGAGAGGTGCCCCACCTCCTCCCAACGATTTCTGGTTGTTTCCGCCGCGGAAACGATCGGGTCCGGTGACCTGTTGGGCAGGAAGTCGAGTGAGGGAAAGACGGTCCCCACTCAACTCTATGCCCTTGGAGGACCAGAGCCACGTCACTTCCGCCCTTTTTTTTTTTTTGGACAAATAGAAAAAAAAGGAAATTTTTTTAATTGTTTTTAGGTGTAAATATGGGATCTGAGGTCTTTTTGACCCCCAGAGCTCGCATTAAAGAGGCCCTGTCCTGCTTATTTCTATTATAAGGGATGTTTACATTCCTTGTAATAGGATTACAAGTGATCAAAATTTTTTTTTTTACAAAGGGACAGTGTAAAAATAAAAAGTAAACTAAATAATATATATAAAAAAAATTATATATATATATTTTATTTTTATATATTATTATATTATTTCTGAAACTTGTAGCTACTGACTTTTAATAAAATAAAAAAAGCCTGGAACTCCGCTTTAAGGACCAATAAATTGATGGGTTTACTTCCATTTTAACTTGTAAACAAGTGTCAGAAATAGGCTTGGTCCTTAAAGCGGAGTTCCAGGCTTTTTTATTTTATTAAAAGTCAGTAGCCTCAAAAAGTTTAGCTGCTGACTTTTAATAAACAGACACTTACCTGTTCCACGGTCCAGCCATGCGCCCGCACAGAGCCTCACTCCTCTTCCCCCTCCTCTCCTCGGCACCTCCATTGGTAGTGTGGGTGCCCGGCCGTGACAGCTTGTGCTCTCTCAGGTAATCTTCTGGGACCTGTCACGTGTCCCAGAAGACTGCCGAGAGGGAGGGGCCGCCTAGGGGGAGAGGAGGAGTCGCCTAGGCAGTCTGTAGCCGAAACCAGGAAGTGGGACAGAAAGTCCCCTTCCCTCCCTCCCACTCCCCCCCCCCCCCCCCCCAAAAAAAAAATGACATGCCAAAATGTGGCATGTAAGGGGGTGAGGAGTGCTTAAGGCGGAAGTTCCACTTTTTGGTGGAACTCCGCTTTAAGTGATTATAGTCTATGTAGAGTTGGATTACACGGCGGTTATAAGGAACACGTCCTTTTGCCTTGGCATGTACTGGGCAAAGCTTCCCAGCTCACCTGCTGTGAATGAGATTTTTAACACCTTCAATAGCGGCCACTGTCTCCCTCTTCCTGCCCAGGCAATTGCGCGGTCATGCAACACTGTACCCAAACTAAATTTATATCATTTTGTTGGAGACAGATAAGAGCTTTCTTTTGGTGCTATTAAATCACCGCTGGGTTTTTATTTTTTACTAAATAAATGAGAAAAAAAATTATATAAAACATTTTTAATTTGTTATAAATTAAAATAATCTTTTTTCAGAAATTAGGGCCAAAATGTACTCTGCTGCGTTTCTTTGGTGAAAATAACCCAAATCAGTGTTTATTATTTAGTCTATGGAAAAGTTATAGAGTCCACAAACTATGATTATAGATATAGTAGAGCTGCACGATTCTGGCCAAAATGAGAATCACGATTTTTTTTCTTAGAATAAAAAGATCACGATTCTCATGACGCAAAATCTTTCACATTAAACAAAAAAAAAGGGCTAACTTTACTGTTTTTTTTTTTTTTATTGCAACAACCACCATTTTATTCTCTAGGGTCTCTGCTAAAAAATATATATATAATGTTTGGGGGTTCTAAGTAATTTTCTAGCAAAAAAAAGATTTTAAACCAACAAATGTCAGAAAAAGGTTTAGTGTTTAAGTGGTTAAACTTTTTTCACTTAGACAGGAAGTCTATTCCAGTGACAGATTGTTACAATGTTTAGACTTAAAGTGGAGGGCCACCCTGGAAAAAAAAAAAAAAAAATCACCAAAAATCCTAAAAAATAAAAATAAAAAAAAAACCATTTGAAAAAAAAAAAAAAAATTTAAAACTTACCTAAACCCTTGTTGCTAGGCAGTTTTCCTAATCTGCCTCTTCCTATTCCGCGGCGTGTTCTGCTCCTCGGTGAGCGGCCCCGTTGTCTTCTGGGAACCGTGTGTGTTCCCAGAACACCACGGGGCCATTCACAGAGCCCCATGCCGCTCGCGCGTGCGCAGTAGGAAACTGGCAGTGAAGCCGCAAGGCTCCATTGCCTGTTTCCCTTACTTAGGATGGCGGTGCCGGGACCCGAGAGCCGAGGGACGGGTCGGCCTCGGGAGGGGGGGGGGGGGGGGCGACGTCACGGGCACCCAGGACAGGTAAGTATCCCGCTTTAAGTTCAACTGATAAAAGAATGTTGTGATTCTTGGCAGACTGCCCAGTTTTTCCTCTTCCTTTCTTTTGAGGGCTTCAGAAGAGCAGAGAGAATTCTTTGCATAGAAAGAATCGGGAAACACTTTAGTCAAGATCGCGATAACGATCCTTAACGAATTAATTGTGCAGCTCTAAGATAGATATAGATATAAAAATGGAAAATTTTTTCTATCCATCTGAAAGTCAATCAATCCTGACGGCCGATCTCATTTCTTGAGACCTGAAAAGGCCAGGACAGTAGAAATACCTCTCAAAATGACCCCTGTTTGGAGAGTAGACAGTCCAAGGTATTTAGTAGGAGGCATGGTGTTTTTTTTTTTTGTTTTTTTAAATTGTAATTTGTCACTTTCTTTGGAAAATTAAAAAAAGTAAATAAAACAAATAAAAAAAAACAAAAAAACAAAACAAACAAAACAAACACACACCACATCCCACACATTCTTTTGTTTTTTGTCACACACTGCAACCAGAGCAATACAGGGTTACCATAGTAACATTGTACTACTCTGGGGAGGTGATCAGGATTTTAATTATTATTACTTATAAACGTATTTACTGTTACAAGCAGCCATTTCTACTGAATGAAAAATCAATTCAGTGTGTATTGTGATTATCTGTCACTGAGCACAGCTAATCACATGGTACAGATGGGCTCTGATTGGCCCTGTGTGTACCATGTGATCATTGTGACCAATCACAGCGAGCACAACAATAGTCCACAATAAAATGAAGCCATCCATTGTGTACAATGGTCATGTGATCTGCTGCGATTGGTCACAGCGATCACACGGTACCGGCAATGGCCCGGTAGAGTGAGATCCGTCATCGGCATAGCCCAATGGGGCCCGCACAAGGTGTGTTCTGGGTGGGACATCCTACGCAGAACGGCTTCCTGCCCGGCCTATAGACAAATGATGGCCGGGCGGGAAGCAGATAATCATGGCGGTTCTTTTTCTTGCTCACTCAGGAAGTTGAATGCACAAAATGTGTATTTTATACTCTTTTATGATAAGTGTAGCAGACAGATCAGAGGACATCATACAGATGGAAGACACACGTCAGTCTCAGTATTTTAGTTATCTGAGTGCTAAAGCAACCTTTACATTTCAAAACAATAAACCAAGCGAGCCGTGCCGGAACTTCTGGTTCCATCGAATGAATTCCGCCACCAATGAGCTTCCAGCGGCAGGTCCGAGACGCGCTCTGTCCTCGGAGGAGAAGAAAAAAAAAATCTATAAAAATAACAGCGATTGTCCCAGACCTATTCAGGCAGTCTACACACAGACCGATCGTTTTAATCTCAGCATTGTAAAGAAGCGTACAATTCAATCAGTGACTTCTCTACAGCCATGAAGCAGAAACACAAATTAAAAGGCGTCGGGAAGGCCCTGACCAGAGACGCGGTGGGCGGAGCTTGGCAGGGAGTTCTTAGTGGAGAAGGGGCTGTTGTGCGTTCGATCCGTATGGGTTTGGAAGTCTCGGGGGAGGTTATGCCACGGCGGCTTTTTCCTTATAGGTCGCCATCATCTTCTTAATTTCTGCGATCGCTTTGCCAGGATTGAGACCCTGAAATGAATTTACAGGAAGATTAATGAAACAATAAAGAGACGGAGCCAAATTATTTCTCAACGTGCCGCAAATCATTAAATATCGTTCAGAGGTTTTAGTCGAAGGGATTATAGAGGAAGAGAACAACATTTCGGGGCCACACAGGACCCTTTCGGTACAAACTTGACAAAGGGGTCGCGAAATGTTGTACTCCTCCCCCGATCACTGACTAAAATCTTTGGACGCAAGGTGATAATCCAGAGCAGTGATCTCCAGACTGCAAACCTTTGCCTTGTATTTGTCCAGCCCTTTGGGGCACAATTCCTCCCACCGACACCAACGATGGGGCACTATTCCCCACACCAACGATGGGGCACTATTCCTCACACCAACGATGGGGCACTATTCCCCCCCACTGACACCAACGATGGGGCACTATTCCCCCCACTGACACCAACGATGGGGCACTATTCCCCCCACTGACACCAACGATGGGGCACTATTCCCCCCACTGACACCAACGATGGGGCACTATTCCCCCCCACTGACACCAACGATGGGGCACTATTCCCCCCCACTGACACCAACGATGGGGCACTATTCCCCCCCACTGACACCAACGATGGGGCACTATTCCCCCCACTGACACCAACGATGGGGCACTATTCCCCCCACTGACACCAACGATGGGGCACTATTCCCCCCACTGACACCAACGATGGGGCACTATTCCCCCCACTGACACCAACGATGGGGCACTATTCCCCCCACTGACACCAACGATGGGGCACTATTCCCCCCCACTGACACCAACGATGGGGCACTATTCCCCCCACTGACACCAACGATGGGGCACTATTCCCCCCCACTGACACCAACGATGGGGCACTATTCCCCCCACTGACACCAACGATGGGGCACTATTCCCCCCACTGACACCAACGATGGGGCACTATTCCCCCACTGACACCAACGATGGGGCACTATTCCCCCACTGACACCAACGATGGGGCACTATTCCCCCCACTGACACCAACGATGGGGCACTATTCCCCCCACTGACACCAACGATGGGGCACTATTCCCCCCCACTGACACCAACGATGGGGCACTATTCCCCCCCACTGACACCAACGATGGGGCACTATTCCCCCCACTGACACCAACGATGGGGCACTATTCCCCCACTGACACCAACGATGGGGCACTATTCCCCCCACTGACACCAACGATGGGGCACTATTCCCCCACTGACACCAACGATGGGGCACTATTCCCCCCACTGACACCAACGATGGGGCACTATTCCCCCCACTGACACCAACGATGGGGCACTATTCCCCCCACTGACACCAACGATGGGGCACTATTCCCCCCACTGACACCAACGGTGGGGCACTATTCCCCCCCACTGACACCAACGATGGGGCACTATTCCCCCCCACTGACACCAACGATGGGGCACTATTCCCCCCACTGACACCAACGATGGGGCACTATTCCCCCCCACTGACACCAACGATGGGGCACTATTCCCCCCACTGACACCAACGATGGGGCACTATTCCCCCCACTGACACCAACGATGGGGCACTATTCCCCCCACTGACACCAACGATGGGCCACTATTCCTCCCACTGATACCAATGATGGGGCATAATTCTGGCTACTGACACTATTCCTCCCACTTACACCAATGATGAGGCACTATTCCCATCACTGATGGGGCACTATTCCTCCTACTGACACCAATGATGGGGCACTATTCCTTCCACTGACATCAATCATGGGGCACTATTCCTCCCACTGATACCAATGATGGGGGCATAATTCTGGCTACTGATACCAACGATGGGCCACTATTCCTCCCACTTACACCAATGATGAGGCACTATTCCTCCCACTGATGGGGCACTATTCCTCCTACTGACACCAATGATGGGGCACTATTCCTCCTACTGACACCAATGATGGGGCACTATTCCTCCCACTGACATCAATGATGGGGCACTATTCCTCCCACTGACATCAATGATGGGGCACTATTCCTCCCACTGATACCAATGATGGGGCACTATTCCTCCCACTGACACCAATGATGGGACACTATTCCTCCCACTGACGCTGATGATGGGGCATAATTCTGGCTACTGGCGCCAACAACGGGGGCACTATTCCTCCCACTGACATCAAAGATGGGGCACTATTCCTCCCACTGACACCAAAGATGGGGCACTATTCCTCCCACTGACACCAAAGATGGGGCACTATTCCTCCCACTGACACCAAAGATGGGGCACTATTCCTCCCACTGACACCAAAGATGGGGCACTATTCCTCCCACTGACACCAAAGATGGGGCACTATTCCTCCCACTGACACCAAAGATGGGGCACTATTCCTCCCACTGACACCAAAGATGGGGCACTATTCCTCCCACTGACACCAAAGAGGAGGCACTATTCCTTCCACTGACACCAAAGATGGGGCACTATTCCTCCCACTGACACCAAAGATGGGGCACTATTCCTCCCACTGACGCTGATGATGGGGCATAATTCTGGCTACTGGCGCCAACAACGGGGGCACTATTCCTCCACTGACATCAAAGATGGGGCACTATTCCTCCCACTGACACCAAAGATGGGGCACTATTCCTCCCACTGACACCAAAGATGGGGCACTATTCCTCCCACTGACACCAAAGATGGGGCACTATTCCTCCCACTGACACCAAAGATGGGGCACTATTCCTCCCACTGACACCAAAGATGGGGCACTATTCCTCCCACTGACACCAATGATGGGGCACTATTCATCCCACTGACACCAAAGATGGGGCACTATTCCTCCCACTGACACCAAAGATGGGGCACTATTCCTCCCACTGACACCAAGAGGAGGCACTATTCCTTCCACTGACACCAATGATGGGGCACTATTCCTCCCACTGACACCAAAGACGGGACACTATTCCTCCCACTGACACCAAAGATGGGACACTATTCCTCCCACCAACAATGGGGTGCTATTCCTTCCCCGAAGACAAAAGATGCACTGTTAACTCCCCATTGACACTAGGACAATTTCTACTCCCATTGCCCTGCCCCCCCCCCCCCCCCCCCTTTAACTCTGAAGGACAGTAAACTGGCCTTTTGTTTAGAAAGTTTGGAGACCCCGGATCCAGAGAGTGTACTGGCAAATATGTACACGGAATATTCACGAGGACATGTGACTATCACGTAATGTAAACAGTGCATGTTCCCTGATTTGGGAAAGAGCCACTGAGAGTTATGGAACGAGGAGCTTTCCAACATCTAGGCTCGGCTTTAGTACAGGTAAGTACCGCATACACTTCGGTTAGAATGGGGGTGGCAGCAGGTTTGGGCTTAGCTCAGATTTGACTATTTCTGTTTGAATCCCCCCCCCCCCCCCACATAAGATGGCGGCACACTGGGGCAGTTACCTTGGGACACGTCCTGGTGCAGTTCATGATGGTGTGGCAGCGGTACAGCGAGAAGGGATCCTGCAGTTGTGCCAAGCGTTCTTCTGTGAATTCATCTCTGGAATCGATCATCCAGCGGTAAGCCTGCGGGGGGAGAGATCTGGGGATGAAGCACTGGCCTCCCAGGAATAGACAACCCAAGATTCTTCTTATTTTATAAAAAGGGTTAAAACATGGAGATTGCGGCCAATTTATTATTACCTGCATGAGAACCGCCGGCCCGAGGTACTTGTCCGCATTCCACCAGTAGCTTGGACAGCTGGTGCTGCAGCAAGCACACAGGATGCACTCATACAGTCCGTCCTAAAGAGACACAATCATAGGTCAGACAATCGTAATGTTTATACTTCAGAGAGATCTTCATTGCCAGTCCAAGGCAGAGACCACCAGGACCAATAGAGAGGATGATGAGGATCACTAACGGGGACACAGCCTGCAATAAGACCCAACATGTTCTACCCAGAGATAGGGAGGCAGACTAAGGCACGGGCACCAACCGGAACCACAATATCATTATAAGTGGCACCCAAAAGACAGTCACTTGGCATGTGTGGAGGATTCTCTGAATGGGGCCTTGCTCTGTACAAATAAAAGGGTCACTGCCATATGTGAGCAATTACAAAGCCTGCCCCCCCCCCTCCACACCAGCGGCCCACCCACCTCCATGACATTTCATAGAGGCCCTTTGGAGGAGATGTTCAGGTTCCAGCCCCCCCTCTCAGTACCAGTGTAGATCTGCCTGCAGCGGCAGTCATCTCCTGGGTGAAGAAGCCCACCCGCCTACCTTCTTCCTAGTGAAACCGCTAAATGTGGCAGGCCAGGTATGAATTGGACCGATTTGAGGTGTGCAAGGGCAGCAATTTGGGGTGAAGGTGCGTGAACTGGGAGCGATCCGAGGGGGGGGGGTGAAAGAACTGGGAGCGATCTGAGGTGTGAAGGTGCAGGAATTGGGGGGGGGGGGGGGGGGGGAATCTGAGGTGTAAAGGTGCAGGAATTGGGGGGGGGGATCTGAGGTGTGAAGGTGCAAGAATTGGGGGGCGATCTGAGGTGTGAAGGTGCAAGAATTGGGGGCGATCTGAGGTGTGAAGGTGCAAGAATTGGGGGGCGATCTGAGGTGTGAAGGTGCAAGAATTGGGGGGCGATCTGAGGTGTGAAGGTGCAAGAATTGGGGTGGGGGGGGGATCTGAGGTGTGAAGGTGCAGGAATTGGGGGGCGGGGGGATCTGAGGTGTGAAGGTGCAGGAATGGGGGGGGGGGGGGGGATCTGAGGTGTGAAGGTGCAGGAATTGGGGGGGGGGGGGGAATCTGAGGTGTGAAGGTGCAAGAATTGGGGGGGGGGGGGGATCTGAGGTGTGAAGGTGCAAGAATTGGGGGCGATCTGAGGTGTGAAGGTGCAAGAATTGGGGGGCGATCTGAGGTGTGAAGGTGCAAGAATTGGGGGGGGGGGGTCTGAGGTGTGAAGGTGCAGGAATTGGGGGGGGGGGGATCTGAGGTGTGAAGGTGCAGGAATTGGGGGGGGGGATCTGAGGTGTGAAGGTGCAGGAATTGGGGGGCGATCTGAGGTGTGAAGGTGCAGGAATTGGGGGGGGGGATCTGAGGTGTGAAGGTGCAGGAATTGGGGGGGGGGGGATCTGAGGTGTGAAGGTGCAGGAATTGAGGGGGGGGGGAATCTGAGGTGTGAAGGTGCAGGAATTGAGGGGGGGGGGGGGATCTGAGGTGTGAAGGTGCAGGAATTGGGGGGGGGGGGGGGGATCTGAGGTGTGAAGGTGCAGGAATTGAGGGGGGGGGGGGATCTGAGGTGTGAAGGTGCAGGAATTGGGGGGGGGGGGGGAATCTGAGGTGTAAAGGTGCAGGAATTGGGGGGGGGGGGAATCTGAGGTGTGAAGGTACAGGAATTGGGGGGGGGGGGGGTGATCTGAGGTGTGAAGGTACAGGAATTGGGGGGGGGGGGGATTAGAGATCTGATGTGTGAAGGTACAGGAATTGGGAGGGGGGGGGGGGATGATCTGAGGTGTGAAG
>JBBDGP010003656.1:0-92527 GCA_037952835.1 Lithobates septentrionalis | reverse complement strand
CAGAGGAATAATACCCCTTCCCCCATACAGAGGAATAATACTCCTCCCCCACACAGAGGAATAATATTCTTCCCCCTGTCAGATGAATAATACTCATCCCCCCCCCCCCCCCACACACACACACACACACACAGGAATAATTCTCCTCTCCCCACACAGAGGAATAATATTCTTCCCCCTCTCAGAGGAATAATACCCCTCCCATCCACACAGAGGAATAATACCCCTCCTCTCCCCTCACACAGAGGAATAATACTCCTCCCCCATCAGATGAGTAATACTCATCCCACCTCCCCACGCAGAGGAATAATACCCCTCCTCCATCAGAGGAATAATACTCCCCCACACACACACACAGGAATAATACCCCTCCACCCCATCAGAGGAATAATACTCATCCCACCCCAACACAGGAATAATAATCCCCCATCAGAGGAATAATACTCATCCCACCCCCCCACACACAGAAATAATACTCCTCCCCCATCAGAGGAATAATACTCAGCCCACCCCCACACAGAGGAATAATACTCCTCCCCTCACACAGAGGAATAATACCCCTCCACCCACACAGAGGAATAATACTCCTCCCCATCAGAGGAATAATACTCATCCCCACTACAGGAATAATACTCCTCCCTGCCACAGGAATAATACTCCCCCACCATAGGAATATTACTCCTCCCCCAGAGGAATAATACTCCTCCCCCACCACAGGAATAATACTCCTCCCCACCACAGAAATAATACTCCCCTCACCACAGGAATAATACTCCCCCACCAGAGGAATAATACTCCTCCCCCACCACAGGAATAATACTCCCCCCACCACAGGAATAATACTCCCCCTCCCCCAGAGGAATAATACTCCTCCCCACCACAAAAATATTACTCCACCCCTCCCCCTCACAGAGGAATAATACCCCTCCTCTCCCCACACACAGAGGAATAATACTCCCCCACCATCAGATGAATAATACTCATCCCACCCCCTCACACAGAGGAATAATACCCCTCCTCCATCAGAGGAATAATACTCACCCCCCCCACACACACACACACATAGGAATAATACTCCCCCATCAGAGGAATAGTACCCATTCCACCCCCTACACACACACAGGAATAATACCCCTCCCCCAACACAGAGGAATAATACTCCTCCCCCCATCAGAGGAATAATACTCATCCCAGAGGAATAGTACTCCTCCCCCCACCACAGGAATAATACTCATCCCACCCCAACACAGAAATAATACTCCTCCCCATCAGAGGGAATAATACTCAGCCCACTGCCCCCCACACCCCGAGAGGAATAATACCCCCCCACACACACAGAGGAATAATACTCCTCCCCCAATCACAGGAATAATACTCATCCCACCCACCCCCCACACAGAGGAATAATACCCCTCCCCCCACACAGAGGAATAATATTCTTCCCCCTGTCAGATGAATAATACTCATCCCACCCCCCCCCCCCACCCCCCCACACACACACACAGGAATAATTCTTCTCTCCCCACACAGAGGAATAATATTCTTCCCCCTCTCAGAGGAATAATACCCCTCCCACCCACACAGAGGAATAATACTCCTCCCCCATCAGATGAATAATACTCATCCCACCTCCCCACGCAGAGGAATAATACCCCTCCTCCATCAGAGGAATAATACTCCTCCCCCCACACACACACACACAGGAATAATACCCCTCCACTCCATCAGAGGGATAATACTCATCCCACCCCAACACAGGAATAATAATCCCCCATCAGAGGAATATTACTCATCCCACCCCCACACACACAGAAATAATACTCCTCCCCCATCAGAGGAATAATACTCATCCCACCCCAACACAGGAATAATAATCCCCCATCAGAGGAATAATACTCAGCCCACCCCCACAAAGAGGAATAATACCCCTCCCCTCACACAGAGGAATAATACTCCTCCCCATCAGAGGAATAATACTCATCCCCACACACACACAGGAATAATACTTCTCCCCCCACACAGAAGAATAATACCCCTCCCCCTCACAGAGGAATAATACCCCCCACACAGAGGAATAGTACTCCTACCCTCCCACACAGAGGAATAATACCCCTCCTCTCCCCCCACACAGAGTAATAATACCTCTCCCCCCACACTGAGGAATAATACCCCTCCCCATCAGAGGAATAATACCCCTCCCCCACACAGAGGAATAGTACTCCCCCATCAGAGAATAATACCCCTCACGCAGAGACATATTACTCCTCCCCTCCCCCATCAGAGGAATAATACTCATCCCACCCCCTACACACAGAGGAATAATACCCCTCCCCTCACACAGAGGAATAATACCCCGCCCCCATCAGAGGAATAATACTCATCCCACCCCCCACACACAGAGGACTAATACCCCTCCCCCACACAGAGGAATAATACTCATTCTTCCCCCATCAGAGAAATAATAACCCTCCCCCCACACAGAGGAATACTCCTCCCCCATCAGAGTAATAATACTGCCCCATCAGAGGAATAATACTCCTCCCCCATTACAGGAATAATACTCCTCCCCTCCCCCATCAGAGGAATAATACTCCTCCCCCATTACAGGAATAATACTCCTCCCCTCCCCCATCAGAGGAATAATACTCCTCCCCTCCCCCTCAGAGGAATAATACTGCCCCATCAGAGGAATAATACCCTTCCCCATTAGAGGAATAATACTCCTCCCCTCCCCATCAGAGGAATAATACTCCTCCCCTCCCCCATCAGATTAATAATACTCTCCCCCATTAGAGGAATAATGCTCCTCCCCCCATCAGAGGAATAATAATTCTCCCTCCATCATCAGAGGAAAAATACTCCTCCTTCCCCCCATCAGAGGAATAATACTCCTCCCTCCCCCATCAGAGGAATAATACTCCTCCCCATCAGAGGAATAATACGCATCCCTCCCCCATCAGAGGAATAATACTCCTCTCCTCCCCCGTTAGAGTAATAATACTCCCCATCAGAGGAATAATACTCCCCCCACACAAAGGAATAATACTCCTCCCCTCCCCCCATCAGAGTAATAATACTGCCCCATCAGAGGAATAATACCCTTCCCATTAGAGGAATAATACTCCTCTCCTCCCCATCAGAGAATAATATTCCTCCCCTCCCCGATCAGAGTAATAATACTCTCCCCCATTAGAGGAATAATACTCCTCCCTCCCCCATCAGAGGAATAATTCTCCTCCCCATCAGAGGAATAATACTCCTCCCTCCCCATCAGAAGAATAATACTCCTCCCCCATCAGAGGAATATTACGCATCCCTCCCCATCAGAGTAATAATACTCCCCCTCCCCATCAGAGGAATAATACTCCCCCTCCCCATCAGAGGAATAATACTCCCCTCCCATCAGAGTAATAATACTTTTCCCAGCCCCATCAGAGTAATAATACTCCCCCTCCCATCACCCACACAGAGTACCCGAGTAATAATACTTCCCCCATCACCCACACAGAGTACCAGAGTAATAACTCCCACATCACCCACACAGAGTAATAATACCTCCCCCCAGAGTAATAATACTCACCCCATCACTCTGACAGTGTACCAGAGAAAGAGATTTCCTCCCATCAGAGTAATAATACTCACCCATGACAGAAGAAGAGTACTCCTTTAGACTAATACTACTCCACCATCACCCTATCAGAGTACCAGAGGAAGAGTACTCCCTCCTATACAGTAATAATACTTCCCCATCACCCACAGAGTACCTGTGTTACTAACAGAGAAATAATACCCCATTGCCACTGAGAGAGAACAAAAATAATAATACTCCTATCATTGGAGATTTAACAATAGGCTCACTGAGGCCTCCTATAGGAGAATGGTGGACTCTCTGCAGCTTCCTATAAGGGAGTAATAGCTCTCTGTGGCCTTATCTCCAACCAACATAAGGTGCTATCACCTCGCCCAGTATACAGTATTATTACCCCCCCACCCCCCAGTATACAGTGTAATCACCTCCCCCCAATATACAGTGTAATCACCCCCCCCAATATACAGTGTTATCACCCCCCCAATATACAGTGTAATCACCCCCCAATATACAGTGTTATCACCCCCACCCAATATAAAGTGTTATCACCCCCCCCCCCAATATACAGTGTTATCACCCCCACCAAGTATACAGTGTAATCACCCCCCCAATATACAGTTTTATCACCCCCACCCAATATAAAGTGTTATCACCCCCCCAATATACAGTGTTATCACCCCCACCAAGTATACAGTGTAATCACCCCCCCAATATACACTGTAATCACCCCCCCCCCCCAATATACAGTGTAATCACCCCCCCCCCAATATACAGTGTAATCACCCCCAATATACAGTGTAATCACCCCCCAATATACAGTGTAATCACCCCCCCCAATATACAGTGTAATCACCCCCCCCCCAAATATACAGTGTAATCACCCCCCCCCAATATACAGTGTTATCATCCCCCAATATACAGTATTATCACCCCCCCTAATATACAGTGTTATCACCCCCCCAGTATACAGTATTATCACCCCCCCCAATATACAGTGTATTCATCCCCCCCAATATACAGTGTTATCACCCCCCAATATACAGTGTAATCATCCCCCCCAATATACAGTGTTATCACCCCCCCAATATACAGTGTAATCATCCCCCCCAATATACAGTGTTATCACCCCCCCCCCCAATATACAGTGTAATCATCCCCCAATATACAGTGTAATCATCCCCCCAATATACAGTGTTATCACCCCCCCCAATATACAGTGTTATCACCCCCCCAATATACAGTATTATTACCTCCCCCCCCCCCAATATACAGTGTAATCATGCCCCCAATATACAGTGTAATCATCCCCGCAATATACAGTGTTATCACCCCCCCAATATACAGTATTATTACCTGCCCCCAATATACAGTGTAATCATGCCCCCCAATATACAGTGTAATCATGCCCCCCAATATACAGTGTAATCATCCCCCCAATATACAGTGTTATCACCCCCCCCAATATACAGTGTTATCACCCCCCAATATACAGTGTAGTCATCCCCCCAATATACAGTGTAATCATCCCCCCAATATACAGTGTTATCACCCCCCCCCCAATATACAGTGTAATCATCCCCCCCAATATACAGTGTTATTACCCCCCCAATATACAGTGTAATCATCCCCCCAATATTCAGTGTTATTACCCCCCCCCAATATACAGTGTAATCATGCCCCCCAATATACAGTGTAATCATCCCCCCAATATACAGTGTTATCACCCCCCAATATACAGTGTAGTCATCCCCCCCAATATACAGTGTAATCATCCCCCCCAATATACAGTGTTATCACCCCCCCAATATACAGTGTAATCATCCCCCCCAATATACAGTGTTATTACCCCCCCCCCCAATATACAGTGTAATCATCCCACCAATATACAGTGTTATTACCCCCCCCAATATACAGTGTAATCATCCCCCCCAATATACAGTGTAACTAATCACCCCCCCAATATACAGTGTAATCATGCCCCCCAATATACAGTGTAATCACCCCCAATATACAGTGTTATCACCCCCCCCCAAATATACAGTGTTATCACCCCCCCCCCAATATACAGTGTTATCACCCCCTAATATACAGTGTTATCACCCCTAATATACAGTGTAATCACCCCCCCAATATACAGTGTAATCACCCCCCCCCCAAATATACAGTGTTATCACCCCCCCCAATATACAGTGTTATCACCCCCCCAGTATACAGTGTTATCACCCCCCCCCCCAACATACAGTGTTATCACCCCCCCCAACATACAGTGTTATCACCCCCCCAATATACAGTGTTATCACCTCCCCCAATATACAGTGTTATCACCCCCCCAATATACAGTGTTATCACCTCCCCCAATATACAGTATAATCACCCCCCAATATACAGTGTTATCACCCCCCCCCCCCAATATACAGTGTTATCACCCCCCAGTATACAGTGTTATCACCCCCCCCCAATATGCAGTGTTCTCACCCCCTCAATATGCAGTGTTATCACCGCCCAATATACAGTGTTAACACCCGCCACCAATATGCAGTGTTATCACCCGCCACCAATATGCAGTGTTATCACCCCCCAATATACAGTGTTATCATCCCCCAATATACAGTGTTATCACCCCCCATATACAGTGTTATCACCCCCCAATATACAGTGTTATCACCCCCCTATATACAGTGTTAGCACCCCCCCCCTATATATAGTGTTAGCACCCCCCCCAATATTCAGATATCCAGTGTTATCACCCCCCCAATATACAGTGTTATCACCCCTCCCAATATTCAGTGTTATCACCCCACAATATACAGTGTTATCACCCCCCCCCATATACAGTGTTATCACCCCCCCCCCCATTATACAGTGTTATCACCCCCCCCCCCAATATACAGTGTTATCTCCCCCCAATATGCAGTGTTATCACCCCCCCAATATACAGTGTTATCTCCCCCCAATATACAGTGTTATCACCTCCCCCAAAATACAGTGTTATCACCCCCCCTCCATATACAGTGTTATCACCCCCAATATACAGTGTTATTACCCCAATATACAGTGTTATCACCCCCCCCCCCCTCGATATACAGTGTTATCACTGCCCAGTATATGGTAGATCCCTCTAAAGTGAAAGAATCCCGGAGTGACTCCAGAACTAGTGTCCCCATCGGAAGATTTCCACTCTGTTCCTGTTCTGGTGACAGCCCAAAATTCGGGATATTCTTTCACTTTCACTCTCAGTGATAACGGTCTCCAGGAGAAATGGAGGGGGGCGAATCTCCCTAACAGGAGCACAGAGAGCAGTTTATGTCTTTACAGGGACGGACCTTCATATGACATTTTCATGCAGTCAGAACTCCTCCACCTGCCCCGCCTCGCCTGTTGTATGTTGAGTATTTCTGTATTCGCTGACAGACGTCTTCCCGGAGGGGACAGTAAAGGGGACAAATCAGGCCGGTATTTACTTTCATAAATCTTGTCACCTGGAAGAATAGAGGCCCATAAAAGTGTCGGTTAAGGTGCAGCTTTGTTGTGGTGGTAATAGAGGCCTCCGCGTGCCTCTGTCACTGATAGGGGAGGACAAGCTTTACCCTCTTGTGTTGTACAGCCATGATATTTGCTGTGTATACACAAGCCATTCTAGAAAGTGCACCTCTTCTCACCTACAGTATGAGCTTCGGAGTGTTAAAAAAATCCATCAGGGATAAAAAAAACTCTACATGTTGCATTCCCGGGCCTTAAAAATTATATGCACTGCACCCAGGGCATAAAATAGCTGCTGTGCTTTATCCAGGTCCAAAAAAATTATCTAGCTGCATGCAGAGCCTAAAAAATTGTACCTGATGTATTCAGGGCCTAAAATGTGTACCTGCTGCATGCAGAGCCTAAAAAATTGTACCTGATGTATTCAGGCCTAAAAAAGTGTACCTGCTGCATGCAGGGTCTAAAAAATGGTACCTGATGTATCCAGGGTCTAAAAAAGTGTACCTGCTGCATGCAGGGTCTAAAAAGTGTACCTGCTGCATGCAGGGTCTAAAAAATTGTACCTGATGTATCCAGGGCCTAAAAAATTGTACCTGTTGTATCCAGGGCCTAAAAAAATTGTACCTGATGTATCCAGGGCCTGAAATATTGTACCTGATGTATCCAGGGCCTGAAATATTGTACCTGATGTATCCAGGTCCAAAAAAATGATCGTGCTGCATGCAAGGCCTAAAAAATTGTACCTGATGTATCCAGGGCCTAAAAAATTGTACCTGATGTATCCAGGGCCTAAAAAATTGTACCTGATGTATCCAGGGCCTAAAAAATTGTACCTGATGTATCCAGGGCCTAAAAAATTGTACCTGATGAATCCAGGGCCTGAAATATTGTACCTGATGAATCCAGGGCCTAAAAAATTGTACCTGATGAATCCAGGGCCTAAAAAAAATGTACCTGCTGCATCCAGGGCCTAAAAAATTGTACCTGATGTATCCAGGGCCTAAAAAATTGTACCTGATGAATCCAGGGCCTAAAAAATTGTACCTGCTGCATCCAGGGCCTAAAAAATTGTACCTGATGTATCCAGGGCCTAAAAAATTGTACCTGATGAATCCAGGGCCTGAAATATTGTACCTGATGAATCCAGGGCCTAAAAAATTGTACCTGATGAATCCAGGGCCTAAAAAATTGTACCTGCTGCATCCAGGGCCTAAAAAATTGTACCTGCTGTATCCAGGCCTAAAAAATTGTACCTGAGGAATTCAGGGCCTAAAAAATTGTACCTGCTGCATCCAGGGCCTAAAAAATTGTACCTGATGTATCCAGGGCCTAAAAAATTGTACCTGATGAATCCAGGGCCTAAAAAATTGTACCTGATGAATCCAGGGCCTAAAAAATTGTACCTGCTGCATCCAGGGCCTAAAAATTGTACCTGCTGTATCCAGGGCCTAAAAAAGTGTACCTGATGCATCCAGGGCCTAAAAAATTGTACCTGATGCATCCAGGGCCTAAAAAATTGTACCTGATGCATCCAGGGCCTAAAAATTTCTATGTGCTGCACCCAGGACCAAAAGAAATTCTATGTGCTACATCTAGGGCTTAGAGTAGTGTTTCTCAACCAGTAGCATCACGAGTTGGCAGGCAGACTGACCTCCAGCACCATAGCAACTAGTGGCACTCTAGGGCAACAACACATGGTGACATTCGTTGCTGTGGTTTTGGTGGCTGACCTGCCCATGCCATGGGGACATACTGGGGTTGATTTACTAAAGGCAAATCCACTGCGCTGTACAAGTGACTTTGAAAGTGCAGTCGCTGTAGATCTGAGGGGAAGATCTGAAATGAGGGGAATCTCTGCTGATTTTATCATCCAATCATGTGCAAGCAAAAATGCTTCTTTTTATTTTCCTTGCATGACCCGCTCAGATCTACAGCGAATGCACTTCAGAAGTGTACAGTGGATTTGCCTTTAGTAAATAACCCCCACTGTATGACGGTGATCCAGAGCAGGCAGTACACAGACAGTAGGGATGGGCCGAACGGACCCCTGTTCGGTTCGCACCAGAACTTTCGATCACCGCGAACGTTCGGACCCGAATAACGGACCCCATTAAAGTCAATGGGACCCGAACGTCAAAAATCAAAGGTGCCCATCTTGAAGGCTTATATGCAATAATTGGGCATACAATGGTTATAGGGGTCCGGGTCCAGCCCTGGGGGACATGTATCAATAGAAAAAAAAAAAGTTTGTGAAAAACGTCATTTTTAAATGAGCAGTGATTTTTTGATTTTTAAAGTGAAAGCCTAAAAATGAAAAATTCCTTCCAATATAGTGCCAGGGGGGTCCCCTTAGTCTACCTGTAAAGTGGCAGATCTGTACAATGTCTAGAATCTGCTGCAGCAATAATTGCATTTATAAAGCCAAATGAAATTTTCCCTGCAAGCTGCCTTTATTTTGCTCAGCAGCAGCTGGGGAGCCAGTGTGTATGATGAGGCCACAATGTAGTGCACTGGGAACAAGATTAAAGAATTTTTGGATCCATTCTGGTGTCACCTTGACTTTGTATAGAAGTAACGGGTGCGTAAAAATTGGTCTTTGGGTGTCGGTGGCGCCTTCCCACCATAACCCTATAGAGGTAATCTTGATGAAAGCAAGAATTGGCCTTGCTGTAAAAAATTGCAATGATATTCGCCTGTCAAACAGGTGCAGAAAAATTACTCTTTTGGTGTCGGGGGGCGCCTTCCCACCGTAACCCTATAGAAAGGCTCTTGATGAAGGCAAAAAAAAATTGCAATGATATGCATATGGTTGGTGTTTTTGCCACGTTTGATGTGCATGAGACACAGTTTGCAGATAGAAACAGTGCGATCTGCTGCAGATGTGCTGAAAAAGGCCCAGACAGCTGAGCTTTGGGGAGTGGGCCGGGAGATAACAGCTACAGAATGTGATGGAATAGGGTGGCTGCTCTCTACTTGATGTCGGCCTCCTTGGGGTTGTGCCGCCTCACCTCCAGTTTCCTCCTCTGCTCTATCTGGCACCCAAGTCGCATCAGTGACCTCATCATCATCTCCATCTCCTCCATCTTCATCATTACCACTGGAGACAACTTGGCAATACACTGCAGCTTGGGGAACATGAATGCCAATTTGTCTACCAGTGTTCCTCCCTCTCTCTAGGCTCATGTTCCTGTCATCCTCAACCTCAGAACCAACATCTGAATCCAGTAATGGCTGGGCATCATCAAGGAGCAAGTGGCTGACGCTGTGGTCAAATAACTCAGCTGACTCCTCAATGGCTGATATTGGGGCCATGGCAGGAATAGATGTGGACAAGGAGGCAGGTTTATCCACTCTGGCAACTGCAGGGGACTGCGCACTTGTCTCTGCTTGCGCGACAGAGGATGAGGAGGATGAGGAAGGTTTAGTAAGCCAGTCCACCACCTCCTCTGCATGCTGTGGCTGGATAGCACGGGCAAACTCGCTAAACAGAGAAAATCATGCCCTGCCTGGGGACTGACCACCACGTCCACCTTTGCCCGTGGACACATTTGTTTGCTGGCCCCATTACAGTACCAAGGAAACGTCCGCATCTCCTTGCTGTCCTCCCAGACATTATTGGGAGGGAGGGGGCGGTGCTTATAAGCAAATGTAAAGAAGAAGTTGAAATCTGTATGTAGATGCACTCAATGTAAAGAGGTGTTTGGTGCACTTTAATTTGAGTACTCACACTACACAGACACACTCCACGGATACACTATAGTATACTGCAATATAATGCACCAAAGGTGCAGTGACACGCAGAACTATATGGCATTAAACTGGCAGTAACGAACACAAAAGTAAATGGCGTTAAACTGGCAGTAACGCACAAAACTATATGGCGTAAACTGGCAGTAACGCACAAAACTATATGGTGTCAAACTGGCAGTAACGCACACAGAACTATATGGCATTAAACTGGCAGTAACGCACACAGAACTATATGGCGTTAAACTGGCAGTAACGCACACAGAACTATATTGCGTTAAACTGGCAGTAACCCACACAAAACTATATGGCGTTAAACTGGCAGTAACCCACACAAAACTATATGGCGTTAAACTGGCAGTAACGCACACAAAACTATATGGCGTTAAACTGGCAGTAACGCACACAGAACTACCGAATTTTTGGCGTATAACACGCACTGGCGTATAACATGCACCCCAAGTTTAGGAGGGAATTTTAAGGAAAAAAACTTTTAGGAGGGAAGTTTAAGTAAAAAAACGTACATTTAAATGCCCATCAATGCAGCCTTATCAGTGTCCATCTGCAGCCTTCCCCAATGTCTTTGTAGCCCTGTGTCATTATTGCAGCCTTCCCTGTGTCATTGCAGCCTGTGTCATTGCAGCCTTCCCAGTGTCTTTGCAGCCTGTGTCATTAATGCAGCCTTCCATGTGTCATTGCAGCCTGTGTCATTATTGCAGCCTTCCCTGTGTCATTGCAGCCTATGTCATTATTGCAGCCTTCCCTGTGTCATTGCAGCCTTCCCAGTGTCTTTGCAGCCTTGTGACTTTTAAAATTGGCGCCAATCGAGATACACAAAGCTGAGGGTACTTCGGCTAGACTTGGCTCTGCTCACAGTCAGGGGCGGGACTGCGAGAGGAGAGAAGCGAGCGCCGCCGACATACACAAAGCCGAGTGTACTTCAGGTAGACTCGGCTCTGCTCACAGTCAGGGGCGGGACTGCGAGAGGAGCCGAGTCTAGCCGAAGTACACTCGGCTTTGTGTATGTCGGCTCCGCTCGCTCCTCTCCTCACAATCAGCGGAGATCGGCGTATAACACGCACCCACGATTTTCCCCTGATTTTAAGGGGAAAAAAGTGTGTGTTATACGCCGATAAATACGGTATATGGCGTTAAACTGGCAGTAACACACACAAAACTATGTGGCGTTAAACTGGCAGTAACGCACACAAAACAATATGGTGTTAAACTGGCAGTAACGCACACAAAACAATATGGTGTTAAACTGGCAGTAACGCAATCAAATAGACGGTGTTCAACCGTCACTACACTGAAGCTATCTGAGCTGTCCCTACTCTAGCTATATAGTAATGTCAAGATTACTGACACAGTCTCACTACACTACACTGAAACTATCTGAGCTGTCCCTACTCTAGCTGCACACTATGAAAAGCTGAATGATGGTCCTCCTCACTACACTCACACTATCCCTAGACTGACACTAAACTAATATTCTACACTGACAATTGAAGCAAAATAGCACAGTATAGCACACTAATAGCACTGATCAGAGCCCTGTTCTATCTCTCTCCACACTGATAATGGCTGCCATTCAAAAAAATTATTTTATACTGTGGGCGGGAATGAGCCATGATTGGATAAAGTCATGATGACAGTGTCCAATCATGACTCTGACAGTGCTCTGTGCCCTGATTGGCTGAAGCTTTCAGTGCTTCAGCCAATCAAGGCTTGCAATGCACTGTTCAGGAGGGGGGGGCGAACAAATGGTCGAACGACCCATTTGTTTGGCTGTTCGCCGAACGTCCAAGCAGCAAAAGTTCGGCCCCAACTTATGCTCGGGCCGAACCGTTCGCCCATCTCTAACAGACAGTCATGTCCTCTGCATTCAGGAAAGGATGGAAGTCTACCTCCTGCAGACCTGCCCCACCTCCACTGCCGCGTTGCTCTGATGTGAAGAGGGAACTGTGGGATTGGTGGTCTCTGTGATTGGGTGACCTTTGATGTGATGAGAGAAATCGAGGATGGGGTGGGAATCTGTGATGGGTGAACTCTGATGAGATGGGGGAGTTCTGATGTGATGACAGGACTCTAGAATGCCCCCCATTCGGAGCCAGGCAGGACCCATAGTCACATGCCTGACAAAGGGGTCCTGCATGGCTCAGAAACGTTGCTTTCTGCTTTAATTATGTGATCGCTGATTAAAGTTTTGGACCCATTTTTGGAGATCCTGGTATGCTGGTGACATTACTTTCTTTGACTATACACGGTTCCAGCCGGTGGTCGCTTCAGCACCCATTTATAAATACAGCCACCTCTACAGGAATGAGTGCATTGGGAATATTGCACTATAACAAGGCAGCAACGCATATATGCGGCAGCTGGTCATTAAGGCCCACTCACCCTGCCGCTACATATATAGGTAATGCTGTTGTAAAAAGGGTTACAAATACAATTGAACGTGTTTTTTTAAAAAGATCAGCTGTGATTGGTCACAGCTGATCACGTGGTAAGAAGCCTCTGTTAGAGACTCCTTACCATGATCGGAGATCCGGCGTGTCAGACTGACACGCCACACTTGCGATCGCCGCGCTGCTTGCCCCCGCAGGCGCGTGCCAGCATGTTATCCTGCTGGACGTCATATGCCCCCCCGTCAGGATAACAGAACCACTTCCCGGCCGTCAATCTGCTATAGGCCGGGCAGGAAGCAGTTAATACCTTTTCAGTAATTCCAGCCATACGTGAATAGATTTTCCCTTCTATGTGTGGCACCCTGGAATTCTGTCAGGGTTGCTCTTAAATTTACCTACCAGGAGTAGCTACCTTGGCTAATTATTAGGGATCAATTGATTTCTCCCTAAGTCTGGCATTTCTGCACTTTTCTCTTCTGCCGTTAGGTGGCCGGGTACCTGGTGGCATTAAATACGAGAAGGGCAATGCAAGGTCAGATTATGGATATATGGGGTATCTCAGTCAATGGGCAGGGGTTTTCTTGAATCCCATGGCCTGCTGGGAGAACCTATATATTCGGGTGGAGTCAGGTGATCGGGGTTCTGTATCACCTGGATGGCTGTCTGGATGGAAGTGTGTTGTATTGCTCGGGCTGCTAGGCCGGAGATTGGGCCTATCCCGGGCACATCTGGCTTCTAGTCTGAGGGCCTATCCAGAAGCAAGAGAGCAGCTCAGGGTTGGGATTGCGGCTTGCAGTCCAACCAGAAGTGACAATTCTGTCGGCTGGAGAACCGGTCATGGTCGGAGGTAGAGGGGAAGCTGTCGCCACTAAGAGACCAACCACCTTATTACCAGGGACAACAGTGAGTAGCTGAAGCATGTACCGGAACAAAATTCTCACCAACCGGGGTGGGTGAAGAATCGGGAAACTTCAGTGGGTATCAAGCCAGGGACCCAGCCAGCGGAGGTGACGCTTGCAGAGCAGCCTTGTGTGTCAAGCCAGGGACCGAGCAGGACAGCGGGGTGACACTTGAGAAGTATCTTGAGTGCCAAGCTAGGGACCCAGCAGAGAAGTGGGGGTGACGCTTGAGGAAGATACTACAGTGAAGATTGGAGGAGCTCAAGGGATTCAGTGGCAGAGAGTCATCTAGTCTAGTGAGAGAGAGACTGGGAGCTCAGTGGGCTGAAGAAATACAAGAAGTAATTGTAGTGGAAGTGAAGGAACTGTTACACTTTGTGTTAGGAACTGTTAAAGACTGTTGCCATAGGAGACAGCATTCCTGCACATGCAGATGTGGCATCTCACAGGATGCCTTTCCCTGCATGGCTGTCCTCCTGTTGAAGTCTCTGCGTCTGCCAATTAATCTTGCAACTACCTAAAGGTTTCCTGGCCCTAATCCTCTCTCTCAAAGTTCTGTTAAGAGAAATATCTCATTGGCATTCAAGAAGTGTCTGGCGTCCAATAACTTCCACCTTGCACCCACTATGCCTCACAACCCACCATATACAGAAGGATGTCAGCTATCTCTGGCCCTGGAGGTTCTCTTTAGACCGAAGGAGGCCTGGGACCTTGCCACATATGGTTAACAGGTTGGATGGAGCCCCAAGGTATCCTCAGTCTTCCGGCTTGAATGTCATCTGGAATATAGGACAGATTATGAATGAAGGGTGTCATGGCCCCGCCTTTTATGGGACACCCTGGCCTCCTTTCATATTCTTATTCTTTCGTATCCTTTTAAAGCAAAGGGTGGTACTGATGAAGGATGAGTTTGGGCCGAACCCATCAGGAACATATCATTCCCGCCCACTGCTGTCCAAACAACTTCACCTGGCCATGTAAGGGTGACGATGTCGCAAGCATCCACGCCCCTTTCCGTTATGTTTCCAATCGACTGTGGCCAGGGTCACACTCATGGAGCTCGTGGCAGGGTCGCGCGCGCGACCACACAACGGCAGATTTAAAGGGACGTACATGTACGCCCACTTGCCTGTCTGTGCCATTCTGCCGACGTAAATGTTCGTGCGGCGGTCGGCAAGCGGTTAAAGAGAGACGCACGCCCTTCCTGAAAATAACGGCGTTATGGCAGCTAGCTGCTGCCATACCAACAGTATTTATCGTCAAAGTACCGACGTACAGGTACGGCGATTTGCGTGAAGTGGTTAAAGTTTGTGTAGTACAGTCATGTAAGAAGCCAACATGTTTCAGCCATCAGGCCTTAATCATGGCTGCCTTGATTAAGGCCTGATGGCTGAAACATGTTGGCTTCTTACATGACTGTACTATACAAACTTTAATAAAGAGCATTTGATATAGCCATTGCACTATGAGATGAGCTCTAGGTGTGATTCAATAAACATCAGGGGAAGATTCCAGGTCACTGACCCATCTCTCAGCATCATTGTACCTACCCCCGGCCCTTACTGGTGTCATTTACACAGCATTGTAGTGCCGCCATAATAATAGAGCCATAATCCAGATGGATCCAGGCCTGCTGGAAGGAGTCCACGCTCACAGCTGCTGCTTCTCATCAATGTCTAAATGAGGCAGCCGGGCGGCTCCAGGCCTATGATATCACCATCCCAATCCACATCCCCGATGTAAGAGGAGCGTGACTTGTGTGCTGTGCTAGTAAGCGGAGGAACTTGCAATGTCACGGTCTAGTCATAGACAGGAGATCTCCCCCCCCCCCCCTGAGAACAATGAGCAGGAATAGTTTTGCCCATCCATGATCAACACCGGGAGCTGCTGCTGTCATTCATGAAAATAAACTACGCACATGCAATTCACTAAATCTGGACATAGCCCTAGTCTTAAAGCATTAGTCCACCTTAAAAAAAACAACTGTCTATGCAGGTAAATGGGCTGCCATAGGTAAACACAAATTGTGCAGTTTTCACTAAAGTTGGATAATGCCCTTGTTACAGATGTAGGCCATTTACAAAACCTCCCGAAGCCGGTCCGAAAAACTCCCAGAAATGGCATCATCCCATCCTGCCCTGTTGCTGGGATTTTGCTAAGACCCCCCCCCAGCTGTTACTCTTCACTCCCACCATCACAGCTTCATTCTCACAGCCTGGTAAGGCCATATGCCACCAAGAATAAGCCGATTTGTACAGTGAGTAGCATAGGTAGATGCGATCAGCAAGCCTGGACAAATCAATGACAGGCGGCCTCAGCTGTACATATATAGTTGACCATCAAGTAGTTGCACATGGATAGGGACAGATGAGCGTCTCTGAATGCAAATTGCACCCGGGGCTGTCTACCTGTCTCTAACCACTTATAACTGCTCGATGTCCAATAACATGTGGACAACCACGGGCCGCCTGTCGTTGATTTGTACAGGGTCACTGGTTGTAGCTCATTGCAAACACTGGTGCTACCTGCCACACAAATACCCTCATTCTTCGTGGTTTTACGGCACTACACCGCTGTGCTAATGAGGCCTAAAAGTATGAGGGCACCTCCAGTGAAATGTAGTCCATCAGATCGCCCATGTGCGTGTCAAAAGTCTTCCTGGCCTGAGCTTTAACTTGTAGGTCAATGGGAATTACTGGGATTTCAGAGAGCGTGTGCGGGCCAAGCTGGGCCAAGCGGGTAGGCGGTCTATTGAGCAATATCTCAATGGATGGAAGATAGGTGGGTATAAGCCTGGGTGGTGGTGAGGGGGTTTCTGGGTACAAGCCTAGGAGGTGGTGAGGGGGTTGGTGGTGCGCGGAAATTTACTTTAAAGATGCAGTTATACTTTAAAACCACTTGAAGACCAAACATTATACAGTATCTCACAAAAGTAAGTACACCGCTCGCATTTTTGTAAATCTTTTCATGTGACAACACTGAAGAAATGACACTTTGATACAATGTAAAGTAGTGAGTGTACAGCTTGTATAACAGTGTAAATTTGCTGTCCCCTCAAAATAACTCAACACACAGCCATTAATGTCTAAACCGCTGGCAACAAAAGTGAGTACACCCCTAAGTGAAAATCTCCAAATTGGGCCCAATTAGCCATTTTCCCTCCCCGGTGTCATGGGACTCATTAGTGTTACAAGGTCTCAGGTGTGAATGGGGAGCAGGTGTGTTAAATTTGGTGTTATCGCTCTCACTCTCTCATACTGGTCACTGGAAGTTCAACATGGCACCTCATGGCAAAGAACTCTCTGAGAATCTGAACATTTTTTTTTACTCTACATAAAGATGGCCTAGGCCAGGGATGGCAAACCTTGGCACCCCAGATGTTTTGGAACTACATTTCCCATGATGCTCAACTACACTGCATAGTGCATGAGCATCATGGGAAACGTAGTTTCAAAACATCTGGGGTGCCAAGGTTCGCCATCATTGGCCTAGGCTATAAGAAGTTTGCCAAGACCCTGAAACTGAGCTGCAGCACGGTGGCCAAGACCATACAGCGGTATAACAGGACAGGTTCCATTCAGAACAGGCCTCGCCATGGTCCCCCAAAGAAGTTGAGGTCACGTGCTCAGCGTCATATCCAGAGGTTGTCTTTGGGAAATAGACGTATGAGTGTTGCCAGCATTGCTATAGAGGTTGAAAGGGTGGGGGGGGGGGGGGGTCAGCCTATCAGTGCTCAGACCAGGGCTGGTGCAAGAATTTTTGACACCCTAGGCCAGGGATATGCAATTAGCGGACCTCCAGCTGTTGCAAAACTACAAGTCCCATGAGGCATAGCAAGACTGACAGCCGAAAGCATGGAACCCAGAGGCATGATGGGACTTGTAGTTTTGCAACAGCTGGAGGTCCGCTAATTGCATATCCCTGCCTAGGCGAAACATCATTTTGCCACCCCCTTGGCTCCACCCCTGACTCCACCCCCTTTGCTCTGCCCATGTATACCCCACCTTTTTAATGAAGAACCCATCAAATGCAGTCCACCAGTGCATATCAATGAATGTTTGCTTGCTTCCATTCATTCAGGAGTCGGGACACAGACACAGTCCTCCGGTGCCGCTGCGCCTCTGACACTATGTGCGAACGAAGCGGCGGCTGACTGCAGATGCTGAGACTTAGTTGCTTGCTGCAGAGAGAAGAGAGTAGGAACACCAGTTGCCGGGCACCCTAGGCAGCAGTGCGCCCTAGTTTGCCTAGTGGTAGCACCGGCCCTGGCTCAGACCATACGCCGCACACTGAATCAAATTGGTCTGCATGGCTGTCTTACCAGAAGGAAGCCTTTTCTAAAGATGATGCACAAGAAAGCCCGCAAACAGTTTGCTGAAGACAAGCAGACTAAGGACATGGATTACTGGAACCATGTCCTGTGGTCTGATGAGACCAAGATAAACGTATTTGGTTCAGATGGTGACAAGCGTGTGTGGGGGCAACCAGGTGAGGAGGACAAAGACAAGTGTGTCTTGTCTATAGTCAAGCATGGTGGCGGGGGTGTCATGGTCTGGGGCTGCATGAGTGCTGCCGGTGTCTTGCCGAGAAAGTTCCCCCGGCGGATAAGGACCCCCCTGTACTGCGCAGGCGCAGCGCTTGCGCAGAACGAACGACTAGGAGCCGCCGAAAATAGCCGAAGATTAAAAACTTCAATCAGCTGTACACGGCGCCTGCGCCCTGGGTCCAGGCTGAAGCCCCACCATCCAAGTGGAACTAGAGGGAGAATAAAAAAGTGCCGAGCGAAGCGAGGCCGCACCCGAAGCGTGGCGAGCGAAGCGAGGCCGCGAGGGGCCCTCTTACAGGCGCCGTGTACAGCTGATTTCTATTGTATTCGGCTTTGGCTATTTCCGCCGGCTCCTTATGCGCCGAGGGGAACTTTCTCGGCAGAACTCCGGCACTGGGGAGCTACAGATCATTGAGGGGACCATGAATGCCAACATGTACTGTGACATACTGAAGCAGAGCACGATCCCCTCCCTTCAGAGACTGGACCGCAGGGCAGTATTCCAACATGATAACCACCCCAAACACACCTCCAAGACCACCACTGCTTTGCTAAAGAAGTTGAGGGTAAAGGTGATGGACTGGCCAAGCATGTCTCCAGACCTAAACCCTATTGATCATCTGTGGGACATCCTCAAACGGAAGGTGGAGGAGTGCAAGGTCTCTAACACCCACCAGCTCCGTGATGTCATCATGGGGGAGGGGAAGAGGACTCCAGTGACAACCTGTGAAGCTCTGGTGACCTCCATGCCCAAGAGGGTTAAGGCAGTGCTGGAAAATAATGGTGGCCACACAAAATATTGACACTTTGGGCCCAATTTGGACATTTTCACTTAGGGGTGTACTGACTTTTGTTGCCAGCAGTTTAGACATTAATGGCTGTGTGTTGAGTTATTTTGAGGGGACAGCAAATTTACACTGTTATACAAGCTGTACACTCACTACTTTACATTGTAGCCAAGTGTCATTTCTTCAGTGTTGTCACATGAAAAGATAGAAGAAAAGATTTACACACATGTGAGGGGTGTACTTACTTTTGTGGGATACTGTGTATTCGGATGTGACTTACGAAAAGTCAAAACATGCATGCAACGGTTTTAACGACCTACGGAGGAATCTCAGGGGCTGCAGAAGTGAACGGCATTTCCCATGCGTGTTGTCGCACCTTTGATGATTGGAAAGGCTCTACATTCAGATGCTTCAGCTTTTTATTAACGCTTGCACTTCACACATCCGAGTCTTTCAAACTTTCAGCCGCAGAAGCCACAACCTCTCTCCAGTAGATGTACAATGCCGGCGTAGGGCTCCTTCCTGTGTGACTCATACGGAGAACGCTCTAATACAAAGACCTGCACTGTATCTGCACCGCGTCGCTCACGGGGCAGATCTCTGGGGGTCACAACAGGGTCAGTCTACCCCGTACTGACATTTTCGTAATGAAAGAGGCTGAAGGGTGAAAATCACTGATTGAAATGTGTTATTTTAATTCTTTTATGGCCCGTTGCATTATTGCGCTTTATGCACCTTAACATGCTTTTGCGTTAAAGTGGATGTAAACCTCAGACATGAAATCTGAACAAAGCATGTCCCTCTATAGCCGGGATATGCACTTAGCGGACCTCCAGCTGTTGCAGAACTACAAGTCCCATGAGGCATAGCAAGACTGACAGCCTCAAGCATGACACCCAGAGGCAGAGGCATGATGGGACTTGTAGTTTTGCAACAGCTGGAGGTCTGCTAATTGCATATCCCTGCTCTATAGTGTGTACTTGTCTCAGTCCAGAGCACCAAGTGTCATTTCTGTCTGCTGCCTCCTTCCTCTGCTACTTGCATGAGTCACTTCTGACAAGTTTTCCCTGACACCAAGAGAAAAACGGTGACAGGGAAGGGAGCCCCAGCACACAGCCTGTGATTGACAGCCTTAGCTTTGTTCCTGTGTGCTGTGTGAAGGGGGTGGGGGGGTCTCTTCCCTCCAATCAGCTCTCAGAGCTCTCCTCATTAAGCAGTGCAACTTCAGCTCCCCACCCCCTTTTTTCTGAACTTTCAGACTGTATAAATTCAGCACTTTGAACAAATGTAGAGCAGATAAACAGGTACAACTTATGTAGGAGTGTTTGATCTTTGTGTAATGTCTAAACCGCTGGCAACAAAAGCGAGTACACCCCTAAGTGAAAATCTCCAAATTGGGCCCAAAGTGTCAATATTTTGTGTGGCCACCATTATTTTCCAGCACTGCCTTAACCCTCTTGGGCATGGAGGTCACCAGAGCTTCACAGGTTGCCACTGGAGTCCTCTTCCCCTCCTCCATGATGACATCACAGAGCTGGTGGATGTTAGAGACCTTGCGCTCCTCCACCTTCCGTTTGAGGATGTCCCACAGATGATCAATAGGGTTTAGGTCTGGAGACATGCTTGGCCAGTCCATCACCTTTACCCTCAGCTTCTTTAGCAAAGCAGTGGTGGTCTTGGAGGTGTGTTTGGGGTGGTTATCATGTTGGCGAACCATAGGGCGTCCACTTAGCAAAGCCTGGGGGCGGGGACCGGGGCATCAAAGCTGGCCACCACCAGGTGGGAAATCGCCATGGGCAGCATGGGGTGCGAGGATTGATATTGTAGGGCAGGAACAACAAAGCTAAGGATATTGGTAGATCACAAGCAGATATTGGAGGGTATTAACTCCCCGGAAACTTCAATCAAGGAACAAGAGATCAACCAATGGCCAGAGATGTTAATTATCCATATAGCTGGTCCACAGTCCATTAGACAACAATGTTCTGCCAGTACACTGTGCTAGCACGCCATGCTGCCCGCCAAGCCGCACCTTTTTTGATTGCAAAATCAAAATGCTGTTGCATGCAGCATTTTGATTTTTATAGCAATGCAGCAGTATGATGAGAACCTTTTCCAATACTTATAATAATAAAAATAAAAATAATAGGAGCCGTCTTCACAGACACTTTTTTAGGTGTAGCTGAGAGCATAAGAGCATCATTGTGAGTGGTGCTGGTAAGGTCTTTGGAGGTTGTCCAATGACTGGCCTAGTCTGGTTCCTCCGCCATTGTTCTGGGCCCCGGTGTAACGGGATCTTCTGGCTTCAGATTATCCCACCTGTACAATGCTGTCACCTGATCTCCCAATCTGCTGTCCTCACACCTGGCAGGTGACTGGGACCTGGAAAGCCTTACAGAGGACTGGAACAGCTCCATCTACCACTCGTGTATCATGCAGGATGGGGCTGACTGAGAATTTGTTGCAGCAATGTAAAAAAAAAAAAAGTCAAAAAGTGCATAAAAATGAATTCCAGGTATGTGTAAGAAACCATGAATCAGACTGAGACAGAAGTACAGTTAAATCACACTTGTTTAATAATAATAATAATAAAAAAGTAAACAGAGTAAATGTAGTCAAAACAAAGCCAGAGTTCAGGAACAGGAACGGATAATCAGACAAGCCAAAACGTCAGGGAGCCAGAGATGAGCGTAGTAGAACAGCAGGTAGGATCTGGAGCCAGAAGGAATGTCAGCCAAGCAAGTCTTTAACAGGAACACAGGAGAGCGTCTCTAGAGATGTGACCAAGGCGAAGGCAGAGATCATCTGGACTGGACGGCTTAAGGTGGCAGGACTGACGAGCAGGATATCATCAACAGGTGAGTCACTGTGGCGAGATAGGAGCCGGCAATTAGCCGACAGCTGAGTGGCCAGCTTTAAGAAGGAAGGGCTGAGCCCAGCCCTGACAGTATGCCAGTTTACATAGCTACATTGGTCAAGCTGGAAATTATTGTAGTAGGCAGAGCTACTACACAGCTACTACAGGGATGTCCACTAGCTTCTGGGTCCTATGACGACTCAACACAAAAAGGGAAAGGCTGGCGCCATTAAAATCAGCTAACATTATTCTTTATTAATACAAGTGAAAAATAGCCATAAAAAGCCAACGTGTTTTGGCCGTCAGCCATGATTAAGGCCAGATGGACGAAACACGTTTGGGGTGTTTTTTGAGATGTTTTTCACCTGTATTAATAAAGAAAGATGTTTTAGCTGACTTTCATGGCACCAGCCTTTTTCCTTTTTTGCATTGACTTAGTATGGAGGTTTGCAGAGACTTCCTAGGCTGAGTGCCGTCTTCCTAAGGCTGACGAGGAATCACACAGGAGGTAGCAGCTCGGATGCACCTGCTCCACTTTCTATGCTGACTGCCCAGCTGCATTGAGAACACAGGAGGTCGCCTGGTCGACATGGGCGCTATTCAGGGAACACTTTGCATTTTCTCAGTGATTGCAAAGCCTTCTGTGATTGGACGAGGTGAAAGAGGCGGGGCGGAGGCACAGCCCGGCTTGAGAGTGAGCCCACAAGTGTGCCCCCATAGGAAACGGCTTCCTATTGTGGTGCACTGAGAAGAAAAGGAGCAGAAAGCACCGGCGGGGGACCCGAGAAAAGAAGGTTTGGGGCCTCTCTATGCAATACCATTACACAGAGCAGGTAAGTATCAACCCGTTTATTATTTAAAAGAAAAACTGAGCCTTTACTAAAGCTTTAAAGTGTAGCTTTAACTAAGGAAGAGGCTCTGGGCAAGGTAGCAGCTTTGCCCCCCCACCCCCATTTCTTTAACTATAAGTATTACAATAGGCACAAAGAAGGTGCAATGTTCCTTGTGAAGGGACAGGCAGTTGCACAGTCTTCATTGGTTGTACAGTGCCCGGGGTTTACTGCAGAAGTCTGAAGGTTGCAGCTGGGCCAATAGTCATAAAGCAGGCCTAGGCTCAGTGGCGGCCCGTGCACTGAAAGGCGGCCCCTTTCAGGACGCCGGACACATGGATTCCTATGGTGGGGGTGGGAGGGGGTGGTTCTTTTTGAAGCACCAGATTAGAGCCAGAGGCTTCAATAAGCTTCAAAATAGGGTGGGCTCAGGGCGCAGAGAGTATACCCTGATCCCACCCAATTGTGTGACGATAGCGAATTAATTTTCCCTATTTTCACACTAACCTTCCTCCCCGCCATTCAGGAGGCAGGGCGTCAGACCTGTTTCCCGATTGGCCAAAGCGCCAGGCCACCCTATGGTGCACTTGTGCCTTCCGCCTACACCAGAACCTCAAGCACCGGGACTAAACACCCAATATGCATGAGGCCTTAAACTAACAAAAATACATTGTTTAGAATTTCACTTTAACTTCTTTTTCTGGCGCCAATATGGCAGCATGCTACCACGTGTATGCCACCAAAGATTGGCACCAGAAAATGAAAATTATGGTAAGCGTTTGATACAATTTTCCTGGTTCCACCATGGCAGTGCGCGAGGGATAATATGCTTTCATGGATTGACGCCAGGAAAGGAAAATTATGGTGAGCATTTGATACAATTTTCCTGGTTCCACCATGGCAGTGCACGAGGGATAATATACTTTCATGGATTGACGCCAGGAAAGGAAAATTATGGTGAGCATTTGATACAATTTTTCTGGTGCCAACATGGCAGCGTACATGTGGTAGTATGCTGCCATAGATTGGCGTCAAAAAAAAAGGAAAATTATGGTATTTGATACAATTTTCCTGGTTCCACCATGGCAACACACATGTACCATAGATTGGCAGCAGGAACAGAAAATGATGGTGATCATTTGATACAATTTTCCTGGTGCCAACATGGCAGTACACGAGGGATAATATGCTTTCATGGATTGAGGCCAGGAAAGGAACATTATGGTAAGCATTTGATACAATTTTCCTGGTGCCCACATGGCGGCATACATGTGGTTGTATGCTGCCATAGAACGGCATAAAAAAAAAAAAATTATGGTAAGTATTTGATACGATTTTCCTGGTGCCAACGCGGCAGCACACATGTGATAATGTGCTGCCACGGATTGGTGCCAGGAGTGGAAAATTATCATGAGCATTTGATACAATTTTCCTGGTGCCAATATGGCATCCTACATGTGGCAGTATGCTGCTGTGGTAGTATGCTGCCATAGATTGGCGTCAAAAAAGGATAATTATGGTAAGCATTTGATACAATTTTCCTGGTTCCGCCATGGCAGCACACATGTACTAATATGCTGCCATGGATTGGCGCCAGGAACAGAAAATTATGGTGATCGTTTGATACAATTTTCCTGGTGCCAACATGGCAGTGCACGAGGGATAATATGCTTTCATGGATTGACGTCAGGAAAATTATGGTAAGCATTTTATACATGTAGTGCCCTGTACTTGTAGGTAGGTGCTTTTTTGATAGTGTAGGATATAGAGACAGGTAATTTAGGGTTGGAAGTATCAGAATAGAAGGGGGTGTGGCCGCCTACACTTGGGCTCAGGGAGACCTTCTCAGCTTAACAGTGGATTCTACTGGAAAGAGAGAATGGGCTGAGACCTGAGTGGCAGGGAACCCATGTAAGAGGACTGGCCAATGGTTAATTTCTATGGTCAGGGGGAGTTCTTTGATAAAAGGGGGGGGGGGTCACATGCTCTGGGGGGGAGTTTTTAGTTTTTGAGTTCGAGACTCACAGTCCACAAGTTAGACCCAGAGGCCCGGGAATTCAGAGATCCCGGAGCCCTGGAGCCGGAGGAGAATCCAGGCGGGCCAAGTGCCTAGGCCCCGGAGAAGAAGTCAGCATGTAGTCGTTGAGGAACTACCGGACGTACCGGTCGGAGGAGGAGGAAGTAGGAGCAAAGCGGAGGAAGCTGAACTGGGTGGTCGACTTTCTCTGAGTAGAACATGGACTGTTGATTGAGAGAGAGCAAAGGGAGTGCAAACCCAGAGGAGCTAAAGAAGGACTTCATACTGTGCATCCAAGGAATGCAGTATCAAGCACTTTCAAGGACTGAGGGAAGTTTGACGTACAAGTCATGGAAATAGGCAGTGATGGCCTGTGACTTTGAGTTCAACACCCACAGCAATCTAATCAGTGAAACAGAAAGGATTAGTAAGAGTGATTCTTATCTGTCTAACTTGAGAGTGTTGTATGTATAGAGAAATGGAACCAGGAAAAGATCTCTATAAGGGGATTGAGTAACAAAGCTACGGCTATAAATGAATGCCCCATAAAGAACAGGGGAAAAAAAAAGGGCATCTCATATACCTCACTGAATAGCCCCCACAGATTTATTCGCAAATAAAGAAATATAAATCTGGAATTCTGACTGTTTGGTGTCATGTGATTGCATAGGGGGATCGGAAACGGAGTGATCGGCAAAAAGGTAATGAACAAAAATCAGCGGCCCCGATGGGGGTACCGCTACATACAATTTTCCTGGTACCCACATGGCAGTGCACATGTGGTAGTATGCTGCCATGGAATGGCATCAAAAAAGAAAAATGATGGTAATTGATACAATTGGTGCCAGGAACCAATTGTATGCCAGCAGATTGGCACCAGAAAAGGAAAATGATCTCAAGTATTTGATACAATTTTCCACAATTTTCAATTCCTGGCACAATTGGTGCCAGGAACGGAAATTATGGTGAGCATTTGATACAATTTTCCTGGTGCCAACATGGCGGCGTGCATGAGGTAGTATGCTGCCATAGATTGGCACCAGAAAAGGAAAATAATGGTAAGTATTTGATACAATTTTCCTGGTGCCAACATGGCAGTGTACATGTGATAATATGCTGCCACAGATTGGTGCCAGAAAAGGAAAATGATGGTGAGCATTTTGATAGACCTGAGATCAGACGGAGTGGGAGTGTCAGCCAGGCGAGCCAATCGGGATCTGTCATTGCACAGCTTTTCTATAACATGTACTGGGGTCTGGGGAAGGGGTCTACATGGACCTCCATGTAGGAGGAGGATTCAGGAAGAATTCATGGCTCCTGGCTCGGAGGTGACACAGGTAGTAGCAGACCTGCAGGCTTTGAATAGCGGTGTCACCCCCCCTTACTATTGTATTTAGCACTTTGGCTTCAGTTCGGTTTTAACATTTAGCCAATCATTTCGCTGGGTCTTTGTGACATTGTCGCACCATGAGGCCCCCGCCCCCTGTGACTCACGTCCCGGCATTGTTGTCAGTTCTTGGGCCGAGTATTGTTTCTGCCCACAAAAAATGCTAATAATGGAGCGTGATTCTAATTCAGTGTGTCCCGTGAGAGCGTCACACTGCAAACAGATGTGGGTCTTATCCTCACATTACCTAATAATGCAGCCACATCACCGTGTGCGCGCCGCGTGTGCGCCATTCCTGGCGACACGACTGTCTAAGGAAAAATGTGTTTTTACTCTATCGCTCACAATGCAGGTTTTCATTGCTGGCAGATTGGCGTTGCCGTGTGTTGCTTTGGCACGGGATTCGCTGGACTGGATGCAGTAATGATAATGCAGAAGGGGGGCAGATATTAACCACTTGCCTGCTGGGCACTCCCCCCCCCCTTCCTGACCAGGTCAATCTTCGGCTTTCAGCGCTGTCATACTTTGAATGACAATTGCGAGGTCATGCTACACTGTAACCATTTGACATTTTTATCATTTTCTTCCCACAAATAGAACTTTCTTTTGGTGGTATTTAATCACCACATGGGGGTTTTTATTTTTTGATAAACAAATGAAAAAAAGACTGAACATTTTGAAAGAAAAAAACGTTTTTCTTACTTTCCGTTTTGTAAATAAGTACATTAAGGGGCATACACCTTGCAATGTATTCCTGATGTTGCACCCTAGTTGTAGGCAGGGTTGCTAACAAATTTAGTTTGCTAGGTGGTAACTAGCCTGGATAATTGGAAGATGCACCTCTCTCTATTGTCACTAGGTGGCATTGTTGCCTGTGGCATTAGAATGACAAGGACATAGTGAATTCAGACTAGTAGTGGATGGGGATGTCTCAGCCTATTGGTAGGGATTTCTTTGGCCCCTTGGCCTGCTGGGAGAGCCTATTTATCCGGGAGGAGTCAGGTGATCGGGGGTTCTGTGCCATCCGGACGACTGTCTTGGTGGACGTGTGTTACAAGGCTTCCGAGATGCTAGGCCAGAAGCCAGAGGCCTATCCCGGGAGCACCTGGCTGCTAGGCTGTCTGATGCCTATCCAGGTATGAGAGAAGCAGCGTGGGGTTTGGGGCGGTGCTTCAGGCTGGAAGCCCAACCAAGTTGCAGAGGTTCCGCCGGACAGGGAACCGAATTGTTGCCAGCGGTGAGGGAGAAACAGTCGCCATAAGGGACCACCACTCCTGTCGGCAGGGGCAAGTGAGGATCAAGGCCAGAGGTAAAGGGGAAGCAGTCGCCACCAAGGGACAACCATTCCTGTTATCAGAGGCCAGTGTATGGAAGTCTGAAGAAGTACCAGAGCAGCCTTATTCACCAGCCGGGTGACGGTGAAGAAGTGGGAAAGCTCCAGCAGAGTGCCAAGCCAGGCACCCAGCGGGTTAGCGTGGGTGAAGTTTGAGGGGAATACAGCGGGGTTTAGCTGTGGAAGAGCTCAGGGGATCCAGCGACTTCCGGGATCTTAAAGTCTAGTGAAAGACCGGGAGCTCAGTGTCAGAAACCATGAAATCAGGCCGAGACAGAAGTACAGTTAAATCACACTTGTTTAATAATAAAAGTAAAAATAACAAACGTAGTCAAAACATAGCCAAAGTAACCGGAACGGATAGTCAGCCAAGCCAGAAGTCAGGGATCAATGTAGTGGAACAGCAAGCAGGAACTGGAGCCAGAAGGGATGTTAGCGAAGCAAGTCTTTAAACAAGAACGCAGGAGATAGTTTCTGTGATGTTGACCAAGGCGAAGGCAGAGCTCCTCTGGACTGGACGGTTTAAGTAGGCAGGACTGACGAGCAGGATATCATCAACAGGTGAGTCACTATGGAGAGATAGGAGCTGGCAATTAGCTGACAGCTGATCGGCCAGCTCAGAGAAGGAAGAGCTGAGCCCAGCCCTGCCACTCAGCGAGTGAAGATCTACAGTGGGATACTGTGAGATGTGAGAGAAGATCTATAATGGGTTACTGTGAGTTACGTGTAAGGATCTCCATTGACTGTTGAAAGTTCAGTTGCCATAGGAGACAGCAATTCTACAAATACAGTTACTGCACCCAGCTTAAAGGTCCTCCACCTGTATAGCTGTCTGCCTATTAGTTTTGTCTTGGAGTCTGCCAATTGCTATTGCATCTGCCTAAGGGTGTCCTGGCCCTAACCCTCTATCCCCCAGTTCATGTTTAAGAGACAATAAAATTGCTTTTTCCTGCAGTCAAAAAGTGACTGGCGCCCATGTTTCCAACTTGCATTACACCCACCATGCCTAATAACCCACACTTCGAGGAAGGATGTCGGCTCTCCCTGACTCCGGAGGTCACCATTAGGCCTTTAGGGGTCGGGGACTCCGTTACACTGATTACAGAGCTGCACCCATTTGCATCTTTCATATCTGCCTGAAGCAAGAAAAAAGGAAATGATAAACTTTTTTTAAACCACGTTAGGCATGCATTGTATCCCTAGGTGCCCCCCTGGAGATTGTATCCCTAGGTGCCCCCCCCCGGAGATTGTATCCCTAGGTGCCCCCCCCTGGAGATTGTATCCCTAGGTGCCCCCCTGGAGATTGTATCCCTAGGTGCCCCCCCCCCCGGAGATTGTATCCCTAGGTGCCCCCCCTGGAGATTATATCCCTAGGTGCCCCCCCTGGAGATTGTATCCCTAGGTGCCCCCCCGGAGATTGTATTTCTAGGTGCCCCCCCTGGAGACTGTATCCCTAGGTGCCCTCCCCCCCGGAGATTGTATCCCTAGGTGCCCTCCCCCCCGGAGATTGTATCCCTAGGTGCCCTCCCCCCCGGAGATTGTATCCCTAGGTGCCCTCCCCCCCGGAGATTGTATCCCTAGGTGCCCCCCCGGAGATTGTATCCCTAGGTGCCCGCCCGGAGATTGTATCCCTAGGTGCCCGCCCGGAGATTGTATCCCTAGGTGCCCCCCCGGAGATTGGATCCCTAGGTGCACCCTCGGAGATTGTATCCCTAGGTGCCCTCCCCCCAGAGATTGTATCCCTAGGTGCCCCCCCCCAGAGATTGTATCCCTAGGTGCCCCCCTCCAGAGATTGTATCCCTAGGTGCCCCCCCGGAGATTGTATCCCTAGGTGCCCCCCCCGGAGATTGTATCACTAAGTGCCCCCCCCGAAGATTGGATCCCTAGGTGCCCCCCCGGAGATTGGATCCCTAGGTGCCCTCCCCCCGCAGATTGTATCCCTAGGTGCCCCCCCCGGAGATTGTATCCCTAGGTGCCCTCCCCCCGGAGATTGTATCCCTAGGTGCCCCCCCCGGAGATTGTATCCCTAGGTCCCCCCCACGGAGATTGTATCCCTAGGTCCCCCCCACGGAGATTGTATCCCTAGGTGCCCCCCCGGAGATTGTATCCCTAGGTGCCCTCCTCTGGAGATTGTATCCCTAGGTGCCACCCCCCAGGGATTGTATCCCTAGGTGCCCTCCCCGAGATTGTATCCCTAGGTGCCCCCCCCGGAGATTGTATCCCTAGGTGCCACCCCCCGGAGATTGTATCCCTAGGTGCCACCCCCCGGAGATTGTATCCCTAGGTGCCACCCCCCGGAGATTGTATCCCTAGGTGCCACCCCCCCGGAGATTGTATCCCTAAGTGCCCTCCCCCCGGAGATTGTATCCCTAGGTGCCCCCCCCGGAGATTGTATCCCTAGGTGCCCCCCTCTGGAGATTGTATCCTCAGGTGCCCCCCCCCGGGGATTGTATCCCTAGGTGCCCTCCCCCTGGAGATTGTATCCCTAGGTGCCCCCCCCGGAGATTGTATCCCTAGGTGCCCCCCCCGGAGATTGTATTCCTAGGTGCCCTCCCCCCGGACATTGTATCCCTAGGTGCCACCCCCAGAGATTTTATCCCTAGGTGCCCCCCCAGAGATTGTATCCCTAGGTGCCCCCCCCCTGAGATTGTATCCCTAGGTGCCCCTCCCTGAGATTGTATCCCTAGGTGCCCTCCCCCTGGAGATTGTATCCCTAGGTGCCCCCCCCGGAGATTGTATCCCTAGGTGCCCCCCCCGGAGATTGTATCCCTAGGTGCCCCCCCCCCGGAGATTGTATCCCTAGGTGCCCCCCCGGAGATTGTATCCCTAGGTGCCCCCCCCGGAGATTGTATCCTTAGCTGCCCTCCCCCCGGAGATTGTATCCCTAGGAGTGCCCTCCCCCCCCAGATTGTATCCCTAGGTGCCCCCCCGGAGATTGTATCCCTAGGTGCCCTCCCCCCGGAGACTGTATCCCTGTCCCCCCCGGAGATTGTATCCCTAGGTGCCCCCCCGGAGATTGTATCCCTAGGTGCCCCCCCGGAGATTGTAACCCTAGGTGCCCCCCCCGGAGATTGTATCCCTAGGTGCCCCCCTCGGAGATTGTATCCCTAGGTGCCCTCCCCCGGAGATTGTATCCCTAGGTCCCCCCCCTGGAGATTGTACCCCTAGGTGCCCCCCCGCAGATTGTATCCCTAGGTGCCCTCCCCCTGGACATTGTATCCCTAGGTGCCCTCCCCCCGGACTTTGTATCCCTAGGTGCCCCCCCAGAGATTGTATCCCTAGGTGCCCCCCCCCGGAGATTGTATCCCTAGGTTCCCCTCCCTGAGATTGTATCCCTAGGTGCCCCGCCGGAGATTGTATCCCTAGGTGCCCCCCTTCGGAGATTGTATCCCTAGGTGCCCCCCCCCGGAGATTGTATCCCTAGGTGCCCTCCCCCCGGAGATTGTATCCCTAGGTGCCCTCCCCCCTGAGATTGTATCCCTAGTTGACCTCCCCCCGGAGATTGTATCCCTAGGTGCCCTCCCCCCGGAGATTGTATCCCTAGGTGCCCTCCCCCCGGAGATTGTATCCCTAGGTGCCCCCCCCAGAGATTGTATCCCTAGGTGCCCCCCGGAGATTGTATCCCTAGGTGCCCTCCCCCCGGAGATTGTATCCCTAGGTCCCCCCTGGAGATTGTATCCCTAGATGCCCCCCCCCCCGGAGATTGCATCCCTAGGTGCCCTCCCCCCGGACATTGTATCCCTAGGTGCCCTCCCCCCGGACATTGTATCCCTAGGTGCCACCCCCAGAGATTTTATCCCTAGGTGCCCCCCCGGAGATTGTATCCCTAGGTGCCCCCCCCCTAGATTGTATCCCTAGGTGCCCCTCCCTGAGATTGTATCCCTAGGTGCCCCTCCCTGAGATTGTATCCCTAGGTGCCCCCCCCGGAGATTGGATCCCTAGGTGCCCCTCCCTGAGATTGGATCCCTAGGTGCCCCTCCCTGAGATTGTATCCCTAGGTGCCCTCCCCCTGGAGATTGTATCCCTAGGTGCCCCCTCCTGGAGATTGTATCCCTAGGTGCCCCCCCCCCGGGGATTGTATCCCTAGGTGCCCTCCCCCTGGAGATTGTATCCCTAGGTGCCCCCCCCGGAGATTGTATTCCTAGGTGCCCCCCCCGGAGATTGTATTCCTAGGTGCCTCCCCCGGAGATTGTATCCCTAGGTGCCCCCCCCGGAGATTGTATCCCTAGGTGCCTCCCCCGGAGATTGTATCCCTAGGTGCCCCCCCCGGAGATTGTATCCCTAGCTGCCCTCCCCCCCGCAGATTGTATCCCTAGGTGCCCCCCCGGAGATTGTATCCCTAGGTGCCCCCCCCCCGGAGATTGTATCCCTGTCCCCCCCCGGAGATTGTATCCCTAGGTGCCCCCCCGGAGATTGTATCCCTAGGTGCCCCCCCGGAGATTGTATCCCTAGGTGCCCCCCCCGGAGATTGTATCCCTAGGTGCCCCCCCCGGAGATTGTATCCCTAGGTGCCCCCCCCCGGAGATTGTATCCCTAGGTGCCCCCCCTGGAGATTGTATCCCTAGGTGCCCCCCCTGGAGATTGTATCCCTAGGTGCCCTCCCCCGGAGATTGTATCCCTAGGTCCCCCCCCTGGAGATTGTATCCCTAGGTGCCCCCCCCCGCAGATTGTATCCCTAGGTGCCCTCCCCCTGGACATTGTATCCCTAGGTGCCCTCCCCCCGGACTTTGTATCCCTAGGTGCCCCCCCAGAGATTGTATCCCTAGGTGCCCCCCCGGAGATTGTATCCCTAGGTGCCCCCCCCCTAGATTGTATCCCTAGGTGCCCCTCCCTGAGATTGTATCCCTAGGTGCCCCTCCCTGAGATTGTATCCCTAGGTGCCCTCCCCCCGGACATTGTATCCCTAGGTGCCCTCCCCCCGGACATTGTATCCCTAGGTGCCACCCCCAGAGATTGTATCCCTAGGTGCCCCCCCCTGAGATTGTATCCCTAGGTGCCCCCCCCCTGAGATTGTATCCCTAGGTGCCCCTCCCTGAGATTGTATCCCTAGGTGCCCTCCCCCTGGAGATTGTATCCCTAGGTGCCCCCCCCCGGAGATTGTATCCCTAGGTGCCCCCCCCGGAGATTGTATCCCTAGGTGCCCCCCCCGGAGATTGTATCCCTAGGTGCCCCCCCCCGGAGATTGTATCCCTAGGTGCCCCCCCGGAGATTGTATCCCTAGGTGCCCCCCCCGGAGATTGTATCCCTAGCTGCCCTCCCCCCGGAGATTGTATCCCTAGGAGTGCCCTCCCCCCCCAGATTGTATCCCTAGGTGCCCCCCCGGAGATTGTATCCCTAGGTGCCCTCCCCCCGGAGATTGTATCCCTGTCCCCCCCGGAGATTGTATCCCTAGGTGCCCCCCCGGAGATTGTATCCCTAGGTGCCCCCCCGGAGATTGTAACCCTAGGTGCCCCCCCCGGAGATTGTATCCCTAGGTGCCCCCCTCGGAGATTGTATCCCTAGGTGCCCTCCCCCGGAGATTGTATCCCTAGGTCCCCCCCCTGGAGATTGTACCCCTAGGTGCCCCCCCGCAGATTGTATCCCTAGGTGCCCTCCCCCTGGACATTGTATCCCTAGGTGCCCTCCCCCCGGACTTTGTATCCCTAGGTGCCCCCCCAGAGATTGTATCCCTAGGTGCCCCCCCCGGAGATTGTATCCCTAGGTTCCCCTCCCTGAGATTGTATCCCTAGGTGCCCCCGCCGGAGATTGTATCCCTAGGTGCCCCCGCCGGAGATTGTATCCCTAGGTGCCCCCCTTCGGAGATTGTATCCCTAGGTGCCCCCCCCCGGAGATTGTATCCCTAGGTGCCCTCCCCCCGGAGATTGTATCCCTAGGTGCCCTCCCCCCTGAGATTGTATCCCTAGTTGACCTCCCCCCGGAGATTGTATCCCTAGGTGCCCTCCCCCCGGAGATTGTATCCCTAGGTGCCCCCCCCGGAGATTGTATCCCTAGGTGCCCCCCGGAGATTGTATCCCTAGGTGCCCTCCCCCCGGAGATTGTATCCCTAGGTCCCCCCTGGAGATTGTATCCCTAGATGCCCCCCCCCCGGAGATTGCATCCCTAGGTGCCCTCCCCCCGGACATTGTATCCCTAGGTGCCCTCCCCCCGGACATTGTATCCCTAGGTGCCACCCCCAGAGATTTTATCCCTAGGTGCCCCCCCGGAGATTGTATCCCTAGGTGCCCCCCCCCTAGATTGTATCCCTAGGTGCCCCTCCCTGAGATTGTATCCCTAGGTGCCCCTCCCTGAGATTGTATCCCTAGGTGCCCCCCCCGAGATTGGATCCCTAGGTGCCCCTCCCTGAGATTGGATCCCTAGGTGCCCCTCCCTGAGATTGTATCCCTAGGTGCCCTCCCCCTGGAGATTGTATCCCTAGGTGCCCTCCCCCTGGAGATTGTATCCCTAGGTGCCCCCCCCCGGAGATTGTATCCCTAGGTGCCCCCCGGAGATTGTATCCTCAGGTGCCCCCCCGGAGATTGTATCCCTAGGTGCCCTCCCCCTGGAGATTGTATCTCTAGGTGCCCCCGCCGGAGATTGTATCCCTAGGTGCCCCCCCCAGAGATTGTATCTCTAGGTGCCCCCGCCGGAGATTGTATCCCTAAGTGCCCCCCCCCCGGAGATTGTATCCCTAGGTGCCCTCCTCTGGAGATTGTATCCCTAGGTGCCCTCCTCTGGAGATTGTATCCCTAGGTGCCCCCCCCGGAGATTGAATCCATAGGTGCCCCCCCGGAGATTGTATCCCTAGGTGCCCTCCCCCCGGAGATTGTATCCCTAGGTGCCCTCCTCTGGAGATTGTAACCCTAGGTGCCCCCCCGGAGATTGTATCCCTAGGTCCCCCCCCCCCAGAGATTGTATCCCTAGGTGCCCCCCCCGGAGATTGTATCCCTAGGTGCCCTCCCCCCGGAGATTGTATCCCTAGGTGCCCTCCCCCCGGAGATTGTATCCCTAGGTGTCCCTCCCCGGAGATTGTATCCCTAGGTGCGCCCCCCCTGGAGATTGTATCCCTAGGTGCCCCCCCACGGGGAGATTGTATCCCTAGGTGCCTCCCCCCGGAGATTGTATCCCTAGGTGCCTCCCCCCGGAGATTGTATCCCTAGGTGCCCCCCGGAGATTGTTTCCCTAGGTGCCCCCCCCAGAGATTGTATCCCTAGGTGCCCCCCCCGGAGATTGGATCCCTAGGTGCCCCTCCCTGAGATTGGATCCCTAGGTGCCCCTCCCTGAGATTGTATCCCTAGGTGCCCTCCCCCTGGAGATTGTATCCCTAGGTGCCCCCTCCTGGAGATTGTATCCCTAGGTGCCCCCCCCCGGAGATTGTATCCCTAGGTGCCCCCCGGAGATTGTATCCTCAGGTGCCCCCCCCGGAGATTGTATCCCTAGGTGCCCTCCCCCTGGAGATTGTATCCCTAGGTGCTCTCCCCCAGAGATTGTATCTCTAGGTGCCCCCGCCGGAGATTGTATCCCTAGGTGCCCCCCCCCGGAGATTGTATCCCTAGGTGCCCTCCTCTGGAGATTGTATCCCTAGGTGCCCCCCCCCGGAGATTGAATCCATAGGTGCCCCCCCGGAGATTGTATCCCTAGGTGCCCTCCCCCCGGAGATTGTATCCCTAGGTGCCCTCCTCTGGAGATTGTAACCCTAGGTGCCCTCCCCCCGGAGATTGTATCCCTAGGTGCCCTCCCCCCGGAGATTGTATCCCTAGGTGCCCTCCCCCCGGAGATTGTATCCCTAGGTGCCCTCCTCCGGAGATTGTATCCCTAGGTGCCCCCCCCCAGAGATTGTATCCCTAGGTGCCCCCCCCGGAGATTGTATCCCTAGGTGCCCTCCCCCCGGAGATTGTATCCCTAGGTGCCCTCCCCCCGGAGATTGTATCCCTAGGTGTCCCTCCCCGGAGATTGTATCCCTAGGTGCGCCCCCCCTGGAGATTGTATCCCTAGGTGTCCCCCCCGGGAGATTGTATCCCTAGGTGCCTCCCCCCGGAGATTGTATCCCTAGGTGCCCCCCGGAGATTGTATCCCTAGGTGCCCTCCCCCCAGAGATTGTATCCCTAGGTCCCCCCCCCCGGAGATTGTATCCCTAGGTGCCCTCCTCTGGAGATTGTATCCCTAGGTGCCCTCCCCCCGGAGATTGTATCCCTAGGTGCCCCCCCCCGGAGATTGTATCCCTAGGTGCCCCCCCTCAGAGATTGTATCCCTAGGTGCCCCCCCCAGAGATTGTATCTCTAGGTGCCCCCGCCGGAGATTGTATCCCTAAGTGCCCCCCCCCCGGAGATTGTATCCCTAGTCGCCCTCCTCTGGAGATTGTATCCCTAGGTGCTCTCCTCTGGAGATTGTATCCCTAGGTGCCCTCCCCCCGGAGATTGTATCCTTAGGTGCCCCCCGGAGATTGTATCCCTAGGTGCCCCCCCCGGAGATTGTATCCCTAGGTGCCCCCCCCGAGATTGGATCTCTAGGTGCCCCCCCGGAGATTGTATCCGTAGGTGCCCTCCCCCCGGAGATTGTATCCCTAGGTGCCCTCCCCCCGGAGATTGTATCCCTAGGTGCCTCCCCCCGGAGATTGTATCCCTAGGTGCCTCCCCCCGGAGATTGTATCCCTAGGTGCCTCCCCCCGGAGATTGTATCCCTAGGTGCCTCCCCCCGGAGATTGTATCCCTAGGTGCCTCCCCCCGGAGATTGTATCCCTAGGTGCCTCCCCCCGTAGATTGTATCCCTAGGTGCCCCCCTCCGGAGATTGTATCCCTAGGTGCCCCCTCCGGAGATTGTATCCCTAGGTGCCCCCCCGGAGATTGTATCTCTAGGTGCCCCCCCAGAGTGATGGAAAAGGAGGTGATTAGGGGGAGTTGGTTCAGTTCTGAGCTGATCTGAAGCCCTCGGAGGACTTAGGGGGAGGAAGGAGGAGGCCGGGTATAACGGGAGAGACGCCAGTGCTGATCCAGCTAAGATGTTATTGTGATTCACAGCAGGAGGGACAAATCCTCGTCTGACGCGTTCTATCTTCTTATCGCCAATATTCCTCTGTCCTAGACGGGTAACACAGCCAGGCAGACGTGGGGTGTCTGGGACTTCGTCACCGAGAGAAGAGCGCCAAGGACATGCAGCAGTTCACCGATTACAAGTGACCCGTATCTGTGGAGTCCGTGTCCTCAATGTGATAATACATCATGTCCTGGCATATGGTCCCACCGGCACGGCTTCTGTTCTATGGAAAACGATCGTTAAGCTCTTCGCAAACAATAGTGATTCAGCACCACACCTGTACGTAAATTTACACACACACACTATATTACCAAAAGTATTGGGACACCTGCCTTTACACGCATATGAACTTTAATAGCATCCCAGTCTTAGTCCGTAGGGTTCAATATTGAGTTGGCTCCGCCCTTTGCAGCTATAACAGCTTCAACTCTTCTGGGAAGGCCGTCCACAAGGTTTAGGAGGGTGTCTATGGGAATGTTTGACCATTCTTCCAGAAGAGCATTTGTTCCTCCACCCCAAACTCGCTCATTAATGTCTTTATGGACCTTGTTTTGTGTACTGGTCCAAATCATTTGGTGGAGGGGGGATTATGGTGTGGGGGGGGAGGGGGGATTATGGTGTGGGGGGGAGGGGGGATTATGGTGGGGGGTTGTTTTTCAGGGGTTGGGCTTGGCCCCTTAGTTCCAGTGAAGGGAACTCTTAAGGTGTCAGCATACCAAGACATTGTGGACAATTTCATGCTCCCTACTTTGTGGGAACAGTTTGGGGACGGCCCCTTCCAGTTCCAACATGACTGCCCACCAGTGTACAAAGCAAGGTCCATAAAGACATCTATGGTGTCCCCCTGCAATGAATGGTGTGGCAACCTCAGCCTCGACACCGACCATGCCATGCCCCCAACGTGTTTCACTCTGTCCCCGGAGCTTAGTCATGGATCCCAAAGTTGGGAGCTGGAAATTGTCCAAAATGTCTTGGTATACTGATGTCTTAAGAGTTCCCTTCACTGGAACTAAGTAGCCAAGCCCAACCCCTGAAAAACAACCCCCACACCCTAACCCCCCCTCCACCAAATGATTTGGACCAGTGCACAAAGCAAGGTCCATAAAGAAGTGGATGAGCGAGTTTGGGGTGGAGGAACTTGACTGGCCTGCACAGAGTCTTGACCTCAACCCCATTGAACCATTTTGGGATGAATTAGAGATGTAGGCCTTCTCGTCCAACATCAGTGCCTGACCTCACAAATGCTCTTCTGGAAGAATGGTCAAACATTCCCATAGACACCCTCCTAAACCTTGTGAACGGACTTCCCAGAAGAGTTGAATCTGTTATAGCTGCAAAGGGCGGGGCCAACTCAATATTGAACCCTACGGACTAAGACTGGGATGTCATTAAAGTGATGTTCCACCCGCAAATTCTATATTTTTTTTAAAGTCAGCAGCTACAAACACTGTAGCTGCTGACTTTTAATAAGGACACTTACCTGTCCAGGGAACCTGCGATGTCGCCCCCCCCCCCCAGGCCGATCCGTCCATTGGATCGGGTGCAGGCGCCGCCATTCTTTTTTTTTAACAAGAAAACAGGCGCCACCATTCTAACTAAGGGAAACCGGCAGTGGAGACTTGCGGCTTCACTGCCCTAAGGCTCGGTTCACACAGGGGCAACACGATTTCAGCGCGACTTTGTACCGCGACTTCAACGCGGCTTCAGCGCGACTTTAAGCAAATTACAACGCGACTTCAAGTCGCCTCCAGGACAGGCGACTTTGGCTGTGGCCAATCACAGGACAATCAGCTCTCTGGGAGGGAGGGGTTTGCCTGGGCAAACTAATTTTTTTCCCTGCAAACTCGCTTGACTTTAGAGAGAGATCCGACTTGGAGGCGACTTCCATTGATTTCTATGGTACAGGTCGCCTACCAAGTCGGATCCAAGTAGTACAGGGAGTACGCTCTGAAGTCGGAGCGACTTCAGTAGTGTCTATTAAGACGCTCCCATTCACTGTAATGTGAATCTCTTTCTGGGGCGACTTAAGGGCTTACAAGTCGGATCCCAAGTCGTCCCAGTGTGAACCGAGCCTTACCTATCGCACATGTGCGAGTCGCGCGGCGCTTTGTGAATGGCCCCATTGTTTCCTGGGACACACACAGGTCCCAGAAGACAGCGGGGGGGGGCTCACCACACAAAAAGGATATGACAGATGGATCAGAAGTACACTAGTAAGTAAGTAGTGTACTGTTACTATGTATATATATATTTTTAATTCTTCTCTTCGGTCTGTTTTTTTTCCTGTGAAAAAAAACAAAACACTATAGGGGGTATTTATGAAAAAAAAAATACACAGAGCTATTCCCCCTATGACACTGTACATTCATTCTGTGTGAATGGGGCAAAATTGGACGATATCGGGCTACTTTCTGCCCTCAGTCAATCGATATTCATTCATACAGAGTACAGGAGTGAATCAGGAAAATACCACAATATGGCCACTAGATGGTGCTAATGATCATAAGAAATAGTCTAAAAGAACAATGCTTTAGGTAAGCAGAATTTGCGTTTTAAGCGATTGGATGATGGCGATGAACATTCACTCAATTTATTGTGTGAAGATTCCGAATTCCTTTAGTAAATCGGCCTCGTTACATTGTTTTTATTAAACGATTTTTTGTTTTGTTTGTCAAACTGACCGCGCCGGTGTGGTGAAAGGGAGGCGCGTTCCTGCTTGTTTAAGTCAAAGTCCTCCATGTTGTTAAACAAAAGGGCTTTCCATGCTGGATCTTCTTTGTGATACGCTAAAAAAGCAAACAGAACGCGCCCCCCCCCCCCCCCCGCCATCGCGACACCCCATCAATAAAACTTTATTCAATAGAAGTGACAGGCGCTCACCAGCGACGTTGATGACAACGCTGGTCATCCAGAGATAAGAGCCGGCTCAAATGTCTGTCAATGGAAATTTCCCTCATTGTCTGCTCCGTGTAGCCGTTATCTCCAATGTGCATCCTACTGACGCGTTTCAACTGCAGACCCTCTAACAATCAAAGCCAATGCCTCTGCACATCACTCTTTCTTGAACCACTAGCTGTTTGCAGGCCGTATCTATAAGCCATGAGCTTGGTATCGTTTGGTTCAGCCGGTTCCTGGCTATTCATGCGACTGTAGAGCCACCCAATTACTTTTATGGTACAGCGAATGTGATGCCATCTCCACCGCAGCTTGCCCACCGTGGTTCCTTCACTGTCCTGCTCCTCCAGGGAGCCAAAGACCACCATAAAGTGTGTCCCCCGATGAAGGGGGCGGGTTGTTCCCTGATCTGCACTGTGATCACTGAACCCGGAAGCCCTCAACTCTGAGCACTTCCAGGTTCACCGCGATCAGAACAGCCAAGGTAGACAACCAATCAAGTGCAGTCCTGTAATTGATTAGCTTCAGTGGAGGGGCAGGGGACACATTAAGGCTGCATGCACACGTGAGCATGACGCCGCGTTTGTTGTGTTGGGCGTTTTAGCGCATTTTACTTGCGACAGCCCTTTGACTTTAGTGGGCTGCCTGTCGTGTGACAAATATGCTCTAGTACCATTTTTTTTGTTTGCATTGAGCCAGGCACGTTTGACGACGCACATTTTTTTGTTGCGCGGAAAATGTGCAACTACTACCTACATTTGGGGTTGCTCTGGACGTTAAGCGCTTCATTAGCCCCGCCCCCTTTTCCTGCTGTTGATATTGAAATACAGTGGAACCTCGGATTGCGAGTAACGTGGTTTACGTGCGTTTCGCAATACCAGCTGTTTTTTTTTTGGTCTCTCAAGACGAGCAGGAGTCAAGCCTCTGGGGTGTGCAGTACCGCATTTGGCCAGAGGTGACGCTCGGAGACACTCCGTTCCCGAGCGTCTCTGAGTGTCACCAAGCGGCCCCCGAGAGTTGGAGTGTTCGGTACTGCATAGACAAGCAGTGGCTGTGGAACGGATTATCCGAGTTTCCATTATTTCCTATGGGGAAACTCGATTTGATATATGATTGCTTTGTAAATTATACTCGTAATCCAGCCTATTCTAATAATACGGGCGGGGCGCGAGCACTGTGTTATCCTGGGTAGACGTCATATGAGGTCCTCCTAGTCACGTGCCTCGTGTGCACCTTCGGGGGGGGGCCACACAGGAGCGGAATCTGTGACCCACTGTGTCCACGGATCATTGTCCCGGACCGGCCCCCGGTATCATGTGATCACTGTGACCAATCACAACGATCACATTATCCATAGCTCCCAACTGGTCCCTCATTCAGGACAGTGTCCCTCTTTTCTTCCTCATTTGTCCCTCATTTTGCTTTGATCTATATAGCCAAAACAAAAAAAGGAAATAAATGGGACTTTATGTGCGGCAACAGATCTATATAGTCATATTGGAAATAAACGATTTATCTATCATAAAGTGTTTCCCGGTGCTAAACGTTTCATCCAGTTTCTAAATTGCTGCATTTGTAAATTGCAAAAGCCAGTTTAAAGGAATAATAGTTGCAAAAAAAAAAAACCCCAAAAACTTGTGAATTTAACTAATCTTTTTTTTTTTTGTATACATCTCCTTTAAGAGGGCGTGGCAGGGGGTGTGTCCTATGCCTACATACTTTTGCTAATAAGTGTCCCTCATTTCCTGTCTCAAAATGTTGGGGGATATGCATGTCAGTTGTACACAATGGCCTTCATCCATAGCCATTGTGATCTCATAGTAGAGGGCCAATCAAAGCAGACCTGTAACAAGTGATAACTTTGACCAATCAATCACAGCTATCACAATGGTACACGAATGGAAGCCATTTACAAAGTACAATTGATTACTTATACAGTGATTACCACTGTAATAAGCAATATAAGCAATCATAGTGGGTGGGTGGGGGGTTCTGATCACCTCTCCCCAGAGCAGTGCAGTGTCACTTATTTTTTGAAGTTTTTGTCACAATTTTTTGCAAAATGAAGAAATTTAAGATTTTTTATTTACAATTTCTTTTGTAGAAAAAAAAAGTACAGTGAGATAGTGACATGGTGACGCTGTACTGCTTTGGTGATCACATGTAAAAAAAAATAAAAAAAAAATAAAATAAAAAAAATAAAAAAAAGAAGGAAAAAAAAGTTTAAAAAATTACCAAATATTATATAAATAAAAAAAAAAACTGTAAGAAAAAAAATGCAAAAAGAAGGAAAAAAAAAGTTAAAAAAATTACCAAATATATATAAATTTTTTTCATACTGATCACCACTTCACCAGTTACATGGGGATGCTGTACTGCTTTGGTGACCATATGTAAAACAAAAAAAAATTGGAAAAAAATTAAAAAAATAAAAAAAACTGCAAAAAGAAGGAAAAAAAGTTTAAAAATTTACCAAATATTATATATATATATTTTTCATACTGATCACCACCACACTAGTTACATGGTGACGCTGTACTGCTCTGGTGACCACATGTAAAACGAGAAAAAAAAAAAAAAACAGGTTTTCTTTCATTTCTTTATTTTCCAAAAATTGTGACAATAAAACTTAAAAAAACTCACCATGTCTCTTGCTAAATATCTCAGACTGTCTACTTTGCAAAAAAAAAAAATTAAAAAAAGAAGATTATATGAAATTTAAGGGGACTATTCATGAGAACATTCGCTGTGCGACTACTTCAGCGTTTGCACAGCCTTATCCGAATGGTCCCCGTAGTGTGTCTAATATGTGCATTTCCAATAATCGTCAGCTCCATCTAGTGGGCATAATGATAATTTTCCTGAAATACTACAGTCAGGAAAAAAAAAATAGCATTATGGCCACTAGATGGAGCTAATGATAATAGGTAATAAACATATTCGATGCATTACGGGGTTTATTCTTGATTCCTGGGGGAATGCTTTGGCATTCACACAGCGAACATTTTTAGAGTGATTGGATAAAATGATAGGCTGAATGAATTGACTCTCACTTGTGCACTTAGAATTAACCCGTCTTGCTTCTTTTCCAACAAATGATACAAAGTTATCTTTTTGCCCACAAGGTATTGATTGATCTCTTTATAATATGTGATTGGGGGGGGGGGGGGGGGGTGTGACTCTGCTGTTATGGCCGAGCCATGGATGTGTCACCGACAGGAAGGGGGCCGATTGACACATGACTGGAGGCAGCAGATGGATCCCCAAAGGTCACTTGTGAGGAGGAATGTGGAATGGAGTGTCCGGGATTCCACCCATAATCCAGCCCAGGGCCCGGCCTGCTCTCATGTGGCCGGAGGGGAATTTCCAGTCCAGGAAAGAGCAAATGAGGCCTCATCCTGATCCGACACCATATCTCCTCCACACCGAGCCAATCACACCAGTCTCTGTACCAGAGGAGCTTACACTCCAATGTCCCCTCCCCCCACAGTCACATCAGTCTCTGTACAGAGGAGCTTACACTCCAATGTCCCCTCCCCCCACAGTCACACCAGTCTCTGTACCAGAGGAGCTTACACTCTAATGTCCCCTCCCCCCACAGTCACATCAGTCTCTGTACAGAGGAGCTTACACTCCAATGTTCCCTCCCCCCACAGTCACATCAGTCTCTGTACAGAGGAGCTTACACTCTAATATCCCCTCCCCCACAGTCACACCAGTCTCTGTACCAGAGGAGCTTACACTCCAATGTCCCCTCCCCCCACAGTCACATCAGTCTCTGTACAGAGGAGCTTACACTCTAATATCCCCTCCCCCCACAGTCACATCAGTCTCTGTACCAGAGGAGCTTACACTCTAATGCGCCCCCCCCCCCCCCCAGTCACACCAGTCTCTGTACCAGAGGAGCTTACACTCTAATATCCCCTCTCCCACAGTCACACACTATTATTATACATTTATATAGCTCTGACATATACAGCAGCACTGTACATAGATCACTGAGCCAATCACACCAGTCCCTGTACCAGAGGAGCTTACACTCTAATGTACCCCCTCCCCCCACAGTCACATCAGTCTCTGTACAGAGGAGCTTACACTCCAATGTCCCCTCCCCCACAGTCACATCAGTCTCTGTACAGAGGAGCTTACACTCTAATGTCCCCTCCCCCCACAGTCACATCAGTCTCTGTACAGAAGAGCTTACACTCTAATGTCGCCTCCCCCACAGTCACATCAGTCTCTGTACAGAGGAGCTTACACTCTAATGTCGCCTCCCCCACAGTCACATCAGTCTCTGTACCAGAGGAGCTTACACTCTAATGTCCCCTCCCCCACAGTCACATCAGTCTCTGTACCAGAGGAGCTTACACTCTAATGTCCCCTCCCCCCACAGTCACAACATCCTCTGTACAGAGGAGCTTACACTCTAATGTCCCCTCCCCCACAGTCACATCAGTCTCTGTACCAGAGGAGCTTACACTCTAATGTCCCCTCCCCCACACAGCCACATCAGTCTCTATACAGAGGAGCTTACACTCTAATGTCCCCTCCCCCACAGTCACATCAGTCTCTGTACAGAGGAGCTTACACTCTAATGTCCCCTCCCCCACAGTCACATCAGTCTCTGTACAGAGGAGCTTACACTTACACTCTAATGTCCCCTCCCCCCCACAATCACATCAGTCTCTGTGGTCAGGTGGATGTATTTGAGGAGGAAATGACTCTTCCTGATCCAGTGGTGGTGGTGGTGGTGGTGGTGGTGGGGGGGGGGGGGGGTACCTGTGTGCGTGCCTCGCCGTGCTCGGACTGGCTGCGATTTCTGATGACGCACGCGAGTGCCTGCAGCCAGACGCTGAGCTCCCAGCACAGCGAGAGAAAACCAGACCGACATCACGAGGTATTGCAGCCAGAAATAGAATCCTACAAACACATGTGGAGTATTATTATCATATTAGAGATGATTTCATTGGCTGAGATCACAGATAATGTGTCATTTCTCTTATTTGTTCTATTTCAGTCTTTTATGAATATCATTGAAAGTGTTTTATTACATCTTTTCCACAAGAAAAAAAACAAACCTTGATGATCCTGCCAGGAACCTTGTGAGGGGATAACTTCCTGTGCCCTCCCCCCTCTGGATTGTCATCAGTTAGCACTGTGCCCGGATTTCTGTACTACAAATCACCTCCCCCGTTATGGGACAGCGCTCCTTAGCACAGCCGATGCTCACACTAGCCTGGGATTGTTCACACAACACACAGTAGAATTGCATTGGTGCAGTGACAGCGGCGTGCGTTTCGAATGCCGTCCCAACACACCTGCACAATGTACCGTAGCTGCGCTGAAACGCACCACATTGCACGCAAAAAAAAATGCAGCATGCGCTAATTCAATTTGAATGGGCCGCCTAACACAGCTCCCTTCAACACGTGCAAACGCACACATTGCAGTGTATCCCGGTGTGAACGGATCCTCAGGCTCTGTGTACATTTGGCATTTTAAAGTCACAGCAAAGCCTGCAACACACGTTTAGGTGCCATTACTGTAAATGTCACATCAAACAGTACAATTCTGCCATGGCGGCTGTTGTTGTGCAACGGAAATGCACGGAAATCGCCACAAAAAAACGCACTGAAAATCGTGCTAAGCCGGTTGCCCCAAAAAGGTGCGGGAGCTTCTTTTGGGGCGATAAACACTCAAAGTGCAGACTAGTGAAGTGAATGGGCTGCTCTATGGGCGACATTGTGCTTCCATGTGTAAATCGCACTTAAAAAATCACGAGCAGGAACGCCCATTCCCGTTATACGAGGTCTGAACAGGACCTTAAATCAACGAGGAGGGAAAGCATTTATGTACTACTGAGTGGGGGATCAGCAGAGCTGGGGGTATTAATGAGCTGGGGATCTGCTGAACGGGGATAATAATGAGCTGGAGATCTGCTGAACGGGGATGATAGTGAGCTGGGGATCTGCTGAACGAGAACGCGAATGAGCTGGGGATCTGCTGAGCGGGGTGATGAGGTTGGGATCTGCTGAACTGGGATACAAATGATATTGGGATCTACTGAATGGGGATGATAATGAGCTAGGGATCTGCTGAACGGGGATACTAATAAGCTTGGGACCTGCTGAACATGGATGCTAATGAGCTGGGGATCTGCTGAACGAGAACGCTAATGAGGTAGGGATTTGCTGATTGGGGTTGCTAATGAGCTGGGGATCTGCTGAGCGGGGGTGATAATGAGTTGGGGATCTGCTGAACGGGGATGCTAATAAGCTTGGGATCTGCTGAACATGGATGCTAATGAGCTGGGGATCTTCTGAATGAGAACGCTAATGAGCTAGGGGTCTGCTGAATGAGGATGATAGTAAGCTGGGGATCTGCTGAACGAGAATGATAATGAGCTGGGGATCTGCTGAACGGGGATACGAATGAGCTGGGGATCCGCTGAACGGGGATACGAATGAGCTGGGGATCTGCTGAACGGTGATACGAATGAGCTGGGGATCTGCTGAATGGGGATGATAATGAGCTGGGGATCTGCTGAACGGGGATACTAATAACCTTGGGACCTGCTGAACATGGATGCTAATGAGCTGGGGATCTGCTGAACGAGAACGCTAATGAGGTAGGGATTTGCTGATTGGGGTTGCTAATGAGCTAGGGATCTGCTGAGCGGGGATGATAATGAGCTGGGGATCTGCTGAGCGGGGGTGATAATGAGCTGGGGATCTGCTGAGCGGGGGTGATAATGAGCTGGGGATCTGCTGAATGGGGATGCTAATAAGCTTGGGATCTACTGAACATGGATGCTAATGAGCTGGGGATCGTCTGAACGAGAACGCTAATGAGCTAGGGATCTGCTGAGCGAGGATGGTAATGAGCTAGGGATCTGCTGAGCTAGGATGATAATGAGCTGGGGATCTGCTGAATGAGGATGATAGTAAGCTGGGGATCTGCTGAACGAGAATGATAATGAGCTAGGGATCTGCTGAGCGGGGATGATAATGAGCTGGGGATCTGCTGAGCGGGGATGATAATGAGCTGGGGATCTGCTGAATGGGGATGATAATGAGCTGGGGATCTGCTGAATGGGGATACTAAGAAGCTTGGGACCTGCTGAACATGGATGCTAATGAGCTGGGGATCTGCTAAATGAGAACGCTAATGAGGTAGGGATTTGCTGATTGGGGTTGCTAATGAGCTAGGGATCTGCTGAGGGGGGATGATAATGAGCTGGGGATCTGCTGAGCGGGGGTGATAATGAGCTGGGGATCTGCTGAACGAGAACGCAAATGAGCTAGGGATCTGCTGAGCAGGGGTGATAATGAGCTGTGGATCTGCTGAACGGGGATGCTAATGAGCTGGGGATCTGCTGAACAAGAACGCTAATGAGGTAGGGATTTGCTGATTGGGGTTGCTAATGAGCTAGGGATCTGCTGAACGGGGATGATAATGAGCTGGGGATCTGCTGAACGAGAATGCGAATGAGCTAGGTATCTGCTGAGCGGGGGTGATAATGAGTTGGGGATCTACTGAATGGGGATGCTAATAAGCTTGGGATCTGCTGAACATGGATGCTAATTGAGCTGGGAATCTTCTGAACGAGAACGCTAATGAGCTAGGGATCTGCTGAGCGAGGATGATAATGAGCTGGGGATCTGCTGAATGAGGATGATAGTAAGCTGGGGATCTGCTGAACGAGAATGATAATCCCAATAAGAAATCCCAAGAAATTCTTTAAGTATGTAAACAGTAAAAAAGGGAGGACAGACCATATTGGCCCCATAAAGAATGAGGAAGGACATCTGGTTACAAAGGATGGGGAGATGGCAAAGGTATTGAATTTATTCTTCTCCTCAGTCTTCACAAGTGAATCGGGGGGCTTCAGTAACCAAAACTGCAGTGTTTATCCTCATGACACATCACAGGAAGCACCTCCATGGTTAACAGAGGACGGAATTAAAATTAGACTTGAGAAACTTAACATTAATAAATCACCGGGACCAGATGGCTTGCATCCGAGGGTACTTAGGGAACTCAGTCAGGTGATTGCCAGACCGTTGTTCCTAATATTTACAGACAGTCTTTTGACTGGAATGGTACCAGCTGATTGGAGAAAAGCCAATGTAGCACCAATATTTAAAAAGGGCCCAAAAAACATCCCTGGGAATTACAGACCAGTTAGCCTAACATCAATAGTATGTAAACTCTTGGAGGGGATGATAAGGGACTATATACAAGATTTTAGTAATAAGAATGATTTCATTAGCAGTAATCAGCATGGATTCATGAAGAATTGTTCTTGCCAAACTAATCTATTAACCTTCTATGAGGAGGTGAGTTGCCATCTAGATAAAGGAAGGCCCGTAGACGTGGTGTATCTGGATTTTGCAAAAGCATTTGACACAGTTCCCCATAAACGTTTACTATACAAAATAAGGTGCGTTGGCATGGACCATAGGGTGAGTACATGGATTGAAAACTGGCTACAAGGGCGTGTTCAGAGGGTGGTGATAAATGGGGAGTACTCAGAATGGTCAGGGGTGGGTAGTGGGGTTCCCCAGGGTTCTGTGCTGGGACCAATCCTATTTAATTTGTTCATAAACGACCTGGAGGATGGGATAAAGAGTTCAATCTCTGTATTTGCAGACGATACTAAGCTAAGCAGGGCAATAACTTCTCTGCAGGATGTGGAAATCTTGCAAAAAGACCTGAACAAATTAATGGGGTGGGCGACTACATGGCAAATGAGGTTCAATGTAGAAAAATGTAAAATAATGCATTTGGGTGGCAAAAATATGAATGCAATCTATACACTGGGGGGAGAACCTCTGGGGGAATCTAGGATGGAAAAGGACTTGGGGGTCCTAGTGGATGATAGGCTCAGCAACGGCATGCAATGCCAAGCTGCTGCTAATAAAGCAAACAGAATATTGGCATGCATTAAAAGGGGGATCAACTCCAGAGATAAAACGATAATTCTCCCGCTCTACAAGACTCTGGTCCGGCCGCACCTGGAGTATGCTGTCCAGTTCTGGGCACCAGTCCTCAGGAGGGACGTACTGGAAATGGAGCGAGTACAAAGAAGGGCAACAAAGCTAATAAAAGGGTCTGGAGGATCTTAGTTATGAGGAAAGGTTGCAAGCACTGAACTTATTCTCTCTGGAGAAGAGACGCTTGAGAGGGGATATGATTTCAACTTACAAATACTGTACTGGTGACCCCACAATAGGGATAAAACTTTTTCGCAGAAGAGAGTTTAATAAGACTCGTGGCCACTCATTACAATTAGAAGAAAAGAGGTTTAACCTTAAACTACGTAGAGGGTTCTTTACTGTAAGAACGGCAAGGATGTGGAATTCCCTTCCACAGGCGGTGGTCTCAGCGGGGAGCATTGATAGCTTCAAGAAACTATTAGATAATCACCTGAATGACCGCAACATACAGGGATATGTAATGTAATACTGACACATTATCACACACATAGGTTGGACTTGATGGACTTGTGTCTTTTTTCAACCTCACCTATGTATAATGAGCTAGGGATCTGCTGAGCGGGGATGATAATGAGCTGGGGATCTGCTGAACGGGGATGATAATGAGCTGGGGATCTGCTGAACGGGGATGATAATGAGCTGGGGATCTGCTGAGCGGGGATGATAATGAGCTGGGGATCTGCTGAGCGGGGATGATAATGAGCTGGGGATCTGCTGAACGGGGATGATAATGAGCTGGGGATCTGCTGAGCGGGGATGATAATGAACTTGGGATCTGCTGAACGGGGATGATAATGAGCTGGGGATCTGATGAATGGGGATACGAATGAGCTGGGGATCTGCTGAGCGGGGATGATAATGAGCTGGGGATCTGCTGAACGGGGATGATAATGAACTTGCGATCTGCTGAACGGGGATGATAATGAGGTAGGGATCTGCTGAACGGGGATACGAATGAACTTGGGATCTGCTGAGCGGGGATGATAAACAAGCTGGGGTACTACTGGGCTCCAATCAACACACACAGAACATTTGCCAAGCATCATTAAAGCTTCAAAAAAAAGCATCAAAAACCATCACAAAGTATGTTGAAGTGATAGAAGCTTTAAATGTAATTGAGCCCTAAAGGTCAATTTTACCAAAATTTTTAGCACAAATGAAATCGTTAATTTCACTGTAAAATCAAGTTTGGAGAAATGTTGCCATCGTCCCTATTAAAGATCAGCTTAGAGTCTTAAAGAGGTTAAAATCTAACTTTTTTGTCAGAAGTCATGAAAAACAGAAAATTCCGGAATATCTCCCCGGAAATGGCTATTAATGTTTTCTTTTTTTTAAAATAATAATAATATTAATATTGAATAAAAAAAAGAAAGTTGAGCTAATGATTTAAACTCGGCATTGCAGTGAGCCGTCAGTCTGGCCTCCTCAGTGCAGCAATGTCATAGCGAGGACAAACCTGTAAGTCTGCAGCGCCATCTTGTGGTAGGGTTGTGTACTGCATGTACACCTATATTCAGCTCTCTCAGCGGGCCAAGGTATTTAAATAATGTCAGGAATTGAAAAGCATGAAAAGGAACTTGTCAGGATTGAAAAGTGTTACCAATGCGGAGCTGAAATCTGTTTGGCTGAGGTAGTCACAGTTCCAGAAGAGTGCAATTGGTACATCCTACCATTGGGGTCAGTGATGGGCTGTTGGGACTCCATCAGCAGACCCAGTTTGATTTAAGGGCTCAGGAGGGTCAGAGACAGTTTTAGCAGGAGATGGTGCTGGGGCACACCTAGAACCTCTGTGGGCAGAAAACTCCAGTAGCTGAGCACAAACAGTTTAGAAGTCCAGAGTGGACATGGAGGTCAATGTGGACTTGAGGGAGCTGAGGAAGACAACCCTATAACAACAGGCATTGGATCCTTCTGGAGATACTGAGTAAATGCTTCCAAAATCACTAGAGGAGTTTGGGCTGAGGGCAACCCTAGCAGCAGGACTGTCCCCTCCGTGTCTTCATGAAGACATGTTGCTTCAGTAGTCAGGTGCAGTCTATTTTCTCCACTGCAGGTGGCGCTCTCCCACAGCCGCATTGTTGGAAAGGAAGTCAAGAGGAACAAAGTTTCTCTATGGTTTCCTGGGTCACTGGGGAAGCTATCCTATTGGATGCTGCTGCCCCATGTGACTCAAGCAGCCATCTTGGGCCAGGCAATGCCTACTAAAGGCCCTGTCTCACAGGTTTGGCAAGCATTATGTGAGTTGGCAGAGTAGGTACAGCTACCTCATCTGTTAGGGAAAGTATTAGCAATAAGGAAAGGCTCCTGATGAAGGGGGGAAAGCATAGGGTCGGATCCCCCTGGACACCTTTCTGATTGGGCACTAGATGGCCAGGCCGCATTCTGTCCCCTTTCAACAGACACTGCCGGTTCAGCAGGAATCTACTTCTTCACATCCTTAGAAACTGAGTGTGCCCGGCTGGGTAGCTGCCCCCCCCTGAGCCTGTTGTAAACCATTGCTGCATTACTTCAATACAGGTTTTATATTGCGTCTGTCCTCCCACCTACACTTCACTTTGGTGGTAATGGCAAACAGGCCCAATATAAGGCAAGGCCACAGCTCTTCTCTGGACACCCCGATACAGGATTTCAGATTTGCAGCAGTCTGGACGGAGACACACATATTGATCTCATAAGACGATCATACCTCTACATTAGAGGTTCATCTTCCGGGGAATGTGTAATTTACTCGGTTTGGTTTCGGGATGCACATCAGAAGCTTTCCCCTGACAAGACTGGTTTCTCACCTGGGTAGAATATCACTGGTGATCTGAGAACTTTTACTTTTTAGCATATACACACTGATCAGTCATGAATTATGACCACCCACCATAACCCGTCGAGGCATGGACACCACTACACCTCTGAAGGTACACTGTGGTATCTGGCACCAAGCCGTCAGTAGTCGGAAGGTGGGGCCACCATGGATTGGACTTGTTTTCCCAGCACTTCCTACAGATGCTCCATTGGACTGGGATCTGGAGGCACCTCAACCTCATTCTGTTCCTAAAAGCATTCTTGAATTCATCAGACCAGGCCACCTTCTTCCATTGCTCGGTGGTCCAGTTCTGATGCTTACGTGCCCATTGTAGGCACATTTAGCTGTGGACATGGGTAAGCATGGGCACCCTGACCAGTCAGCAGCTATGCAGGTCCATACAAAACACTGCGATTCTGTGTGTTCTGACAACTTTCTATCAGAACCAGCATTCACCTTTCACAATTTGAGCTCCAGTAACTCTTCTATTGGTTCAGACTACAGCCCCCCACCTCCATCAATGAGCCGGAAAGAGGATTGAATGTGGATGGGTGGCAGGATGTTCTCTGTTCACAAGGAGGGAACGAGGATTGAATGTGGGTGGCAAGACGTTCTCTATCTACAGGGAAGGAACTAGGACTGAATGTGGATGGGTGCCGGGATGTTCTCTATCCACAGGGAGGGACCTAGGACTGAATGTGGATGGGTGCCGGGATGTTCTCTATCCACAGGGAGGGACCTAGGACTGAATGTGGGTCGGTGCCGGGATGTTCTCTATCCACAGGGAGGGACCTAGGACTGAATGTGGGTCGGTGGCAGAATGTTCTCTATCCACAGGAAGGGAACTAGGACTGAATGTGGTTGGGTGGCAGAATGTTCTCTATCCACAGGGAGGGAACTAGGACTGAATGTGGGTGGGTGGCAAGACGTTCTCTATCCACAGGGACGGAACTAGGATTGACTGTGGGTGGGTGTTGGGATGTTCTCTATCCACAGGGAGGGAACTAGGACTGAATGTGGGTCGGTGGCAGGATGTTCTCTATCCACAGGGAGGGAACTAGGATTGAATGTGGGTGGGTGGCAGGACGTTCTCTATCCACAGGGACCAGATTTGGATTAACCTGTCCAACTTCTCTTTCCGCAGAGCATTTTGTTTTGCAAAGAACATCTTTTGGGTAACCCGGTTTTTAAACTCTCTGAAGGTCAATGTTGTTTTCCATGCCTTTGCTATGGTTCCCCTATTGGCAGTAAACGTGACTTGGAAGCCGAGTTCGGTGCAGGCAGTAATTGGTTTGTAAAGGCTCCATGGCATTTTATGTTTAGGAGCTTGCCCAATACACTGTTGCACAGCATCCAAACATTTTACAACGCTCCAGGTAGGTCTGCCACAAGGGTTCAGGTACTGGTCCAGTTCATACCCAGAGATAGCAGAAATAAAGATTGGATGGCCATACAAAAGATTATGCTAGTTGGTATATGTGAATGCGCTATTCCCGTATTGTACCACCACCTGTAATGCTTATCAACTATTAATCATAAATGTTGCATGTGCATAAATTTAAATTTTAGATCAATAAATCATATCACCATCCAATGCATATACATATAACAAAAAGTCCTTCAAACGTGCTGCAAAATCTTGTAACCATTAATGTGACTGACGTGCTCCTATGTTGCTTCAATATTCATATGTGACTGAGTGGGACCCTCCACCATTCAGATTGGCCACTCACCAGATACTTCACTAGGGGTACGCCTTTGGTTCATTCAAGGGATAACCACTCCACCTAGGTGCCACTTCTCATCGGCTAAAACTTGGGTTCTAATGCTCCTCATAAGAAAGCATAGGGACAAAAGGCGATCATAGCGCAATATGTTTGAACCGTTTATTTTAAAAATTATACAAAGGATAAAATCACTCACATTTAAAAGTGCCCTCGAGCCGGCACGAAGCTTATCCAGCAGTTACGGACGGGTGGCTATTAGCATGGTCCGCCTGATGTTAGTATGCGGCCTCCACGCTCGGCTTGCGCTCCAAGCCTCGTTCCCGTTCTCGTCCGGTCACGTGATGCAAAAAATTCTCCCAGCAGCCTCTACGCGTTTCGCATCATCAAATGCGTCATCTAGTGCTAGACCTCCTCTAACTCTAAACTGGTAACCTGTAAAACATTTTTTTAAGTGTCACCTATGGCGATCAAGTACGGCAGTTCAGCACCCTTCCACGAGCATGTTCAATTTTAAAGCATGACACTTTTCTATTACTCAGCATAACATCTTTTTATACTTTACCAGAAAAAAAAAAAAAAGTTAAAGTTATATCGGGGTTTTTTATTTTTGCAAAAAAAATAAACAAACATTTTTATTGCTAGAAAATTACTCAGAAACCCTAAACATTATATATAAATAAATATATATATATATATAAATATATAAATATATATATATAAATATATATATATATATATATATATATAAATATATATATATATAAATATATATATATATATATATATATATAAATATATATATATATATATATATAAATATATATATATATAAATATATATATATAAATATATATATATATATAAATAAATATATATATATATAAATAAATATATATATATATAAATAAATATATATATATATAAATAAATATATATATATATAAATAAATATATATATATATAAATAAATATATATATATATAAATAAATATATATATATATAAATAAATATATATATATATAAATAAATATATATATATATAAATATATATAAATAAATATATATATATATAAATATATATATAAATATATATATAAATATATATATAAATAAATATATATATAAATATATATATAAATAAATATATATATAAATATATATATAAATAAATATATATATATATATATATATATATATATAAATAAATGTTTGGGGGTTCCGAGTAATTTTCTAGCAATAAAAATATTGATTTTTTTTTTTTTTTAACCACACATGTGAGGGAAGTGTCAGAGTTGGCCAGGTTGGGAACTGGTTAAGCACCCATTGGCATGAAATGCATCAACACTACTAGTTCTTCACCCTGTGTTTTGTTTGTAGGGACAGCTTTTGCACTTTGAAATAAACCTTTGGATCTTAGGCATATCAGTTGTATGGTCATCCAATCTTCTTTTCTCCCAAAGTGGCTACAGGAGGGTAAGAGGCCCCAATGAAGCAATAGCTTGTCAATTCTCCAATAGAGAGCACCTTGTTAAGCTTTTAAAAGTCGCATCAATTTAGAATCCCATTCCTCTGGCAACTCCTATTCCCATTTGTGGCACAAGGAAAAAGAATGACTGGGGAAGCAACTGTCAGCACTGAGAAGACCCTCCATACTAAAGGAGAGCCAGGAACGTACACGGCAGGTGCCGGCAGGGGCCAGCACAGAGGCGGGTGGAGACAAAGAGGTGCAGGCACTAGCAAAGAGTAGATGGGTGACAGTCAGGAGGGGTAGAGGGGGAAGTGCCAGAGAGGCCGATCCAGGACTGGAGCATCCCAATAAGTACGCTCCATTGAGTGACATTGGTGAAACCAGTCAGGGACCAGCACTGCTGGAGATGAGGGACTCTCCTAGCTGCCGGGGGAAGAACTCCTCCAGTGAGAGTGGGGGGGAAGCGAAGGGAAAGGAAAGACAGATTCTGGTGGTAGGGGACTCAATTCTTAGAAGGACAGAGAGGCTAATCTGTAACCAAGACCTGAAGCGCCGAACAGTATGTTGTCTACCGGGCGCTCGGGTTCGGCACATCACGGATCTGGTGGACAGATTACTGGGAGGGGCTGGGGAAGACTCGGCTGTCATGGTGCACGTTGGCACCAATGACAAAGTCAGAGGCAGATGGAGTGTCCTAAAGAATGATTTTAGGGATTTAGGTGCTAAATTGAGGAAAAGGACCTCCAAGGTAGTATTCTCAGGAATACTACCGGTACATCGAGCCACACCAGAAAGGCAGAGGGAGATTAGGGAAGTAAACAAGTGGCTGAAGAGCTGGTGTAGTAAGGAGGGGTTTGGGTTCCTGGAGGACTGGGCCGACTTCTCAGTCGGTAACCGGTACTATAGAAGGGACGGACTGCACCTAAATGAGGAGGGTGCAGATCTGCTGGGAATGAAGATGGCCAAAAAGTTAGAGGGGTTTTTAAACTAGGCGATGGGGGGGTGGGTCCAGAGACAGTGATAGCCAGCGCGGAAGATATTCCAGAGGGTAGTATTGGGGGCATTAGTGGTAGGTTAACCAAAGCACAAAAACACAAGGTGAGTATAGTAGCAAGTCCTAGTTGCAATCTTGAAACACCCAATACGAGGACAATATGCGACCGCTCTAAACTATGTGGCATGTTCACTAATGCCAGGAGCATGGCGGCCAAGATGGGTGAACTAGAGATACTGTTGTACAAGGAGGATTTGGATTTTGTGGGAATTTCAGAGACCTGGTTCAACAGCTCTCAAGATTGGCTGGCAAACATTCAAATGTATACCCTATACCGCAAGGATAGAGAGGGTAAAAAAGGGGGAGGGGTATGCCTATATATCAAGAATAATGTACAAGTGAATGTGAGAGATGACATCACTGAGGGAGCTAGGGAGGAGGTGGAATCTTTATGGGTAGAGCTCCAAAGGGATGAAGCCAAGGTGAAAATATTACTGGGAGTATGCTATAGGCCCCCTAACCTGAGGGAGGAAGTGGAGACGGATCTCCTATCACAAATTGGATTAGCAGCAAGGATGGGAAGTGTTATCATAATGGGGGATTTTAATTATCCAGACATAGACTGGGCGGAGGGAACCGCGCATTCATTTAAGGCTCGCCAGTTCCTTAATGTCTTGCAGGACAATTTTATGGGTCAGATGGTAAACGCACCAACTAGAAATAAAACATTACTGGATCTACTGATTACCAACAATACAGACCTGATCACAGATGTGGAAATACGGGGCAATTTAGGTAACAGCGATCACAGGTCAATTAGTTTCAGTATAAATCACACAAATAGGAAACATGAAGGGAACACAAAGACACTGAATTTCAAAAGGGCCAACTTCCCTAAACTACAAACCTTGCTAAAAGGCATAAATTGGGATAAAATATTAGGAACAAAGAATACAGAGGAGAGATGGGTTTGCTTTAAGAGCATATTAAATAAGGGCATTAGCCAATGTATCCCATTGGGTAATAAATTTAAAAGAGCAAACAAAAATCCTGGATGGCTTAACTCCAATGTAAAAATGCATATAAAAGCAAAAGGAGAAGGCCTTCAAAAAATACAAGGTTGAGGGATCATCCTCAGCATTCAGACTTTATAAAGAATGCAATAAGAAATGTAAGGGTGCAATTAGGACGGCTAAGATAGAACATGAAAGACACATAGCGGAGGAGAGCAAAAAAAAATCCCAAGAAATACTTTAACCACTTGAGCCCCGGACCATTATGCTGCCTAAGGACCAGAGGTCTTTTTCCAATTTGGCACTGCGTCGCTTTAACTGCTAATTGCGTGGTCATGCAATGCTGTACCCAAACGAAATTTGCGTCCTTTTCTTCCCACAAATAGAGCTTTCTTTTGATGGTATTTGATCACCTCTGCGGTTTTTATTTTTTGCGCTATAAATGGAAAAAGACCGAAAATTTTGAAAAAAAATGATATTTTCTACTTTTTGTTATAAAAAAAATCCAATAAACTCAATTTTAGTCATACATTTAGGCCAAAATGTATTCGGCCACATGTTTTTGGTAAAAAAAATGTCAATAAGCGTATATTTATTGGTTTGCGCAAAAGTTATAGCGTCTACAAACTAGGGTACATTTTCTGTAATTTACACAGCTTTTAGTTTATGACTGCCTATGTCATTTCTTGAGGTGCTAAAATGGCAGGGCAGTACAAAACCCCCCCAAATGACCCCATTTTGGAAAGTAGACACCCCAAGCTATTTCCAGAGAGGCATATTGAGTCCATGGAATATTTTATATTTTGACACAAGTTGCGGGAAAGTGACACATTTTTTTTTTTTTTTTTTGCACAAAGTTGTCACTAAATGATATATTGCTCACACAGGCCATGGGCATATGTGGAATTGCACCCCAAAATACATTTAGCTACTTCTCCTGAGTACGGGGATACCACATGTGTGGGGCTTTTTGGGAGCCTAGCCGTGCACGGGACCCCGAAAACCAATCACCGCCTTCAGGATTTCTAAGGGTGAAAATTTTTGATTTCACTCTTCACTGCCTATCACAGTTTCGGAGGCCATGGAATGCCCAGGTGGCACAAAACCCCCCCAAATGACCCCATTTTGGAAAGTAGACACCCCAAGCTATTTGCTGAGAGGCATGGTGAGTATTTTGCAGCTCTCATTTGTTTTTGAAAATGAAGAAAGACAAGAAAAAACTTTTTTTTTCTTCTTTTTTCAATTTTCAAAACTTTGTGACAAAAAGTGAGGTCTGCAAAATACTCACTATACCTCTCATCAAATAGCTTGGGGTGTCTACTTTCCAAAATGGGGTCATTTGGGGGGGGTTTGTGCCACCTGGGCATTCCATGGTCTCCGAAACTGTGATAAGCAGTCAAGAGAGAAATCAAAAATTCACGCCCTTAGAAAGCCTGAAGGCGGTGCTTGGTTTTCGGGGTTCCGTACGCGGCTAGGCTCCCAAAAAGTCTCACACATGTGGTATCCCCGTACTCAGGAGAAGCAGCAGAATGTATTTTGGGGTATAATTTCACATATTCCCATGGCATGTTTGAGCAATATATCATTTAGTGACAATTTTGTGCAAAAAAAAAAAAAAAAAAATTGTCTCTTTCCCGCAACTTGTGTCGCAATATAAAATATTCCATGGACTCGACATGCCTCTCAGCAAATAGCTTGGGGTGTCTACTTTCCAAAATGGGGTCATTTGGGGGGGTTTTGAACTGTCCTGGCATTTTATGCACAACATTTAGAAGCTTATGTCACACATCACCCACTCTTCTAACCACTTGAAGACAAAGCCCTTTCTGACACTTATTGTTTACATGAAAAAGTTTTTTTTTTTTTGCAAGAAAATTACTTTGAACCCCCAAACATTATATATTTTTTTAAAGCAAATGCCCTACAGATTAAAATGGTGGGTGTTTCATTTTTTTTTTTCACACAGTATTTGCGCAGCGATTTTTCAAACGCATTTTTTGGGGAAAAAACACACTTTTTTAAATTTTAATGCACTAAAACACACTATATTGCCCAAATGTTTGATGAAATAAAAAAGATGATCTTAGGCCGAGTACATGGATACCAAACATGACATGCTTTACAATTGCGCACAAACGTGCAGTGGCAACAAAATAAATACATTTTTAAAAGCCTTTACAGGTTACCACTTTAGATTTACAGAAGAGGTCTACTGCAAAAATTACTGCCCTCGATCTAACCTTCGCGGTGATACCTCACATGCATGGTGCAGTTGCTGTTTACGTTTGACGACAGACCGCCGCTTGCGTTTGCCTTAGTGCGAGAGCAGGGGGCGACAGGGGTGCTTTTTTTTTTTTTTTTTTTTCTTTATTATTTTTTTGCTTTTTTATCTTATTTTTAAACTGTTCCTTTCATTTTTATTTTTTTTTAATCATTTTTATTGTTATCTCGGGGAATGTAAATATCCCCTATGATAGCAATAGGTAGTGACAGGTACTCTTTTTTGAAAAAATTGGGGTCTATTAGACCCTAGATCTCTCCTCTGCCCTGAAAGCATCTGACCACACCAAGATCGGTGTGATAAAATGCTTCCCCAATTTCCCAATGGCGCTATTTACATCCAGCGAAATCTAAGTCATAAAATGCTCGTAGCTTCCGGTTTCTTAGGCCATAGAGATGTTTGGAGCCACTCTGGTCTCTGATCAGCTCTATGGTCAGCTGGCTGAATCACCGGCTGCATTTTCAGGTTCCCTGTTGAGACCGGAGAGCCAGAGAAAAACACGGAAGACGGTGGGGGGGCATTCCCTCCCACGGCTTGTAAAAGCAGTCTAGAGGCTAATTAGCCGCTAGGATTGCTTTTACATGAAAGCCGACCGCTGGCTGAAAAGAATGATACCAAGATGATACCTAAACCTGCAGGCATCATTCTGGTATAACCACTCAAAGTTGTGAATGGCGTACCTGAAGACAAAAAAATGGTTAACAATAAAGCACAGTAAACGGTAAAGTATAAAAAATTGCATACCTGAAAAGCAAACATGATAAAACATAATAACAATAAAACATTGCAGAATAGAATACAGTAAAAAAAGAGCAGAACAATAGAGAGAATAGAGAGAGAGAACAATAAAACGACAACTATTTTTTTTAATTTTATATTATATATATATATATATATATATATATATATATATATATATATATATATATATATATATTTTTATTTTTTTTTACACTTTTTTTGTAACTAACTTTTATAACTGTAACCGGTTCCAGGTTCGGGTCTCTCAAAATGCGATGGCATCTTGGGAGACCCTGTGAAAGTGTGCCTAGTCTGTGCAATGCTGTACCCTACGCTAATACTCAACTAGTGCATGGTAGCGTTCAAAACATTCACCAATGCAAAGACCAGGATTGTCAGGACAGGAGGGACAATAATAGCGGGTGTCACGCCTATATCCGCGCTTGCTGCAGACACAATATCTTTTTTGGGTGCGTTCGCTGGGTAGGGGTACTCGGGAGGACATAAAGAAAATGCCTCTCATGCAGCCGACTGCATTTGGTTGGGGATGTGAATGGGGGAAGTACGGGCGCTGCAGAAGCGGTGGGTTCCCAATTAGGATTGGTGAATGCAGCAGGAAGGGCATTATGGGCACGACGGGCCTGTGTTTGTCTTTTTGGTGGCAGCGGGACACTACTTGTGCTTGCCACCTCACCAGCTTGAACTGCACTTATGGGACTCGCCACGTCACCAAGTGTTACTGCAGTGCTGGTTTGACTACGACCGGGGTGTACTAGGCCGCTGGCGCTTGCCAGTTCACCAAAACGCTACCAAAAAAATCTGTTGGCGATCGCAGGGATCAGGCCTGACTCTGCGAACGCTGCAGTTATGCGTTTTAGTCTTTTGTAATTGACAGCGATCGATCGATACTGCACTTGGGTGGGCTGGGCTGGGCCGGGCGGAGGGGCAAAACGCAGGTGCTAGCAGGTATCTGGGCTGATCCCGCTAACACTGCGTTTTTGGGAACCCTAAACTGCTGGGGACGCTAGTATAGATCTGATCGGATCAGATATTGATCCGTTCAGATACTATACCACTAAGGGAGGCGTATGCTGCGTGCGTGGGTGTTAGCGGTACTGGCGCTAACCTGACGCTGCCTGGGGCGACGCATATCACCGCCGGGCGATCAGGGGGCTAAACCTTTATTCGGTACTAAACGGCGGGTGCCCTGACACTATAAAAAATAAACAAACTAACCAGCGTCAACCGTAACGGTTATACGGTGATCAGTGGTGAAAGGGTTAACTAGGGGGCAATCAAGGGGTTAAAACATTTATTCGGTAGTATATGGGGGTCCCTGACGCTATAAAACGCTGACGGCGAACCTAAATATTTATGTCCCTAACTAGCGTCACCAGCGACACTAATACAGCGATCAGAAAAATGATCGCTTAGTGACACTGGTGACGGGGGGTGATCAAGGGGTTAAAACTTTATTAGGGGGGTTAGGGGGGTACCCTAGACCTAAAGGGGGGTAACAGTATCTGTCCCAACACTGTAACTGTCACAAACTGACACTATGCAGTAATCAGGAAAAAAAAAAAAAAAACTGCTGGTGTCAGTTTGTGACAGGGGGGGGGGGGGGGAATCGGGGGGCGAAATCGGGGTGTTTTGTATGCCTGGCATGTTCTACTGTGTGTGTGTGTGTGTTGGTGCACTCACATTGATGTCTTCTCTCCTCGGGCCGGAACGGAAATTACCGAGCCGAGGAGAGATGACATCATTTCCTTTGCTGCTGTTTAGCATACAGCAGCAAAGGAATGATTCGATTGGCCGGCGGCGATCGCGAGGGGGGGGGCCACGAACGGATGGTCTCCCCCTCACCACCGGTCGCCGCTGGACAAACGACGACCGCCTCGGGCACCGGGGGGGGGGGTCCGATTGGACCCCCCACCCGCGGAAGGCAAATCACGTACCCTGTACGTGATTTTGCCTGTCCGTGCCACTTTGCCGACGTACATCGGCGTGAGGCGGTCGTCAAGTGGTTAAGTATGTAAACAGTAAAAAAGGGAGGACAGACCATATTGGCCCCATAAAGAATGAGGAAGGACATCTGGTTACAAAGGATGGGGAGATGGCAAAGGTATTGAATTTATTCTTCTCCTCAGTCTTCACGAGTGAATCGGGGGGCTTCAGTAACCAAAACTGCAGTGTTTATCCTCATGACACAACACAGGAAGCACCTACATGGTTAACAGAGGACGGAATTAAAATTAGACTTGAGAAAGTTAACATTAATAAATCACCGGGACCAGATGGCTTGCATCCAAGGGTACTTGGGGAACTCAGTCAGGTGATTGCCAGACCGTTGTTCCTAATTTTTACAGACAGTCTATTGACTGGAATGGTACCAGCTGATTGGAGAAAAGCCAATGTAGCACCAATATTTAAAAAGGGCCCAAAAAACATCCCTGGGAATTACAGACCAGTTAGCCTAACATCAATAGTATGTAAACTCTTGGAGGGGATGATAAGGGACTATATACAAGATTTTAGTAATAAGAATGATTTCATTAGCAGTAATCAGCATGGATTCATGAAGAATCGTTCTTGCCAAACCAATCTATTAACCTTCCATGAGGAGGCGAGTTGCCATCTAGATAAAGGAAGGCCCGTAGACGTGGTGTATCTGGATTTTGCAAAAGCATTTGACACAGTTCCCCATAAACGTTTACTGTACAAAATAAGGTGCGTTGGCATGGACCATAGGGTGAGTACATGGATTGAAAACTGGCTACAAGGGCGAGTTCAGAGGGTGGTGATAAATGGGGAGTACTCAGAATGGTCAGGGGTGGGTAGTGGGGTTCCCCAGGGTTCTGTGCTGGGACCAATCCTATTTAATTTGTTCATAAACGACCTGGAGGATGGGATAAACAGTTCAATCTCTGTATTTGCAGACGATACTTGGCTAAGCAGGGCAATAACTTCTCCGCAGGATGTGGAAATCTTGCAAAAAGACCTGAACAAATTAATGGGGTGGGTGACTACATGGCAAATGAGGTTCAATGTAGAAAAATGCAAAATAATGCATTTGGGTGACAAAAATATGAATGCAATCTATACACTGGGGGGAGAACCTCTGGGGGAATCTAGGATGGAAAAGGACCTGGGGGTCCTAGTAGATGATAGGCTCAGCAATGGCATACAATGCCAAGCTGCTGCTAATAAAGCAAACAGAATATTGGCATGCATTAAAAGGGGGATCAACTCCAGAGATAAAACGATAATTCTCCCGCTCTACAAGACTCTGGTCCGGCCGCACCTGGAGTATGCTGTCCAGTTCTGGGCACCAGTCCTCAGGAGGGATGTACTGGAAATGGAGCGAGTACAAAGAAGGGCAACAAAGCTAATAAAGGGTCTGGAGGATCTTAGTTATGAGGAAAGGTTGTGAGCTCTGAACTTATTCTCTCTGGAGAAGAGACGCTTGAGAGGGGATATGATTTCAATTTACAAATACTGTACTGGTGACCCCACAATAGGGTTAAAACTTTTTCGCATAAGAGAGTTTAATAAGACTCGTGGCCACTCATTACAATTAGAAGAAAAGAGGTTTAACCTTAAATTACGTAGAGGGTTCTTTACTGTAAGGTCGGCAAGGATGTGGAATTCCCTTCCACAGGCGGTGGTCTCAGCGGGGAGCATTGATAGCTTCAAGAAACTATTAGATAATCACCTGAATGACCGCAACATACAGGGATATACAATGTAATACTGACACATAATCACACACATAGGTTGGACTTGCGTCTTTTTTCAACCTCACCTACTATGTAACATGGGGTACCTTGCAGGCATGATCAAGAAAAAAAAAAGGCTGCTTGACTTGGAGCACCCGATAATCTTTCCTTTCACGAGGCAGGCCACGATCAGTCTGATACAGTGAGGAGAAAAATAATAAATTTGCTCCCCTGCTGATTTTGTACGTTTGCCCACTGACAAAGAAATGGATCAGTCTATAAAATGTTAATGGTTGATTTTAACCATGAGAGACAGAACAAAAATATCCAGACCACCACTTTTTTTTTTTAAAGTTAAATTGATTTGCATTTTAATGAGTGAAAAAAAGTATTTGATCCCCTATCAACCAGCAAGATTTCTGGCTCCCAGGTGTCTTCTATACAGGTAATGAGCTGAGATTAGGAGCACTCTTAAAAAAGGGAGTGCTCCTAATCTCAGCTTGTTACCTGTATAAGACACCCCTGTCCACAGAAGTGATCATATTCCAATCTCTCCATAATGGCCAAGACCAAAGAGCTGTCCAAGGGTGTCGGGGAGAAGATTGTAGACCTACACAAGGCTGGAATGGGCTACAAGACCATCGCCAAGCAGCTTGGTGAGGGGGTGACAACAGTTGGTGCGATTATTCAAAAATGGAAGAAACACAAAATAATTGTCAATCTCTCTCGGTCTGGGGCTCCATACAACATCTCACCTGGTGGAGTTTCAATGATGATGAGAACGGTGAGGAATCAGCCCAGAACCACACAGGAGGATCTTGTCAATGATCTCAGCTGGGACCATAGTCACCAAGAAAACAAAATCGGTAACACTACACCGTAAAGGACTGAAATCCTGCAGCCCCCGCAAGGTCCCTCTGCTCAGGAAAGCACATGTACAGGTCCGTCTGAATCAGATGTTCATTAGCAAACTTCAGAGGAGAACTGGGTGAAAGTGTTGTGGTCAGATGAGACCAAAATCAAGCACTTTGGAATCAACTCAACCTGCCATGTTTGGAGGAGGAATGCTGCCTATGACCCCAAGAACACCATCCCCCACCGTCCTACATGGAGGTGGAAACATTATGCTTTGGGGGCAGGACAACTTAACCACATCAAATGGTAAATGGACAGGGCCATGCACTGTCAAATCTTGGGTGAGAACCTCCTTCCCTCAGCCAGGGCATTAAAAATGGGTCGTGGATGGGTATTCCAGCATCGACAAGGACTCAAAAAAAAAAAAAAAAAACAGCCAAGGCAACAAAGGAGTGGCTCAAGAATAAGCACATCAAAAAGGTCCTGGAGTGGCCTAGCCAGGCTTCAGACCTTAATCCCATAGAAAATATGTGGAGGGAGCTGCAGGTTTGAGTTCCAAAACGTCAGCCTGGAAACCTTAATGACTTGGAGAGGATCTGCAAAGATGAGAGGGACAAAATCCCTCCTGAGTGGCCAACTACAAGAAACGTCTGACCTCCAATTGCCAACAAGGGTTTTGCCACAAAGTCATGTTTTGTGACGGGGTCAAACAGTTATTTCGCTCATTAAAATTTTATAAATTTAATTTTGTATGTGTTTTTTCTGGATTTGGGTCCATAATAAAAAGTTGCTGAGCCTAGAAGCCTACCCTTTACAAAAATGTTAGGATTCAGGATTGTAGCAATCCAAAGATGAAAAATAGGCATCTGGCACAGACAAGAAATTTGGCCAATAGAGTCATTTTAACAAGTATGATGATCCACAAGATATGGGTTGCCTGTTTGAGAAGGCCCTAAAGTTGAGTAAAAAGGAGGGTAGTTTGATTGGCATGTGCAATAATTGTTAGTAAGGTGCACACCCAGGTAAGAATTAAGTCCAGGGAGAAGCTAAAAAAAAAAAAAAAAAATAAAAAGTTTGAGAGGCAATTGGAAAAGGGGCAGAAATTTATTAAGGGCCTTTGTCTTGCTTTCCAATAATAAGGAGGCCCAAGATACCGCCAACTTGATGGCCCACCACCTCTATTCCCACAATATCTTTCACTATCCCTGATCAGATGACATCCCCAGCATGAACAGGCCTTGGGGGGGGGGGGGGGGGGGGGGGAGAGAGACAGGACATTAGTGGACTTGGCTTATGAATGGCAGAATCTAGGTTATGAGATGGCATCTAAAGCCCCAAATGACCGCCCTCAGCAGACGTCACAGCTGGTTCAGGCTCTGCAGGGTTCGCTTCAATGTCGTAATCCACTCAGATTCCTGACCTGCGGTGGGCTCAGCATCTAAGCACGCCGCTCCTGCCCCTATTCCCTGCTTGGCACACCAAGTGAGCACTGGAGGAGCAGAATAGCGGTGACCAACAGTCACTGATCTGTGCTTAGAATGAACCCGAGAACTGAGTGATCAGCCGTCATGCGGTTGCCAGAGTTAGAGGCAGCTGCAGCATTGGCCCAAATAGGGAAGTATTTATGTTTGACAGATAATGGAGGCGGCGTTAACCCCTAAAAACCACACCACAACTGCATGCATTGCAGCTCCATTTACTTGAAGGGTTGCATTCAGAAGTAGAACTGTCTGTTGAATGCAGCAGATGTAATTCTTGCCGTGAAACCCTCCTTCGCTTGGCATTTTCTAGGGTACCAAGGTAGTAAATATCAGAGCTCAGCCTTAGGCCTCGTACACACAAAATTCGCTGCCGCAACTCTGATGACAGAGTGTTTGATGGAGCGTACCAACGGTTGGATTTTAGGCAGACAATTGTTGGCCAACTTTCCAACAAATGTGGGACGGCAGGCTAGTAAATTTTTGGCAGACAACGGTCTGTTGTCAGATTTTTTCCTATCGTGTGTACACAAGTCCGTCACACAAAAGTACAAACACGCACGCTCGGAATTAAATGCTCAAACACATTAGCAGAAGGTGCCCAAAGGGTGGCACCCAAGAGCTGAAATTCCACGTAGTACATCACTACGTTCGTGTTTGTTAGCTGACAATTGTGTACCGTTTTAATGCAAGACCGTTCTGGTGCTTTGTCTGCCAACAATCAGAGGGATTTCAGAAGGTCTCAGAGGGATTTCAGAAGGTCTCAGAGGGATTTCAGAAGGTCTCAGAGGGATTTCAGAAGGTCTCAGAGGGATTTCAGAAGGTCTCAGAGGGATTTCAGAAGGTCTCAGAGGGATTTCAGAAGGTCTCAGAGGGATTTCAGAAGGTCTCAGAGGGATTTCAGAAGGTCTCAGAGGGATTTCAGAAGGTCTCAGAGGGATTTCAGAAGGTCTCAGAGGGATTTCAGAAGGTCTCAGAGGGATTTCAGAAGGTCTCAGAGGGATTTCAGAAGGTCTCAGAGGGATTTCAGAAGGTCTCAGAGGGATTTCAGAAGGTCTCAGAGGGATTTCAGAAGGTCTCAGAGGGATTTCAGAAGGTCTCAGAGGGATTTCAGAAGGTCTCAGAGGGATTTCAGAAGGTCTCAGAGGGATTTCAGAAGGTCTCAGAGGGATTTCAGAAGGTCTCAGAGGGATTTCAGAAGGTCTCAGAGGGATTTCAGAAGGTCTCAGAGGGATTTCAGAAGGTCTCAGAGGGATTTCAGAAGGTCTCAGAGGGATTTCAGAAGGTCTCAGAGGGATTTCAGAAGGTCTCAGAGGGATTTCAGAAGGTCTCAGAGGGATTTCAGAAGGTCTCAGAGGGATTTCAGAAGGTCTCAGAGGGATTTCAGAAGGTCTCAGAGGGATTTCAGAAGGTCTCAGAGGGATTTCAGAAGGTCTCAGAGGGATTTCAGAAGGTCTCAGAGGGATTTCAGAAGGTCTCAGAGGGATTTCAGAAGGTCTCAGAGGGATTTCAGAAGGTCTCAGAGGGATTTCAGAAGGTCTCAGAGGGATTTCAGAAGGTCTCAGAGGGATTTCAGAAGGTCTCAGAGGGATTTCAGAAGGTCTCAGAGGGATTTCAGAAGGTCTCAGAGGGATTTCAGAAGGTCTCAGAGGGATTTCAGAAGGTCTCAGAGGGATTTCAGAAGGTCTCAGAGGGATTTCAGAAGGTCTCAGAGGGATTTCAGAAGGTCTCAGAGGGATTTCAGAAGGCAACAACTAAGTGTGGGTGGAATATGAAGACAGCTGACACAGGTCATCAGGTTTCATGGCATTTATTATCCTGTAATAAAGGAAGAAGTTTTTACATACAAGTCATTTCCCTACAGGACAGTGTACACCTTACAGGAGTACCAATTACTGGTCAGTATATATGATCTCATCTCAAGTATATGTACAAAATTTAACAAGACAAACGATAAACCAGATCGCTCCGACCCCAGAAGAAGACATTCCATAAAATCGGCATTTTAAATTATAACTAAAGCGGCAACAAAAAACAAAAACAAAAAAGCTTTAGATGGAGTGGAGAGGGATTAGACCCCCTGTCAATTTTTATTGCCATCTGTGCTCCCTTTAAAAAAGTAGATTCAGCGAATTTGGGATTTTGTTTCACTTTCAATAATAGATAAACCGTTACTGAAAGTGAATGTAAAACAAAATCCCAAATTTTGGGTTGTCTCCAGAAAATAGGTGAAAACTTCCAATGGGGGGGCACCAATTCTGGTGCCCCCCAAGGGATTCCCTTACTTCACAGGGCTTTCCTCATATCCCGTTTGGCTATGGGACAGGAAGTGAAGGTAGATCTCCCCCCAAATGGGAAAAACACATGACAGGGGGTTATAACCCTCCCCTAAAAGTTATGCCGATAGTTCTACTTTAATGCCTTAAAATTATGAGCATCTGGAAATAAAGGCTGCCCCCCCCACCTATGCGATAAGGCTCCAAAAGAAGCAGTCCTTTCCTGAATGTGCATCACATACATCTAAAGCAGGGAAGCCATACTCTGACCAACCCGGTTCACACGGGTGCAACATTCGCTCAGACTTTGAGAGCACAAGTCGCACCCCATTAGCGGCAATGGAACCGTTCTAATAGGAGTATTGATTGTCTCGGGGGTGTTCGGAACGTACCCGCCAGGAAGCCACCACTGCACACCGCCAATCATAGGCAGCGAGGCATTTCCCGGCAGCAGCTGCACATACACACGCTGCCTATGATCGGCGGTGTGCATCGACGGCTTCCTGGTGGGTACGATCCGAAAACCCCCCATTAAAAAAAAAAGGAGCGTCTTGAGCTGCTCAGACTTAGAAAAAAAGGTTCATGCACTACTTTTGGTGCGAACTTTGGCACGACTTGCACTCTTTTGAAAGTCGCACTGGGATGTCACCTTTGAAGTTGCGGCAGTGTGAACCGGGCCCCAAGTCACTGTCCTGGAGTAAGCATGTAGCATAAGTTACCGGCTGCTTCCATCAGAGGCTTATCACACAGGTGTTCCCTTTATGGGTCCATTTTGGGCAATCGTATCTGATGAAGCTTCCACCTGGTGGCTGCTTGAGTCCATCGCGACAGGAGAAGCTACAGACCAGCTTCACGCCAGATATGGCATCAGAGCCGAGTTCCCGAAAAAACCCAGCTGTGGCCGTTTAAGAATTTTATTGGGGGGGGGGGGGGGGGGGGGGGGGGGGGTGTCCATCATGCAGTGCTATGCAGCCTTGTGTAGGTAGAGCACAAGGCTATAATAAAAAAACAAAAAAAAACAAAAACTGATGGATCGTAAATAAGCTGCAATACGGCAAAAGCTGCCACGCTGGAATAAAACATTAAAACTTTATTAGCACATGACAAAGTTAGTGGTCAGGGACAGACAATCTAGCGATGCGATTGGCACAAGACAAGGAACCGCTCGGCCTCTTCCCCCGCCCCACATGAGAACTGCCGCATTCCGGCCAGCTGCTCCATAATGTAATGCCATTAACCATAAGGGCCACTAGAGTGGAAACCATTCAAAGTCCCTACCACAGGACCGATTTACGAAAAGCAGCAGTTGCCCATACCCAGTTTCCCCAAAAATAAGGCCTAGCGTGATTGTCGGGGATGGCTGCAATATAAGCCCTGCCCCCCCAAATAAGCCCTAGTTAAAGTCCTTGTAGGTCTTATTTTCAGGGTAGGGCTAATTTTTGGGGAAACAGGGTAGGGCTTATATTGCAGCCATCACTGACAATCACGCTAGGTCTTATTTTTGGGGAAACAGGGTAGTAACCAGACAAATGGTTACTATGGGCAACAGGCTCCACTTTTCATAAAACAGTCTCTAGGACATTTGACTACAGAGCCTGCGCCGCACCCCTCGCAGAGTCTGTTCTTCGGTGCTGTAAGATTTAAAAACACTGATTAAAAACACAACCCATAAAACATGCAAACCAGGTTTATGCCAACATGGTAAAAAAGAAAAAAAACCCTTTGGAATAAAACCGATCGCGTCAGTGCGAATTCCTGATTCATCTTCAACTTTCAAACTGAGAAAGAGAAAAATGTCAAAATAAAAACATTGCTGCGTACAAGATAAGCAGAGTCATCCTCTATTACCGTGTCCCCGGAAGTCTCAGTACCAGGACGGCGGTCTGAAGTCACCAGGTAAGGTCGGCAAACTCCCTCCCGCCGCCATGTGCAGGGGGGGGGGGGGGGGGGGGGGGGGGGGGCAAACAAAAACTCAAAGACTTTAGGAAAAACTCTGGAAGTGGTCAGTCTCTGGTGCAGTCGGTGACCTCAGAGGTACATCTGCACCAGGCAGTTATATATAGTCCCCGGTCTGACCGGATACACAAGCCTGACCCCCCCCCCCGTCTCCCAGAATTCTGTGCAAATCTGATGGCATCTAGGAGCATTGAGGCGCCATCTTCTCCCACTCAGCGGGATGAATGCCGCTTGACCCCTCACAGCTTCTTGAGGCGGCTGTACAGCTCCCGCTTGCTGCGCTCTCCGGCCCAGGTCCGGCTTTTCATGCGGAATCTTCTCAGGTCCTCTTTGAAGTCCTCGTGGAGCATAGGGCGGTAAGTCTGCGGCTCACAGAATGACTGTCGGGGGGAAAAAAGAAGACCATGAAAAATCAGATATCCCAAGAAAGAAAAATAAAATAAATAAATGTTCCAATGCACTTCTCTAGCCACATGTTAACATTAATAAAAATGTTGTAGGATATCCCATTTGTGTGATTATCCCTTCACAACCAGAAGGTCAAACAAGCTTTATTGCAAGTAATGCAAACTCACAGCACAAGACTGGGACACGCCACTCACTCCTACAATACTTCTCCCCCAGACGAAACTGTGTGGGGGGGTGGGGGGGATGGGACTGGCAATAAGCAAAGGGCCATATTAACCACTTGCTTACCAGGCACTTCAGCCCCTTTCCTGCACGATTCAGCGCTGTCACACTTTGACAATTGCACGGTCATGCTATACCGTACCCATGACATTTCCCCCCCCCCCCACACAGAGCTTTTTGGTTTAAAGGCGAGGCCTAGTCCGGTGTCCGGCCTCACGGACTAGGCCAATGCCGCGGCCTCGCAAAAAAATAAAAATAAAAACCCACACACCCACCACGTTTTGCTTGTATTTTTAATTGATTTGGCCCCTCAACTCGATTCAAGATTTAAATTGATTTTTTTCCCCAGCCCTAGTATTTAATCACCTCTGCGATTATTTTTTGCTAAACAAAAAATCAAAAAAAAAAAAAAAAATTTTGTTTATTATAAAATTTTGCAAACAAGTAATTTCTCCTTCATTGATGTGCGCTGATGGAGGAACCGCTTGGCAGGAGTGGGTGTGGAGTGTGCGGGAGCGATGTCCAGATTACCGGCTTGCATAATCAGCTTTTTTTCTCATGCTGTCAGCATGGGGGGGGGCAGATTACCGGCTTGTGTTTACATCACGTAATCAGCTGTCATTGGCTGACAGCTGATCACATGGCAAGAGGCCGAAAGCAGTCCCTTACCCGATCTGTGATTAAAAGGTAAAACGAGAAATCCTGGACAGCCGCACTCAAAAGTAATCTTCGATCTTTATTTAACTATAATCATAAAAATACATGCCACAGCATCGCAAAGCGGGAAAGCTGACGCGTTTCACACTGTAGTCAGCGCTTAATCATAGCTATTAGGGTTGTCCCGATACCACTTTTTTAGGACCGAGTACGAGTACCGATACTTTTTTTTAATGTCACGTGACAGTTTTTTTTTTTACTATTTTTTTTTTGGGGGGGGGGGGGGGGAACGTTGTATGTGTGTGTGTTTTTTTTTTACAATTTTTATTTTTTCCAATAATATTTTTTTATTCTTTATTGGTTTTTTTTTTTTTAATCAGCCCTTTTGGGGGGCTTTGGTGAGATATCAGGGGTCTTAACAGACCTGATATCTCCCCCTTGAGACAGAGAAAGAGACAGAGGATAGAGATTCCCCAGTCCCTTTCTCTGCAGCCTCAGCTGCACTGAGAATGAATGGAGAGAACACAGCAGCTTCTCTCCATTCATAAACTGACACATCGTAATCACAGAAGATTACAATGTTTCAGTTATGTGAATGGACAGAGTCAGCTGACTCTCTCCATACACAAAGGAAGGAGGAGGGGGACGGAGGAACGAAGGGGAAGAACGGAGGGGAAAGATAAGGAGAGCAGAACGGAGGGGACAGATAAGAGAGGAATGCAGGGGACTGCAGAGAGGCACAGAGGAAAGGAGGGGGCACGGAGGAGGATGCAGTGACAGTCAGCTGTGAGCGATCACAGCTGTATGTCACTAAAGCTTGTGAAAGCCGCTGGGGGAGAATCTTGTAACTCCCCCACGTGCCGATCACAGCTGTCTTCTAGGTATCGGGGGAAGCATCGGGAGCATTTGCCCGAGTACAAGTACTTGGGCAAATGCTCGGTATCGGTGCCGATACCGATACTAGTATCGGTATCGGGACAACCCTAATAGCTATGATTAAGCACTGACTACAGTGTGAAACTCGTCAGCTTTCCCGCTTTGCGATGCTGTGGCATGTATTTTTAGGATTATAGTTAAAGATCGAAGATTGAGTCCATCATTGAAAGTGTAAGGTGGGAACTGGGACGGGGGCGTGACCGGATGCGGGAGTGAGTGGAGGAGTGAGTGAACCTCCCCCAGCCCGATGCCTCCGTGTCTGCAGGAACCTACTCCAGCGCGTTCGACCTGGCTGTAAGGGCTCTCTCCCCCTAAAGATCTCGGCCCCTAGCCAGCTGATCGGCTCCCCTGCCCCTGTCTGTTCCGGAGCGTGGCGCCGCGGCACTAGCTTAAACCGCTCGGGAGAAGCGGCATAGCTGAATTCCTCGGAGTGGAGAGGAAGGACAGTTGCCGGGGCGACGGCTTCGGCTCCAGGGGAAGGAGACGGCGTGGACGGTGTGTGCTCCCAGAGAAAGGAGCCGTCAACTATCTTCGGAAGAAGCGTCCCTGTGCTGCCCAGGTACCCGGCAGCGCCAAGGTACAAGCTTTGGTAGCTACATTAGGGGGTACACTAGAAGCGGACTATCTCTCCCCCCTCCCCAGGGGTTAACCCATCGTGGTGGACGAAGGGGGAGTGGAGATACAGGTGAGCCCTGACAGCCCGATACACTATCAGCTTATGACTGGACCTGAGCTCAGACTGCCTTAAGCAGCCTGTACCATCGCACAGAGAGCAGTGCATATCTGGGGAAAGCTGTTAAATGACGGTTGGTGGAGGACTATATCATAAGGGATATTACTGGACCTGAGATAACATTGTGTAAAGAGAAGAGGAGTGGGGGAAAGGATAAGAGAGGGGGGGGAAACATTAACCCCACGAGTGGCCAAACTTTCCTACACATCCCCCGGCCTATATAACTAGCCATGACCAGGAAAAAAGGAGAGGAATTACAGCAACAGGACAACACTAGCTCCCAAATGACCCGCACTTCAAAAGAAAAGGCGAACCAGGCAGCAGTCGCAGCAGCGGCTAAACTGGAGAAGTTCGCTCACCCCTCAACTTCATCGCCACTTAAAAATACCCAGCAGCAGCAGGACAGGCCGCAAGCAGGGGGCTCAGGGGATAGAAAGAGCTTAGGAAAAGGACCAGCGGCAATGCACACAATAAAAGCGGCGGCCAGTAAAGGCTCTGCGGGCGACTCCGCGGGATTAGCAACCAGCAATGCTGCTGCGCAAAACGCATCAGCAGACGCTGAACCCACGCTGAAAGACGTTTTGCAGGCTGTCAACTCCTGCAGGGCCTCTTTAAATGACTTGAGCGATCAGCTGACGGGATTAAAGGAAGAGATAATTAGGGTAAGCCAAGAACTGCAAAGGACTATAACTAGAACATCTGAACTGGAGGAGAGAGTAAGCCAGGCTGAAGATGATTTAATCCCACTAAAGCAAGATCTTAAGCTACTAAAAAACGCAGATGGGACTATATAAAGTGAAAATGGAGGAAATTGAAAATAGGTCCCGCAGGAACAACGTAAGAGTGGTAGGCCTACCGGAGCGGTGCGAGGGCCCCCACCCTGAGGAGTTCTTGGAGAATTGGCTTAGGGATATATTTGGGACGGAATCTCTCTCATCTTTTTGCCATTGAAAGAGCCCACAGAGTACCAACTAGGACCCCATCACCAGGGGGGTACCCCAGGCCAATAATGAAACTTCTTAACTATAGAGACAAGGTAACATTGATGCGTAGGGCCAGAGAACTGGGGGATATTTTGTACAATGGAGCTAAGATATTATTTTTTCCTGACTACTCCCCAGATCTCCAGAAACGAAGGGCTGAATTTAAGTATATCAAGCGTAACTTACGGACTTACAACATAGAATACGCCCTGTTATATCCTGCAAGGCTACGCATCATTGCCTTAGGATCCACCCATTTTTTCGATACAATAGCAGGGGCAACAAAATGGCTGGAAGATAATAAAACGGGCCTACAGAGCTAAGGGCCAAATAAGGCTATTTAAACCTGGACAGGAAAGGAGGAAAACGTATTTATTTTTTTTTATTTTTTTTGTTTTTTATTTTTTTTTTTTCCTCTTCCTCCTTTTTTTGTTTGTTTTCTTTACAATAAATTAGTAGACGACACGGGGGTGGGGGGTTGGGGGGAGCATGAGAGTGGAAGCACGGATGAAGGAGGTGATTCCACTAGTTGCATATATTTTTTTGTGGGTTTGGGAGAGGGTCGTGGGAGGGGGGAGGGGGGGGGACGAATCACAATGTATCTTTTCAGTGTATGTGTGGGAAGTCACTCCTTGTATGATTGGGAGGGGGGAAAAAGGTCACATGCATAGCCCCTGGGGCTAGCCTAACTAGGCAGGGGGGGGGGGGGGTCACGAATTAGGGCGGGAAGAGGAGGGTTGGATAAAACTGAAGGGGGGTGGGATGGGGGGGTTATAGTGAGTCACAGGGATAGGCAACGGCGCAGAAGTAAGTCACACATAGGCATGAAGGGCTGGTTCACAAAAATAAATGTAATGTATATTAGCACAAGTAATTTGTATTTGCAGTCAGAAATTGTAGGGGGGGGGGGGTCCCCGGACGCAGGGGGCCGCTGCCCTCACCTCATTTTCTTTTATTTTTCTCTGTATTTTTTCCTGGCCAACACAATCACAGAGTTTATGACGAGTTTGGAACTCACAAATTCACAAACGATCTTCTCCTTTTTTCTTTTTTTTTTCTCCCAAGATGCCTCTTAAAACATTAAGGATAGGCTCCTGGAATATCAGGGGCATGGGTGATCCCGCTAAAAGAGCAGCAGTATTCTTGGCAATGGAAGCTCACGGCGGCGGTCTGGCCTGTCTGCAGGAAACCCACCTTACCAACGATACTAAATCACAGGTTCGGAACCACAAATTCCAAGAACAGTATCATTCAGTCTACACCTCATACTCAAGAGGGGTGAGCATATTGGTGGGGAGAGGCTTCTCGTTTTCCTGCAGGGATGCCAGAATAGACGCGTCGGGTCGTTATGTCTTCCTGAGCTGTGTGGTGGAAAATCAGCCCTTGGTGATAGCAAACATTTACATTCCCCCTCCGTTCAAAACAGGTTATTTTGGACCTGCTGGAGTTTGTGGAAAGCAAAGTAGATATACCGATCATAGTAGTGGGGGACTTTAACACAGTTTTAGATAACAAATTGGACCGTTTTCCGCCCATTAATCGGGCAGAAAGGCTATCAGAGGGCCGTTTAGGCCAACTTTTGGAGGAGGTGGGGTGGTGTGAACTATGGAGATCCCGCAACCCAAATATCCGACAGTATTCCTGTTATTCAGGGACACACTCCACTCTCTCGCGCATAGACATGGCGGTAGGCAATGGAGACGCTATGCAATTAATAGGGAACATAGAGTACAAGCCGAGAGGAATTTCGGATCATTCTCCCTTGATCGTGACTCTGAATCTAACTGTTAAGTTTAGCCGCAAGAGGTGGACAATAAAACCATTGTGGTTGGACTTAATAAGCGGCCCAGCAGAAGTAACCTCTAAACTAAAAGAGTTCGTAACATTCAACTCTGGTTCAGCCCCCGCAGGAGTAGTGTGGGACACCTTAAAAGCGTTTCTTAGGGGACTATTACACCAGCAGGTGGTCATAGCTAAGAAAAAGTCTAGGGAATGGGAGGAGAGGGCTTGCATGGAAGCTATGGTATCAGAAGCACATTATGTGGCGGACCCAACTCTGGAAAAGCAGGCGGAATGGCTCAGCAGACAAGAGTATAGAGAAGTAATTAACAGAAGAGTAGAAAATAAAAGACTCTTCCAGAAGCAAAATTATTTTGGCGAAGGGGAGAGGGTGGGCCGGATGTTGGCCCGTATAACCAAGTCCAATAAATCTCCATCAGCTATTTTTTCAATTAAGACACCGTCCGGAGAAATCACTTCCGACCCCGTCAAAGTCCTAGAGACATTCTCGGCGTTCTACAGGGACCTGTACAGGTCGCGTAGGGGGCCGGACCGGCGTGAGATAGACAGGTTTATGGAAGGGGTAGAGTTGCCTGTGCTCTCGGACAGGGACAAGATGGATTCCCCCCTAACCCTAGAGGAGTTGCAAAAAGCTGTCGCGGAGTTGTCAGGTCAGAAATCTCCAGGCCCGGATGGCCTGCCATTGGAGATCTATAGAAAGTATGGGGAAGTGTTACTTCCAGAGCTCCTAAAAGTACTGGACCAGTCGATTAAGGACGGAAGGTTACCCCTATCGATGTCAGAGGCCGATATAGTGGTGATACCAAAGGAGGGGAAAGACTTATCGGAAGTCTCCTCATACAGGCCAATATCATTACTGTGCACGGATGCCAAGATTGTCGCAAGGGTACTGGCATCCAGACTAAATAAATGTATCACAAAACTTGTGCATTCGGACCAATCGGGGTTTATCCCCGGTCGGTCCACCAGTACCAATATTAGAAGGGCCTACTTGAATATTCAGGTACCGGCAGAGAACGAGGGGTCTAGAGCCATATTGTCCTTAGATACCGCTAAGGCTTTCGATAGCCTGGAGTGGGAATACCTTTGGTGGGTCCTGGAGAGGTTTGGATTTGGCCCCGTATTTATCAGTTGGTTAAAAACCCTATATAACTATCCAAAGGCAAGACTCAAGGTAAATAATGACTTCTCGGAAAGCTTCCCCCTTGAAAGAGGAACTAGGCAGGGCTGCCCCTTGTCACCCTTGCTGTTTGTTTTAGCTATGGAGCCATTGGCGGGAGCAGTAAGATTATCGGCCGAAATACAGGGTTACCATAGGAACGGCGAGGAAGAGAAAATAGCGCTTTTTGCGGACGATGTTTTATTCTTCCTTGGGGACACGAGCTCCTCATTGGAGAAAGTGGTTCATTTGGTGGAGGACTTTGGCAAATTCTCAGGTCTGACCATCAACTGGGAAAAATCATCGCTTCTGCCGATTGATCCATTGGCCAACCCTATTCCACCGAGCCTACCTCAATTAAGAGTCACGGGGAAAATGAAGTACCTTGGTGTTGTGCTGTCCAGGAACCCTGAAGTGTTTATTGAGGATAACCTGGTCCCTCTTACTGAAATTTAAAAAAAAGTGCGACACCTGGTGTAGACTCCCTCTTTCTACAGCGGGTCGGGCCAACCTGATTAAAATGATATGGCTGCCCCAGTTGTTATACCTGCTCCACAATTCACCAGTATGGATTGGGGAGAAGTGGTTCCAAAGAATTCAATCCCTTTTTAGGGAATTAATTTGGAAAAAAGGGCAGGCCAGGATAGGCTTACAAAAATTACAGCGCCCCGATACGGAGGGGGGACTTGCGATCCCCCACCCGTATGCCTACTTTTTGGCTGCCCAGTTGCAGCAAATTGGCGGATGCGCCACTGACGGAGGGGGAAGCAAGAGTGTCCATATTATTCTACAGGGAAGCCCCCACAGCTCATTAGTTGAAGCACTGGAGGCAGATTAGTTACAACAGGAGATTCCAACACTCAAAATGATTACTAAGGTCTGGCAGGCAGCTAAGCGAATAATGGGGTATAAGGGAAGTTCAGAATACTCACCAATTTGGAACAACAGGTTCCTGCAGGAACTATTACCAATTGATAGGAACAAGTTGTGGGAAAGGAGTGGGATAAGCCAACTGAAACTATATGAGGGGGACACCCTGAAACCCTTCGAGGAACTGAGGCATGAGTACGGGTTGCCAAATCGAGTATTCTTTAGCTACTTACAGATCAGGCACGCCTTGAGTAAACAGTTCGGAAGACAACCCCTCATATGGTGCAAGATCCCACTACTACAAACAATAATAAAATCAGAGACTTCTAAGGGGCTAATCACAGTGATATATACTCAATTGATAAAGAAAATAAACATACAGGCAGGCTTTCCCGGGGGCAGGGACAGGTGGGCGGCTGACGTGGGGGAAATCACGGACACGCAGTGGAAAAGGATTCTGGAACTTGGACCAGAGGTGTCGGTTTCTCCCGCGCAAAAAGTCTCCCACCTGATGCTGCTACACAGATCCTACTATACACCGAAAAAGCTTTTTATATTTGGTCACAGAGCGAATGATGAATGCCCTAGATGTGGAAATACAGGCGATCTAATCCACATGTTCTGGAGGTGCCCAAAACTAGTCAGGTACTGGCCTGAGATCTTAAAGAAAATAAATACCACGTTTAAAACTAACTTAGAGTTAGATCCCAAAACCTGTGTGCTTGGATACGTCACCAACGGTCTGGGAGATAGAAGCACGGCGGTAGTGGCAGCAAGATGCCTGTTCCAGGCCAGGAAACTGATTGCACAGTCATGGCAATCAAGAACTCCCCCTACTCCGGAAGACTGGATTAGAACCGTCAACTCCACTGTGTGGAGCGAAAGAACATTCTACACTAGGTTAGGCAATCATAATAAGTTTGCGAAAATGTGGAACCCGTGGATTCAAGCAATGCCTTGTCCTTTAGCAGTGTTATCTAGTACTGAAGTTACCTGTCTTCTCCACTAATGGAGTGAGGCTGAGTGAGTAGTAGTTTACAGATTAGAGTTGAGAGAGCACAATGTATCAAAGTAATATTGACCAAAGTAAGCGCCCGAGAAATATGGGGGCTCAATAAGGGGGGGTTAAAAGGGGGGTGGGGGGGGGGGTGCACCAACAAGAGAAGTACCAATGCACAAATACATACAATAGTAATACGAGGCAACGCGGCCAACTGATCCCGAGAGGCAGGAAACAGGCTCTATACTTGTATCGCGGCACTGTTATAACTAATTATACACTAAAATGCATATGGTTATACAATACTTTTCACAAAAAAAAAAAAAAAAAAATCTTTGAACGGCCACAATGATGTAACTGGATTAGAGACATACATGAATATTACTCTGAAGGCAGTCTCTGGATATAGTTAACTGATGTGGCAAAAAAAAAAAAAAAAAAAAAATGAAGATTACTTTTGAGTGCGGCTGTCCAGGATTTCTCGTTTACCTCTTAATTACCAGCATTGCCTGCACCTGTTACTTCCAGCATGGAGAAAAATGTTTGTTCCTCACAGACCTCTTTCAGAGCAGTGATATTTTTCTCTCTGCTACTCCTGGACTTTACTCACCAATCTGTGATTAGCCGAGTCTCAGACTCAATGATCAGAGCGCGGGGCCGGCACCCCACAAGCAGCGCATGCTTGGGAGGACGTACATGGACCCCCTCCTGGTAATTTAGGACCGCGCTGTAGCAGTCTTTCAGCTATAGCGCTGGCAGGTTAACATTCATTCACTACTTTCATCTTTTGACCCGGCTACTACAGAAAGCGAAGGGGGGGGGGGGGGTCAACTAAACCTCTCAGATGCCCATCTAACCACTCATCCCCTGGACCCTGTTCCCAACAACTACAGTCACCCTCTTACTATGCTCTCACATCTTCAATCTCTTCCTCTACCTTCTCCCCTCTAAAGCATGCAAAATTTCACCCAAACAGCCCTCTACTCCTCCCAAGACCTTCTGCTCTCTAGCTCCCTCCTCCCATTCTCACCTCCAGGATTTCTCAGGAGCCTCTCCCATCCTCTGGAACACCCTACCTCAATTTATCCAGCTTTGTCCATTGTTAGATTTCCTTTAGAGTTACCCTCAACTATGTAGTGGAAGGTCTTGCCTGATTGCATACAAATGCAAAGTGTTTAGGTTTGCCCACCCTATTATATGGTTTTGTGGGGGAGAATTGTAGTGTGTTAAGCTTTAGGAGAGTGCAAAAAACTTGTAGGAAACGGGAAGAAGAGGGCAATGTACAATACAAGTGTAAGCAGCCGCTTACTCAGCATCTATGCCATCCCTCTTCTCTTCATCCTCCTAAAAAGGCTTGGAGAAATAGCAAAATGTGACTACAGGAGATGCAATAGTAGCATTCCCTTACCATCTCCTGTTGCATGTCTGCAGTCTGACATCTCCCGTTGCATTACTTTGGTAATATCAGGGGCCACACACAGGGCTCAGTACACCCAGTAAGTTGAACCCCTCTGGTCTAGCCCGAGTCAGAGCCTAGAACCCCCAGAAGCCACATTTTTTGGGTAAACAAAACCTAGTCACTCAGATCTTGCAACATATGCCAGTGTTGGAGACTCTCTCTCCCCCCCCCTCTTCCCCCCCCCCCCCCTCCCCCCCCCTCCCCCCCCAGCAGATGGAGCTGAAACGACTTCTACTGCGTCCTCAACAACCAACAGAAGTTGTGCAGCTCTATATGATGCTCACCTTACACTTGGCGAAGAAGTCCTTGTAGCCCCCAGCCAGGATGTAGAGCTCAGGGTAATGCAAACTGGGATACTCATTCCTCTCCCGGTCCTTCTCACGTAGGAACTTACACCTGCAACCAAAAAGGAGTCAGTCAATGAATGAAAACCAGAGGAGCAACCGACTGAGGTCTCAGCTAGTGGAAACTAGCAGGCTTCAGTTCCATTTACTAAAAGGAGAGATCTGTCAGATCAAAGTTGCCTCAGCAGCCAATAAGGTCACAACAGGTGGTGGGGTCTTAGCACCAAAGTTAGGCCCACAGAATGGACTATCCAGGAGGATTAAAAGATACTTGGTGTCATCTTTTTCAGGTAGGGCCTTGGACCTGACAAGGTCACTTCAATAAAAATTGCATGCAGAAAGTGGCCATGGGACAGTTGTGAACAGCAGAGAAGTATGCGACACTACATGGAGGGAGAAGGGAACACGGCTGGTCACTCACATTCGTGGTCCGCGCTCGGAGGAGAACTCGCAGTGGAAGATGACAATCACGCGATTAGTGCCGTGGGATTGGATGGGGCTCTTCAGCAGAAAGTCCTCCAGCTCCTGCTCCATGTGTAGGTTGATGGCACCCTGCAAGAAAGCCCAACACAGGTCACCATTGTGGACTTACAAGCATCATGTATACTGTAGGACTTAATAAAATATGTACAGCTGTGTGCAAATCCAGATTGGGGGATGGGATTATGCCTTGATGGGTGGTTGTGCTTTGGCAGACTATTTGCATGCATACTGGGTGATACCCACATATGCCAAACCTCCACAACTGAAATCCAATGAAAGGAGAAGGCCAGGGACTGTCAGGCTGGGAAGTCACCCTGCCAGCTCTTCTCACCAGTCTGCCTGCATTGCATAGATAGACATCACTGGCTCTACAATAAAGAAGATTTAAAAATCCTCATTTAATATGCTGATAGAAGTGGAAACTGGAGGACCCAGATAAGGAACCCAGCGCACTGACCAAGTAGGGACAAGGGTGGGCAGAAGGGACATGCGCCCCTGGCACACTGTTTATGTAGGAAAAGGAAGGAGTGGAGCACTCCTTTCTACCTGCCCCTCACCTGTAAACACAGAAGCCAGCTTCCATCGTTGGCTTCTGCATTTACAATCGACAGCATGCTTCTCCGCCTCACAGAGCATTCCCCAACCACCTCCAAGCAGCCGCTACTCCGGCGTTGAGGATTGGGCAAGTAGCTATAGATTGCTGCATAGTACCACAAACACTGGTACCATTTAATTGCATTTGGGTGCCGAGAGGGTTGCACTAGGGCTGAAACAACTAATCGATTAAGCGACAACTAATCGATTATGAAATTAATCGATTAATATTTTCATGATCGATTAATCGGCCAGTAACAATGTGGTTAAAAAAAACAAAAAACTAAAAATGAGCCCTTTATAGTACAAAAAAAAACGAATTGCTACTGTAACCATTTCACAGTAAAAAAAAAAAAAAAATGAACCCCTTACAGTAGTGATTTGCTTTTTTGTACTATAAAGGGCTAATATTCGTTTTTTTAACCCCATGTTACTAAACGTCTTACACCTGGTTCACATGTGTTTTTTGCAGAAACTGACTACAGTTCATTTACATGGTTTCCTATGGGACACATTCACATCTATGCTTTTTCAGCCGCTACGTATTTGGAAAGAGTCAGGGACTTTTTTTTTTAAACACAAAACGGTGCTTTTTTGGTTCAATATACTTCAATAGAGAAGCTGCAGAAAAGCATGTAATGCATTTTTGCAGCAATTTGCGTCTTTTAATCTGCCCAACAACAAATTGGCCAAAAAACATGCAAAAACGCAAATCGCAGCAAAATCACATGCGCAAAAAATCAAAACACACCGCAGAAACAGATCAAAAGCAAACTGCATAGGTGTGCACCGAGCCTTATGCTGGCCACAACGATTTTCAGATGAGAATATTCAGATGAAAAATCTTTGTACATTCGATGAATGAAAGAATGTTTGAAATTTTCACTTGTTTTTAAAATTGTAATTTCTGAACGAAAACCATATACACCATCGGATAATTCCTTTCACCAAGAAGTTTTCCAAATTATTTCCAATTTGAAAATGGTCGATTTGACCCCACTAACGATTAGAAAATTGAACGAACGTTCTCATCTCTCCTCTAATAGTATGTACAGTATATCTCTTCTGTCTGTTATTCTCAGAGTGGATTAGATATTTTGCTCCCTAACCATATAGTTGGCTATTTTTATTTACCACTGCATAGAGATATTTAAGAAAAAATTGCCTTTAAAACTTTACATTTTAACTAAATTATACACTTTTTTTTATGGTTATTAACCGAAACAATAATCGGCCAGCTATTCGATTATGAAAATAATCGTTAGTTGCAGCCCTAGGTCGCACAGTTTCCCCCTAGCCTTTTCTGGCACTTTGCATGTATTAATATTTTTTGCTAGAAAATGTAGGCGCTTTAAAATTTATATTTTTAGTCACTTACTGCTGTCACAAGGAATGTCAACATCCCTTGTGACAGCAACAGGTCCTCTTTATGGAGAGATCTGGGGTCTACGAGACCCCCAAATCCCTCAGCACTTAAAAGCATTTGAACTTGCGAGAGCTGAGATTCTTTTTTTTTTTTTTTTTAAAGGCGTGGTTTTTCATCTGGGTAACAGAAGCAATGCCACATCACTTTCGGGTTACTATATCAGAGCCCAGCAAAGCCGATCCGGTCTTTGTGGGGCCCCGAACAGCTGCCCGAAGCGACAGCTGGTTGATTGGGACGGGAGATCTCGATCAAGTCATAGAAGCTGGGACATTCCCCTTCCACTGCTTGTAAAAAGCAATCGAGCTGCTAGCCAGCCACCAGGATAGCCTTTACAAGAGAGCCAACCGGTTCTAAAACGTGGTCCAGAGGATGATGACTGCAGCTGCAGGCATCATAATGGTGTAACTACGTGATGTACTGTGAAGGAATGTGATGTAAATAATCTGAAAATGTCTATTTTCTTATGTGCATACATATTTTTCTCCTTACTCATTATATAAGTATACAGATTAGCTCTGTTCCTATATTCTTCTCAAAATGGCGGGTACCCCCTACATCCCACACATCAGAAGAACGCGGAACTGAAGATAAAACCAAGGACAGCCAAACCTCGTTATGAAGATTCTCCATCTTCTTTTCTATCTTAACCAATGAGATGTACCTATTAGACTAACATAGCAATGACGTATTTGTGTGCATAAAACATTAGCACCACCTTGAATAAATTAGAAGTGTAAGTAGTAACGGAGCTGAGCGTGTCTCAGAGTGTTTACTTTTATATGCATGCATATCCACACTTTCCAATTAGAGACAGCAGCAGATAACCTTGAGCTCGATTGGAGCTCTTAATCATTTCCATAACAGCTGGTGCCGAAACCCGGGACCTCAGGCTACAGTCGAAGCCAGACCGCGATAAGCATTCGAGCGTTAATTGATTGATAAGAGTGGGGTTTGCGCAGCCCTAACAGTACCGGTGAGTTGATTTATATTCTTACCACTGTACGACTTTATCTTTCGGTTGACCGCTGGATTCTGTCAGTATGCTGAGACTGTCTTAGAGGCAGGTATCTCCTCGCCTGAGGTTGTTTTAACGAACCTGCCAATGGGTTTCTGCTGACAGTATTTTTTGTTCACCGTCTGCCATTCTTTGGGCTACGAAACTTAGCAGTCTAAAAGTGCTACATGTGTGAATGTGTGATCTCATCTCCAGATGAGCTGTCGGCCTCTGGAATAAGATTTTTTCCCTTGTAGCAAACGTTTATAGACGGGTTACTCTGGGTTCGTCGAACCTTTGAGGGTTATCTCAGCTGCTGGCTTTGCAGTCTGAAAGTGCTACAGATATCTCACCCCAAGACGAGTTGTCGGCCTCTTGGTGTAGAGCTGTAATAGACATCTATAAACGGGTTTATTTTTGCAGGGTGGTCTGCCCTTGTGGTTATCTTAGCCTGCTGAGGCTTTACGGTTCAGAGAGCGGCAGGTGTAATGTCCTGTCCTGAGTGTATTTGTGGTTTACTGTTTGCTATACACGAGAGGGGTTGGGGTGGGGACTGGTTAAGGTCGGAGGGGGGGGGGGGCTACCTGGGTGATCTGTTGGGTCGCGGGCCGTAGCTCCCCATTACCCCTGATGTGTTTGTTCTTGTTCTGAGATTAACCGTACATTACAGGAGTGCAGTCTTATGTGCCCCCACCCAAGGAATTTGTTGATAAAGAACACTGAGAAAGAATATTAACCCCTTGGTTGTACGTATTCTCCTCTCAAGCCATTAGCCGAGAAACAGAGAGAGAAAAGAATGTGATAGTGTAGAGGATATAAGATGTTGAAATAGTTAACAAAGTTGAAAGAAGTGGCGAAAGTTATGTTGCTAAAGAAACAGGGAGAAAAATCCTGTGTGATAAAGAAAATTGTGTAAAGGAAGTTAAGAAAGATGGCGATTGTATTATGTATCACAGAGTTGATGATACAGTATGTGAAATTACCACGCTATGTTGGAACTTGAAACAGGAGGGGAGGGACGGCACTGCCCTCCGTCTAACAACCACTCCTTTCTCACCACCCAAGCACAACCCACTGTGACAACTCAGCCCGGCAGCCATCTTAGTGCACCCATGCCTTCACTTTCTACCCAGCCCAGTGCACTTCCTGCCGGCGGCCATCTTGGTACACCCAGTGAGCTTAAACAGCCTGTACCCAGCCCTCCCTGTTTTAAACCAGGATGGTTCATACCACACACCTGTCTTCCCCAAAACGGAAGGATCACATTCCCAGGCCGGATATGTTAATGATGAAGAAGCGTCTGAGTGGGAAGCCCAACAGGCAGCAAGGCCACCCACTGATTTAACCCCCAATCCGGCTCCGGACTCACAGTTCCGAGAGGATCTCAAACACATGCTGGCAACCGTAAAGAACAGTGCCCCTTGCCAGCCCCCGCCCCAACAACAGTCTCGGTTACCAGAAGGGGCACCAGTGATGTATGTCGCTTTTACTCCATCACAAGCAGCGGCCTTAGTGACAAGTCTGCCTGACCCAGAGAAGCAGCCAATTCCCTTCTACCATAGAATAGTGCAGATACAAGAAACTTGCTCAGCTGCCTGGAGAGACTTGATCAGCCTATGCCAAATCAAAGCAGGACATGTCTTTTGGCTGGTCATGCAGACGGCCTTCAATGATGCCTGCCTGACAAGTGCCACTTCCTACACCTCAGGCGTGGAGTTCTGTGCACAACTCCACGACTGGGCAAAGGAGAAGTTGACGGATCAGACCACCACAATCCAAGATATTACCCAAGATAAAGGGGAGTCTGAAGAAGTATCATGCTAGACTCATAAAGGCGCACACACGTTATCAACTGCTTTTGTTTCAGGGCTCAGAGAGGATATCAGAAAAGGCCTGATGGTGGCCCGCCCTGAATACCATTCAATGAAAATGTCTGATTTATTGTTGGTGACCAGAGGTATAGAAAATCAAAAAAGGTAAAAAACCAACGCCCCTCATGGTAACCCATGACGAAGATCCCGCCTACACTAGTCCACCACCACTGCCCAATACCAGGAAAAGGATCACCTGTTACAACTGTGGGAAACGGGGTCACTTTAGAAAAGAATGCAGAGCCCCAAGATGTCCCAGACGAAAAACCTACCACTTTCCTCATTGACAGGGGTGCAGCCAAAAGTGTGTTGAGGGCGGTGAACCTGCCTAATAATTCTTTCCTTTCCACTATTGACGTTTCCTGCGTAGGAATGGATGGGGTGACCCGCTCCAGTCCACTTCCTGATTTGCTTGCCAGATTTGTGGTGTCCTCTACATGTCCCTTGAATCTACTAGGAGCTGATGTGTTGTCCAGACTACAGGCCTCAATCAGGACACGCCTGAAGGGGGGGATGAAGTTACATACTCCCCTATCTTTAGAAGACTCATCTGCCTTGTGTTCTCTGCCTCTCCTGATGACACTTAATGAAGCAAAAACTTCAAGTTCAATACTGCAGGAAGTACTTGACAGAATCCCTGCGTGCCTATGGTCCACAGGACCGGAAGACAACGGTAACTTAAAGGTGCCACCAGTTTCAGTCAAGCTAAAAGAGGGCGCTTCATTGCCCCGGAAACCACAATAACCCCAAGAAGAGAATCCTAAAAAGAGAACCAGGTACCTACTGTGGATGCCTTTGACTACAAAATACCTCACAGAGGTGGACCTTACAAACGTTTTCTTCAGTGTCCACCCTCACCCCTCCTGCTGGTACCTTTTTTGCATTCATCCACGGAAAGAAACGGCAACATACCTAAACAGTTGTGCCACAAGGGGCCCAGAACTTTCCAAGCCAGTTTGCAAAAGCTATGGCTATCATCCTTGACACATGACAAGAGGAATACCCGGAAGTGATTCTCTGCCAACATGTTGATGACCTTCTCCTTTGTGCAGCTGACTTACCCCCTGTTAAAGTCACCTCAGAAAGCCTGTTGTGCCATCTTGCCAACCAGGGCTGCAGAGCCTCAAAGCCCAAATTGCAGTGGTGCTCAACACCTGTCATTTTCCTTGGACTAATTTCCTAGTGCAGAGCATGGATTCCAGAAGCCTTCCTACTGATGCTCTGCAATCAGACCCCTTCCAGATGTCTCCTGAAGAAATATCTAAGTTTGAGGCCCTCAAGTGTGCCATCTCAGGCGCTAGGGCTCCCAGACTACGACAAAACGCTCACGCTCTTTGTATCCGAACATCTGGGACATGCTGCAGGTGTACTCACCCAATCACGCGGCATCAGCCTACGCCCCGTAGGATATTATTCCTGTCGGCTGGATGCGGTAGCAAGAGGAGGCCTATTGTGTCTGCGAGCTGGCTTTGCTATACAAGCCTTGCTTGACAAAACTTTGAACTTGTTCCTCGGACACTGCCTCGTTCTGCTTGCTCCCCATGACGTTGTTGCCATATAAAACCAAGATCCAGCCGAAACACTTGTCCACTACCAGACACTTGAGACTCCTGTGTTCCCTCCTACTGGACAGCATTACTCTATTAAGTTGTCAAACACTGAACCCTACCACCCTTCTTCCACTTCGAGGGGGGAAAGGAGGAGGAGTAGAGTCTTGACTTGTCACCCCATGACCACACAGGACACACGGTCACCACTGAAAACACTGTTCTACAAGCTGAAGCCTTACCACCGGTGATGTCTGCACAGGAGGCAGAGCTGTAAGCACTTACTACAGCACATAAATGGGCAGAGGGAAAAAGAGCCAACATTCATATGGACTCAAGATATGCTTTCAGCATTGCCCATGATTATGGTGTTATCTAGGACAGAGGATTCCTGACGGCTGCAGGAACACCTGTGAAAAATTGATGCCTTGCTTCTCCCAACCCAAGTGACTATTCTGAGTAAAAGCACACGACAAAATGAACTCAAAGGAAGCTTGAGGCAATCATCTAGCCAATTCAGCTGCCAGACAGCTGGTGGTCCACGGGAAGTGGACAGCAGGGTGGTAGAAGAAGACCACCCCGTGCTTACCTTAAACTCTGTCCACTGGGAAAGTCTGTATCTAAAAGAACTACAGGAAACAACAAGTCCGGATAAGAAGGAAAGCTGGAAACGGAGAGGAGCAACTCTCAGAAATGGGACTATTCGAGTGCAACAAGAAGCCTTGTCTACCCAGGAGTATGTACCCAGCCGTGGTGCAATGGGCACATGGAGCTGCCCACTTGACAAAGACTTTTATGAACTCTTATCAACAAGTGTTGCACCAAGAGTTACTCCACTGACCGACAACTTCTGCAGATCATGCATTATCTGCACCAAATGTAACCCAGGATACACAGAAGAAGCACCTGGCAAAAGCCCTATACCCCATTCCAGAGGATGCAAATTGATCGCTCTCAAGTGCCAAGAAGTGGCAGATTCGAAAACGCCCTAGTGGAAGTGGTCATGACTGCCAGGACCACAGCTAAGAAACTACTGAGTGAGATAGTATGTAGATTTGGGGTCCCAGAGGTGATATTGAGAGATCAGGGACCAGCCTTAACAGCAACCCTTACTAAAGAGATTTGGGCAGCACTGGGGGTTCAGTTGGCACTACACATCCCATACCACCCTCAAAGTAGCGGGAAGGTAGAAAGGATGAATGGGACACTAAAAACAGGATGTTAAAGATGGCCCAAGAGACTAACATGAGTTGGCCAGACAGTTAGCCCATTGCCCTGTTCAGTGTCAGACACACCCCCGGGGGAAACATGCCCCATCTCCTTATGAAATTTTGTTTGGTTCAGCTCCCAGACTTGGTTGTTACTTTCCACAACAGTTACAGCCTGATGTGTTGACTAATTATGTAACCACATTATCACGAGAATTAACCTGAATGCATGTCCAGGTGTTTTCTTCCATTCCAGATCCTGAATTGGATACAGGAACACACCAACTACTGTCTGGAGATCCTTGAGCCAAGTTATGATGGTCCATTCCAAGTTTTGCTGACCACAGCCACCTCAATCAAGTTGGCCAAGAAAAACACCTGAATGCACGCTTATCACTGCAGGAGAGCGTGTTTTCGGGTGCTGCATATCCTTTTTCTGTTTGATCTAGAGGGAATCTGGATCAGTGAATGTGCCCTTGCAAAGGTCATTATGCCGCCCCCCCCCCCCCCATATCCTAACCGAAGATACCCCCGATACATACACTGACCCAGCACACAGTCAGAGGAGGAAGTGAGCAGCTCTCTCCAGAAGCTTTGACCCTCATGTATACATACATGTCATAGGGGTTACAAGGGGGGTCCCTGATGAGTTTAAAGCCAGGGATCAGGTAAAAGCTGGTTTTGAGTCTTTGATCCCCATAACAACTGTCAGCAAGAATGTAGATTGGTTTACTACATGTCATGGTTATGCAATAGAGTTTGTCGATCAGCATACCTGTCTCCATGTGTTCATCTCTAGAGACCAGCTGACCCTCACCTGACTGCTTTGTAACCTCTCCTCTAAGCATGGCCCCACCGCAGGCCCCATCAGGGAACCCTATATTAACCTGTGCAATGCAAGCCAGCAGTGCTGATCAACCATTGTGTGTTAGCCTCTGTATGTACTTGCTGTGTTTCATACATCTGATTCCTGTTACCGACTTTGGCGTGTTCCCGACCATCCCTGTTTGCCTGTGACCCTGAACCTTGGCTTGTCCCTTACTTTCCTTGTTGTTCCAGCCTGCTGCCTCCTTCCTCTTCTCCTGTAGTCTACCGTGAGTGTGAGCTGTGAGACCCTGGGGGCCGCAACCTGGAGCCAGACTGCAGCGCAGTCCATCCTCACCACTAGAGGCTCTGGTGAACACCTGCTGGCTCTTAGACTCCGCGCCCTGGGGAATCTATGCTCTAGCTCCCAGTGGGATCTGTGTCAGTGATCTAGTAGACCTGCTTTTTGCACCTCCCAGGGTTCAATCCGCAGCAGTCAGCCGTAGGGTCCACTACCTTGCGGTGCACTCCTGATCCCAACGGTGTGCATCTGTCACCCAGCCTCTAGGTGACCTGGCACTACACATATTATAACCAACAGAGATTTGTAAATTACACTAAAGATGCCCTCCAGGGAATTGCTGACCAGTTAGCCCCCACTTCCTACATGACATTCCAGGACCGGGTGGCCTTAGACATGGTGCTAGCTTGGAAAGGGGGTGTCTGTCAAATGATAGAAAAAACGGGAACCTGTTGTACATACATTCCTGATAATATTGGCCCAAATGGTAAGGTTACTCTAGCTATAAATTAGAAGATCTGTCATTGGAGTTGAAGAACTCAGATATCACAGACCCATGGGATCAATACTTCAGCTGGATGAGTGGGTGGCAGAAGGTGCTCGCCCAGATAGGGGTAACGGTATTAATAATCCTGGTTCTTTTAGCCCTGATTGTATGCTGTATTCTACCTTTCGTAAAAAGTTAATGAGCAAGGCTGTAGACAATAACACACCTACATTTCTCCACCAAGAAGAAGAGGACCTCCTTATGATGGAAGATGACAAACCCTTCACTCCTCTACAGTCACTCCCTGTCCATAACCTCACAGTCCTATAGGGTTATAGGGATAGATAGCGCCTGACTGCACCTCTCCAGCTGTATCGAGGAGGGAAGTGAACAGTTGCTGCCCAATTCTATATACAGCCTAAAAGAGTTGCTGAGGAGAAGGGCCAGGCCAAAGTGGGACCTTTAGTATTAGGGACAGAAAAGAGAAAATAGTCATTTTAGGGGGGGATTGTGAAGGAATGTGATGTAAAATAATAATCTGAAAATGGCTATTTTCTTATGTGCATACATATTTTTCTCCTTACTCATTATATAAGTATACAGATTAGCTCTGTTCCTATATTCTTCTCAAAATGGCGGGTACCCTACATCAGAAGAACGCGGAACTGAAGATAAAACCAAGGACAGCCAAACCTCGTTATGAAGATTCTCCATCTTCTTTTCTATCTTAACCAATGAGATGTACCTATTAGACTAACACAGCAATGACGTATTTGTGTGTATAAAACATAAGCACCGCCTTGAATAAATTAGAAGTGTAAGAAGTAACGGAGCTGAGCGTGTCTCAGAGTGTTTACTTTTATATGCATGCATATCCACACTTCCCAATTAGAGACAGCAGCAGATAACCTTGGGCTCGATTGGAGCTCTTAATCATTTCCATAACAGTACGGGTACGTTGCTGGTTGGCAAGTAGTTAAACTAGCGCAATCCACTACTACTTTTGCTGCGGTCCAGAGCAATTTAGCTCATTCAAAATGCAAAGGCTCAAATTGCACCGTATGCGAGTCGCACACAAAATGTGCAGCGCGTTCCTGAGAGATTACCAGTTTAAACCGGGCCTTCACCTCTCAATTCAATGTTTGAAACTGTAGCAGAAGACTCAGTAGCCTAATCTTCAACTCACTCACCTTTATGTGACCACCGTTATACTCGTAGGGGTATCTGCAGTCAATGATGACACATCGCTCAATGAAAGGATCGTAGTTCCCGTTTATTATCTTGACCATCTGTGAAGGATTACGATACATGAGCCCAGCAGGCAGGGGCCAAGTACAGTAAAAATCAGACATGGCTCAGAATGACACTCACCACCTCTGGGGCGATGTACCTGAGCTCCTGGTGTCTCCCGCTGATGGTGGGAAAGAGGAAGACCTGGGGAAGGAGTGAGGAGAGTCTCATTACACAAGCCAAGCGATGGCGGAGTAATAAAAATGGATTATATCCGCTGTGGTGAGTACCTTGGAGAAGTCTCCAATCAGATCCCTTTGGTCGCTGTCAAATATATTTTCTATGGTTTCTTTGGAGAAGGATTTGAGCGATTCAGGTTCCCGCTCTGCTGGTGCAAAGGGGGAGAGAATATTCAACATCTCAGATATGAGAAGAACATAACCGGACATCTGGAGATACCACATATATAATATCCATCTATATATTACACACCCCCTGGAAGGAAAGGTATACATAGATTTTATATATACACACACACACCTGGAAGTTGATTGGCTACCATGCAGCACTGCACCAGATTTGCTCTAGATTTTAATAAAACCAACCCCCCCAATGTGTGTCATGCGTACCCTCTCAGCTTCGTGGTCGTCCGTCACCTCGCACATGCTGCGCCGCCTCTTTATTTTCTCCGGCATGTCTGCTTGTGCCCGCTCCATCCTCTTCAAAGTAGGTCTGGCCACAGGAAACCTCCTCGTAGGGGATTCGGCCTCACAAAACTGCAGGGGGGGGTAATCACGACAGACATTAGTACAATGCGCGCTACACCAGAGGGAAGGGGGGGGGGGGGGGGGGAGGAGAAGAGTCCATCTACTCACCAGCCCAGTGCTTCTCATAACCAGGGGAGCCGTCATAAGACTGGCAACG